>JAUNZO010000250.1:0-145373 GCA_031894775.1 Chloris gayana | reverse complement strand
GCATGGTTGAAATAACCGGGGTTAACCGGCGGTTAACCCGGTTAACCGGCAAACCGGTCCGGTCCGGTTACCACTACTACAGAAAGAGTCAGCAATATCAGGGGGCATTTTCCAGCAATAGCGGGCACACAGAAAAACGCTATTGCAGGGTGCCAACGCTGACGTCATCACGGGGCGACGCTATTACAGAGACCCCTGCAATAGCGGGCGCAGGTGACGTCATCGGAGGCAACGCTATTACAGATGGGGGTCACCCAGTAATAGCGGCCGCTGGTGACGTCACCTGGCGTCCGCTATTGCTCGGGTTAGCCGGTAATAGCGGGCCAACGAGTGACGTCACCGGCGGCCGCTATTACTGGACCAGACAGCAATAGCGGCCCCGGTGACGTCACCTCGGCCGTTATTACGGGGCTCCTGTAATATCGTCTTCAATGTGACGTCATGGTGCCCGCTATTGAAGGCAACGAGTGTATAAATTCGTCCCCTTCCTCCCGACAGGAGCTCTGTTTCGCGAGCTCACGGACGAGTTGTCCGTACGGAGGGCGGAAAAAGCCCAAAAAGAAGGGGAGAAGGTTTTGAACCTGTTTTTTGGAAGGATATTGTTCTAGGAGGTAAATCCATACCGTTCCATGTATTTTTTTTGTGTTTAACCATAGCTTTAGTCTCTTTTTTTATGGTTACTTTTCCTAGGGTTTGGATCTATTTTTTTACCTATAAATGGCATGGTTAGTGGTCCTCATACATATCATAGGGTGTTTAGTACTTAAACTTATCCTCTCCATACAATTTGTAGGCTTTTATATGTAGGGATCTAGTTTTGGATCTAGACCTAGTTTGGGATCTATGTTTTATTCATAAATCTTTTTTTAACAGTAATTTATGTAGAGATTTTGCTATTAACTTTTAAATCACACGTAACTATAGTATGTAATATTCTTGTGTAACTACTTTTGCTTTTTAGCATATAATTCCATTTTGACTTAGTTTTTAATTATTATTCATTTCTTTATTTACTATACATGTCCGTAGAAAGATGGAAGATCGATCTTGGATGTACACTGGTGGGGGTGGTGATGCTGTTGTATATTTCCAAAAGGTCACGGGTTTCGTTGAAGAAGCGAAGCGACACGCAAGAAGAAGGGGTACACAATATATCTATTGTCCTTGTACCCGTTGCAAGAACATGTTTATGTTTGAGACACACGAGACTATTCGTGAGCACTTGTTGGAGAAAGGATTTATCAAGGACTACTATATCTGGATAAAACACGGTGAAATAGGAGCTCATGCACAAGGTGACCACGTTGAAGAGGTGATAAGAGAAAGAGCTGACCACGACGAGCGTAGGGTGAGGGGTGAAAGTAGCACGAGAATATGCAACGACATCGGGTCCCACGGATGGTCCGGAACTTGTGAATGAAAGTGAGGACTTTGACGGCGGTCTCGATGTGGAAGAATTGTTGATGCACATTAACAACGAGAACCTGGTCCAAAAGAAAAGGAGAGCTTTAGATAACTTGGATGCATTAGAGAAGGCGTCAAAGGAGTTTACGTACGAGGAATCCATGGGGTGTCAAAAGGATTGCACGGTCTTACGGGCGGTGTTAGAGCTTGTCACACTTAAGGCTAAGAATGGGTGGTCGGACACAAGCTTCAACCAACTTTTGGAGCTGTTAGCCAAAATTTTACCAAAACCAAACTCTTTGCCCACCAACACATACAATGCAAAGAAAGTGTTGGCACCGTTGACCCTAGGCGTACGAGAAAATACACGCTTGTCCAAACCACTGCATATTGTACCGTAAAGAGCATGCCAATAAGACTAGATGTCCAACGTGCAACGCTCGTCGATACAAAACTAATGATGGAGCCGATGATACGGACATCATAGATAAGTCCGAAGTAGAAAGAAAGTTGGCCGGAAGAGGAAGAAAACCAATGCCGATCGTGTTCCACATGATGTGCGGGAAGATGTGGTTGATGAAAGAAAAGTGCCAGCCCTTGTGATGTGGTACCTTCCGATAATCGATCGCTTGAAGCGTCTTTTTGCCAACGGTAGAGACGCTAAACTCATGACATGGCACGATGATGTTGACGGGCGCAAGAAGGATGGGATGATTCGTCACCCTGCCGA
Organism: Chloris gayana; assembly: GCA_031894775.1. Taxonomy (NCBI): domain Eukaryota; kingdom Viridiplantae; phylum Streptophyta; class Magnoliopsida; order Poales; family Poaceae; genus Chloris; species Chloris gayana. Next base: position 143,239 of record JAUNZO010000250.1, on the reverse strand, counting down.
CGCTCGACGGTGGAAGAACTTCGACATTAACCATCCTGATTTTGCGTCGAGAAAAGAGGAATCTAAGAATGGCCTTAAGTACGGATGGAATGAATCCTTTCGGAGAGATGACAAACCCGCACGATACTTGGCCGGTGATTTGTTGCTTCTACAATATTCCTTTATGGTTGTGCCACAAGAGGAAGTACCTTCTACTAACTACACCGATTTCCGGTCCGAAACAAACTGGAATTGATATTGATGTCTTTCTTGAACCACCGATGGAAGACATGAAGCTATTATGGGAACAAGGGGTGAAGGTTTATGATGCGTACGAGACGAGGAAGAGTTCACCCTGCACGCCATCTTTCTTTGCACCGTCGGTGATAACCCGGCACGCTCGGATCTCAATGGGCGAGATCAAAGGGAAGACAGACATGTTCAACATGTGTGGACCGGACCGCATCGTTGTACCTTCCTTTCTCTCGTAAGTTGGTGTATGTAAAACATCGAGGATGGTTAGCAAAAAGGCACCAATATCGTCAAGAGACGAGATGAATTTGATGGAACAGTTGAGACAGAGTTGACTCCTAAACTTCGAGACGGTCAATTTGTTTTCGAAATGGTGAGAAATATCAAATATACCTATGGGAAAAAGAAGAAGGGAAAGAAAGGAAACATTGCCGATACGGGCGTGCCGTTTAAAAAACAATCGATCTTTCATCGGTATTTAAGTTATTGGAAAGAATTGGAGATCGCCCATGCCACGGACCCTATGCATGTCGGAAAGGGTGTCTTTGACAATTGCAATGGCACTTTTATGGACATTCCCGGTAAGACAAAGGATGGACTGCGGGCACGAAGAGACCTAGAGAAGTTAAATATAAAGCATGGGCTTCACCCTAAACCAAGAGGGAATGGGAAGTATTACCTTCCACCAGCTTGTTGGAACCTAACCATCGAGGAGAAAACGGCATTTTGCAAGTGTCTGCGAGGGATAAAAGTCCCCACGGGTTTCTGTTCAAACATAAAGAAGCTCGTATCAATGAGTGACTTGAAGATAAGTGGCTACAACACACATGAGTGTCATATGATGCTTTCATTTGTTTCTCGCGATCGCAATTAGGGTTGTTAAGCAACCTCATATCAAGTTAGCTATCATCCGGATGTGTCATTTTTGGAATTCCATATCTAAGAAGGTGATAAGCCTTCCCGAGCTTGACACGATACGTAAAGAGATGATAGAGACAATGTGCCAACTAGAGATGTGTATGCCACTTGTCTTTCTTTGATTTGATGGAGCACTACATGATTCACTTAGCTGATCGATTGCTGTTCTTGGCCACTGCTTATTTGCATCATATGTTTCCGTATGAGCGCTTTATGTCCATTATGAAGGGACATGTTCGCAACCGGGCTCACCCTGAGGGTTCCATGATAGAGGGATATACGATCGAAGAGGTTCTTGAGTTTTACAATGATTACAATCAAGATGGAAGAACAATTGGTCTACCGAAATCATGCTATGAAGGAAGAATTTTCGGTCAAGGAACCACAGGAAAGAAAACATATAACGACGAGAACTATCAATTGGTGAGTCAAGCACATTTCAGCCTCCTGCAGCGAGTTACAACTTGTTGAGCCATACATCCAGCAACACTTAGAGCAACTATGTGCAGAAAATGAAAATTGCACTCGACGACTGGATCATGAGAGAGCACAAAAAAACTTTTACCGGGTGGTTGAAGGATCAAAACATTCCAATTGGTGAAACAAGGGATGAAAAGACAATGCATCTATTGGCTAGAGGTCCGCAATGATTAGTTACAACATGGCAAGGCTATGATATTAATGGTTTTACATTTTACACTAGAGAAAAGGACAGGAAGAGATAGAATCAAAATAGTGGTACTAGTGTAACAGACACAGGACAACACCTTGAAAGAGAACACCTATTATGGGTATATTGAAGAAATTTGGGAACTCACCTATGGGACTACTGTACGGATACCCATATTTAAGTGTCAATGGGTCAAGCATCCGCAAGGTGTTGAGGTAGATGAATATGGCTTCACTCTCGTTTTCCTCAATAATGTAGGCCACAAAGATGATCCTTGGATACTCCCGGATCGTGTTGCACAAGTGTTTTACGTAGTCGAGCCCGAGCATGAAAAGAAGCATATTGTTCTCTCAGGAAAACAAAGAATTATTGGACATCAAAATGTGAAAGATCCGAGAAGAGCACAACCGGTTTGACGAGGTCTCCCTCTTTACGGACATGAAAAAGTTAAAACTCATTCAAACACAGCTCGGTTATACATCAATGGCACCATACATGCGTGTCGATGACGATGAACGCAACGGAAAGTTGGTTAATGGCTAATATATAGTATTGTGGTGTAATGTCTAATTAGTATTTGTGACATATCATGGAATTTTAATTAAATGCAATTTGTATTTTATTAACCACTTTATTCATATATTCATATAATATATGTGGGCCATGACTTAATTAAGATTGTTGGTTATTCTAATTAAAAAATTATTACGTAAGTTAAATTTTTTTACCCACTTTTATTCATATTAATATAATATTTTATTTAATCTTGTCATTATATTGATATGCATATAATCATATTTTTATTATTTTTTAATTTTATTTTCTTACTATGTGTTCCTTATTAATTTTCTTATTAATTATATATTTTATTTAGTCTTATCATTATTCGGAAATTAAAAAAATATGGTATTTGTGACATATCATGGAATTTTAATTAAATGCAATTTGTATTTTATTATCCACTTTATTCATATATTCATATAATATATGTGGGCCATGACTTAATTAAGATTGTTGGTTATTCTAATTAAAAAATTATTACGTAATTTAAATTTTTTACCCACTTTTATTCATATTAATATAATATTTTATTTAATCTTCACATATTTTTATTATTTTTTAAATTTATTTTCTGTGTTCCTTATTAATTTTTCTTATTATTTATATATTTTAACCTTATTAATTTTTCTTATTATTTATATATTTTAACCTTATTAATTTTTCTTATTATTTATATATTTTATTTAATCTTCTCATCATTCGAAAATTAAAAAAAATTGGTTCCAAGCCCATAGCCGGCTTGGACAGGTTCACGGGCCCATCAAATCAAACAAGGCCCATCAAATCAAACAAAGCCACAAACAAGCAGCTCCAACATGTTTCAGAGGAGATCGATTGAACAAGCGCGACGCGAGCGGGTGCCACTTGTAATAAGCGAGCGCATGACGTCGACGACTCGCTATTACGAGCTTGTCCGAGCTAACTAAATTAAATTAGTTTTGTGTTATTTAAAATAAATTAAAAAATCAGAATAATTAAAAAATAATACAAAAATAAATAAAAATAAACTAAAAAATAATTCAGAAAAAATGAAGACAACTCGAATAATAAAAAAATTGAAAACAACTCGAATAATAAAAAAGAAATCAAAATAAATGAAAATAATTCAGAATAATTCGAATAAATAAAAATAATTCAAAATAATTAATAATAAACTAATTGAATTCAAAAGGCCAAAAAAAAAATAAATTAGTTGAAAATAATTAAAATAATAAAAATTTAAAACTAAAAAAACTAAAATCTTGAAAATTAAAATTTAAAAATAATTTAGTTTTTTTTAAAAAATATTTTGATTCATAATAACTCAAATGAATTCATAATAACTCAAATGAATTCCAAAACCACTGGCCCTTAGTTCAATGACACGTGGGCCCCACATGTTGGCCCTAGTTCATGCACTCGGTTCGTCAGGATAAGTCTCTTTTCTTCTTTTGATTCGTATTTAATTTTTCAAACTTGTTTATATTAGTCAAATATTGTCCAAATTGAGCGATTTTTTTTTCTAAAATTTTCTAAAATTCATACCTATCACTTAGGACGAGTTAGTTTTCCAAAGTTAATATTATTTTCTTTACGTACCTATGTACGAAATCATGGTCCAAGTTTAACATTTATTTAAACATTTTTATTTTGAAAACCGTTGTGAATTTTACAGCAATTTTTTGTTTGAATGCCTAACTTGTTCCAATACACACATGTTATTTTTGGTTTTTTTTTGAAAAGTAGAAAAATGTTAGGAGTCGAACCAACAAGAATTTACGTCTAAAACTCATTTCACTTAGGACTACATGTCCTATTTGAATATGTTTTTTCATACAAATCTTTTAAAAAATTTATAAAAAATATATTTGGGTTAGAATGGTGTTGAAATAGTGTCATGCCAAAAATGAGGTCAAAATAACTTGTACTTTGCAAAAATAAAATGGTCAAATTAATTGCAAAGCCGACGTTTCTTTTGTTTTTTTCTATCCGTAGTTTTCTTATTAGTTTTGAACTAATATTTGACATACACAACTTATATGAAAATTACAAACTACTGTAATTTTTGTAGAATTATTTGAAATATTTAATTCATGTTAAACTAATAAAAGTTCATCTCCTAGTTTAAATATATGAGTGAAATAATATGATAAAAATAAATAAAAAATATATTTGTATTTGAAAACAATGGAAACAATTTCATGCCAAATTTCAGATCAAAAAACAATATAGCGCAGAAAATAAAAATGTAAGAAATAAAAGAAAAATGACATTTTCATCCGTGCCGACGTCATCCGAGCGATAATACGAGCTCCAATGACGTCGACCGGCCGATATTATAGGGTATCCCGTAATACCGAGCGGTGCTGATGTCGGCGGTGCTCGATATTACAGGCTTCGCCTATAAAAAGCTCCCGTCCTCCCGGGACTTAGTCGTTTGACGACGCCGTCTCTCTGCCCGCCGCGCCGCCGCCCCATCTCTCTGCCCGCCAAACCCTAGCGCCGCCGCCTCGTCCGGCGCCGCCGCCGCCACCCCCAACTCCGGCTCCCTCTCCTCCTTTCCCTGCTCTTCTCGCCTCGAACCCTCGCCGTCGCGTCGCCCCGTCTCTCTGCCTCGCGAAACCCTAGCGCCGCCGCCCCGTCTCTTTGTGAGTCCCGTCCGGCGCCGCCGCCGCCTCTCCCAACTCCGGCTCCCTCCTCGAGCTGACCGGCCGCCGCCGCCTCCTCGAGCTGACCGGCCGCCGCCGCCTCCCTCCGCGAGCCGACCGGCCGCCGCCGCCTCCTCGAGCTCGTCGCCGCCTCCCTCCTCGAGCCGACCGGCCGCCGCCGCCTCCTCGAGCTCTTCGGCGCCCTCCTCCATCCTCGAGTTCGTCGGCCCTGCTCCCGGTACGGCCCTTCCTCGCCGCCGCCCTCCTCGCGGCCCTCCCACGACGCCGGTCGTCCCCGGTACGCCTTCCCCCTCCCCTTTCCCCTCCTCTTCCCCCTTCCCGACGGTGAGGCCTTGACCTCCTCGTCGGCCCTCCCCGGTACGCCTGCCCCCTCCCCTTCCCCCTCTCCCCCTCCCCCTCCCCGACGGTGAGGTCTCCCCGCTCCGTGATAACAATGAATTGTTGATCGATCAATTAGTTCCGTGATGATGATGAGTTGTTGATCAATATGTTCCGTGATGCATATGAGTTGTCCGGATGATGAATTGATCGATCAATTAGTTCTGTGATGATGAGTTGATCGATCAATTAGTTTTGTGATGATGATGAATTGTTGATCAATATGTTCTGTGATGCATATGAGTTGTCCGGATGATGAATTGATCGATCAATTAGCGATGTTGAATATTACAGAATGAAAAAAGGGTTCTAGCATTGTTCTTGAATCATAACTTTGCACAAAAATTTTACAAGCAGCTCATACTTGATAAGCATGTGTGCAAAAGTTTTACACTATCACTCATCACCATGCCATCTGCTGGCCATTTTTAATTTGTTACTCTCCCATGAAATCATCACCATGCCCGCTTGCTTACTGTTGTCCGATAAACAGCAGCCCTGCCCGCTTGCTTACACTTGTAGTGTGGCTGACACCCGTCAGCGAGGCCTTGCCACTCTGGTCCAGCTTCATCTATCTTAATTATAACATAGTATTCAATCTATCATCTAATCAATCTGTATGCACAGAAAATTGAACAGACATATTTTTAAATAGTTCTAGTAAAGTTATGTCATGAACCATACTTACACTGAAATATTGTCAATCCTTTAGTGTGACTGCTAAGTCTTGATCATGTTGACATCCAGTTATAATGGTGTAAACTCTAGCATTTTTATTCGGTATGATCATGGTAAAATCCTGGTAATTTATGAACCTTATTTAACACTACAACTCTAACTGAATCATCTTTACCGCTTCCAATAAATTATTTTTAATAATGCTTTGCAATCTTGAGTTATCATCGCCGTTGCCATTGTTGTTTTAGGCTGGTAGTTTTCTTAATAGTCTGTCTTATGTTCATATTTTTAATTTGTTACTGTTGTCTGATAAACAGCAGCCCTGCCTGCTTACCCTGTACACATGTTCAGTGCTATATTTTGCCTGGTAGCCTTGCTATATTCTGCCTGGTAGCTTGCTATTTATCGAAAGTGTTCAATGTTATATTTTGCCATGTAGCTCTGCTATATACTGCCTGGTAGCCCTGCTATTTGTCGAATATGTTTACTGCTTGCTTACAATTGCCCGCTTGCTTTTTTAAATGTAAGCTCAGAAGCAGATGAATTGCTCCTGCTTGCTTTTTAAATGAGCAGCCTGATCTGATAGATGTGTGACCTCATTATTTCCTGCTCATGTTGTTCATCATGTAGCTATTTTTTTTTATAAGTCATCATGTAGCTATTATTTTCAGATAATCTGGTTGTGTGATGCGTCTTTTCTCATATGATATATAGTAGACCTATGAGGCCTCATATTATATATTGCCTCTATATATCTCCTGTTTTCCTCTATATTTTCATAAGCCCTCCCTTTCGTCCCTTTCCTCCATTTCCTCTCTTTTCTCCTGTCTTCCTCTCTCTCATGGCTAGACCACTTTTCTAAAATAAAAACTATTTTCTCTTTTCTCTCCTCTCTTCTCTTTTTCCCCTTTGTATCCTCTCTTTCCTTTCTTTTCTCATTTGTTTCCTCTCTTCTCTCTCTCTCTCTCTCTCTCTCTCTCTCTCTCTCTGGTCTAGCCATGCTCGATGATGAATGCGGGCAAAGTGAGATGAGCGTGGCAGCATGGACCGCATCCTCGGATGTTGGAAACAAGTTGCCATACGAGTCGATGAACTTAATGATAGCGTTGGATGGCCGTTGATTCGGCAACCCGCACCGAGAGCATCTTTCTAGCAGATGATGACTTTTAATAGGAGACGAGGTAGATGGGGTGGAAGAATGTAGAATGTAGGGTGTGTTTCATTAGGAAGGTTGGTACAATAAAATGCAAGACATACCGCAACTCGTACGACTCGGGGTAGACATGGTCGGATGCTTGGGTATTCTCCGGATTACCTTTGTGATGTGTATGGCACATTATATTTGGTTTTCCGGAGGATACCCAAGTATCCCGACCTGTCTATCCCGAGGTCGTATAAATTGTGGTATGCATTGCATAGTGTGCACCTGCCTTTCTTATGAAACTGTTCTACATTGTATGTCCTTCTATCTCGTCTACCTCCTCTACTATATGATTCCGATGCTATCCCTTCTTTCTTTTTTTTTCTTTTAATTGTCTCTGCCAATAATTGATGGCCTTTTTAAATAGTGAGAGCCGTTAATTGACGGCCTTTTTAAACACTTTCGTAGCGATATTCTTACGTGTTATCAACGTAAAGAAGCTTAACAATATGCGTATCTATTTTTTTCTTTTAGCAAGCTTAACAATGGATCAAGGCAAAGAAGCTGAACCTGTTCGAGCCCTGTGTCGGCGCATGAATCGGAGAACGGTTCCGATCATTCAACATCGTTTGAGGAACCTTCTCCTCTCGAGATTCCCTGCGGTAAAAGGCAACGGGTTGAGCAACCTGACCACTGATTACAACCCAAACGATGACGTAGATGATGAGGTATCGCATCGTCAACATCATATTTCATGGACAATAATTATTGTTTAATTAAAACATCCTCTAACTATATTTTCAATAGGTTGTTGAAACACGTCGTAGTGCTCGACGTTTATTTCTTGAAGATGCTCCTCCCACATCGTCGGAGGCCGCTGCTGCAACAGCGTCCACTGTAGAAAGACGGAACAAAGGGCAAAGAAATACAAACAAGCTGCATATTGCCGTTCAAGCTGTTACGGCAATAGACAAGGATGGGGCTCCGGTTGAGCCTCAAGGCGTCAACGCGAACCGGCGCAATGATTGTGGTGTATTAGTCCGAACCGCAATCAACATTAAGTACGACAGCTGGCTTGACGTGCCAACCGGTGAAAAGGACACGTTATGGGAGAACTTGAGTAGAACCTACATTTTTCCACCCGAAGTCTCCGAGCGGGCCAAAAATGCTACTATGAAAACCATGGGGAGGTGCCTAAGGACATTCGGGACAACCCTTAATACGAAGTTTGTCCGGAAAGGTCTCACATCATTCCGAAGTACGGTTTTATCACGCCTAATGATTGGAACTCGTTCGTCGAGAAAGTCTCCTCCGACGATGCTAAAAAGAAGAGCGAGATTTTCCAAAGCTTGAGTAGAAAGAACAAGTTGCGTCCTAATCTTGGACCAGGAGGATACAAGGCTAAAGTGAAGAAATGGTGGAGTATGGAAGAATAACGCCGACAAGCTGGAATCCCGGACCCGTTAGAAGGATGCGGTGAACGAACCCGAAATTGGGTGCTTGGGCGTTCAAAGTCCACTGCTGATTGGCAGCTGGTGCCGAAAAGCTCGGGGTTACCGAAGTCTTGCAAAAAGCAAAGCAAGTAGCCGCCCAACAGAAGGAAGGTACTCTCAATCCACGGACAGATGAGTTGATCTGTTGCCATCGGGACCGATGAACATCGGGGTCGTACAAGAGGGGTCTCTCGAACGGCACGATTGAAAGAAGTGTTGTCTGCTGCCACGAGTGAAGAATGTAGTAGGTGTGGGCCACGAGAGCAGCAGGGTATCGATCATGAATGGTGGGTAAAAAACTTCTACGAATTCATGAAGAATAATCCTCAAGCTGTCATCCAACCTATCGTGGTACCGGAATTTCAACTCAACATTGACAACCAAAGTCCGTATGCTCGACCTCCAAGCGATCATGGCTCTGCGCTGATGCCACCAGGTACCCTGTGGATGACATCACGGAGAATACACCTTGTGAGCTGCACATGACGCTCGGCAAGAGAGGGAAGACCGTCAAGGTAGTAGAGGGCATTGCGATCCCTGGACGTACATTTAACGATGTACCAATTCCGCAGGAGTGTGCTAGAGTCCAAGTTATCAAGGTTCGGGACAACTATCTTGCTTGCGACCTTGATTATCCACGGGAGGATGATGGTATTGAGACACTCGAGGATGTGATTAATCATATCATCCTTTGGCTTCGACGCGAGATCGTCGTTCTTCTAGCGCATTCTTCGCCTGCACCTACGCCTCCTCCTACTCAAGAAGCACCGGTTGACCCCGAGATTTCTTTTGAGCCACTACCTTCACCTCCGCCTTCTCCGACGCATGAGGACCAGATCCCTCCGGAACATGGCTTCTCCACGCCGCCTCGTCCGGATGTTGGGAATGAGGCAGCTCTCCTTCGAACAACATCGACTCCGGCTCCGGCGACACCACGTGACAAAGGGGCTAGGGCGATTCGTAGCTCCTCCACCCCGCCTAATAACACTGAACCTTTGATCGAGCCTGTTCCACCTCCGCCTCCGAGGAAGGAGTTATCTAGCGCGGAAATAAGTAAGTACACTTTTGTAGTACTTATGAATTCACGACTATGTATACGATTATCGATATATTAACGACTTGGCATGCGGTCGCAACATGGCATAAAGGCGTGGCGGCAGCATATAGGAGCGAGAATAAGGAAGTGGTCCCACATGTTCTGTTCCGCCTCCCGGCGTCCCGGAAGGAGGTTGGGATCTCACACAAGAAGACTTCCCTATCTATAAGCATGGCATGCCACTACTACCGATAGATGTATTGAAAAAGAAGCCATGGATATTTAAGTACTTTCATCCATGGTACTTAAATGCATGTAGTAAGGGTGTCCAAGTTATCGCGGCAAGGATCCCTGGAGAGGTTTTTGGACAAGAGGGATATTTTGACTTAAATGTGCCTTTTGAGGAGATCCATGCTCTGTACCGTCTCCAACGCATGGATGCCACTCTCGTTACCGTCCGGTGCACTGTAAGTGTTTTCCACCTTTATTATATTTCCAAGCAAATGGCACATGAATTCAAGCTGACTACCCTTTTTGATCGCTCGGAATGTGTCATCACTCCGGTGCCTCGGATGAAGTCGGATATCTAAACCCAACCGCCATTAGCCAAAGCGCTATGAATCCAAAGATTACCGATAATCATCCGCTGTTGGTCGGAAAGAAGGTGACCAAGGCCGAGAAGGCAACAAGTACATGTCCAAGCGGTTAAGGATGCAAGGAGATGTATAGCAACATACATTGGGAGACGCATGTACGAATGGAAAGAGAGACGATGCATTATGGCTCCATATAACTTTGAGTAAGTTTTCGTAACCTGCTACTTCTTGTGCAAATCATTATTTCAATTAGATAATAACATAATGACATATTTTATAGTGACCATTGGATTGCTTTCATGATACATCCGAAACTCGCGGGAGTTTGGGTGTTTGACTCTTTATATTATGATCCTAGGAGGTATAAGGATTTCATGGACACCCTTAATAGGTAATTTCAGATATTCAATGAACTATCATTTTTTATAGATTGTATTATGCTCGTTGCTCATTTGCTTTTTTATATTAGTGCCTATAAATACTATCTCGAGCTTGGTGATGACCCTCATCCCAAACGGAGCAACCTTGGATACAAAACGCATTATCCGGTACTATTATCTCATATCATGGTCATTTCTTTTATTCAATTAATTAATGTCTCTATTTGTAAAGTAACTTAACCATTTCCTTGTTTTGTAAAGTATTCAAAACAGCGTCCTGGGACCGTGACCTGTGGCTACTATGTGTGCAAATACATAAGCGTCGGAAATGGGGAATATACTACATTCCCTACGGAAGAACCGGCCCCATGGAAAGATGTAAGTATTTAGTGTGTATTTTCTTGCATTAGTATATTAGTTTTATATTACTTAACAAACATGTATTAATTTCATAATTTATTTGTGGCAGCAACGCTATGAAAAGCCAAAAACAGGTTCCTACTTAGAAGAAAGCACGCTCGAGCTCATTGCAGCCAAACTCCTCCGCTTCATGATTCGTGAGTTTTGTAATGAAAGAGGCAAGTATTTTGATCCTCTAAGTGATGTTGCAATGCATGAAGACTTGTATAGCTACAACGGTCAAAAGGGCCACCAAGATGCAATTGTGCAAAATTCAAAGATAGAGGAGCGAGAGATTGAAGGCACTAGAGTCGAAGTGGCCGGATAAATTGTAATTTTGTTGTGTTTTGATGGATGAATACTATGTATTAGAAACATGATGTATATGTATGTGGATATTGTGAAATGAATGACAACTATGTTGTATGTACATATAAATGCTTTAATGATTATTTCTATGGTCTTGCGTATATAGTGTGAAATGTATTTTCAGTTACGTAAAAATATTTGAATTTGTCACCTGGAAAATAAAATAAATAGCAATAATTATTTCAGTTCGAAAAATGCTAGTAATATCGGACAAGATGATGTCACTAGACGATATTGCTGTCTAGGACAAAAATATCGGGCATATGACATCATCGTGCACGATATTGGCAAAACCACAGCAAAATCGGGCACGGTGATGTCATCAGTCCGCTATTGAAGGGTCACACAGCAATATCGGCCGTCGTGATGTCATCCGGCCGCTATTGTAGGGTGACCCTTCAATAGCGGACATGCTGATGTCGGCTGCCCGCTATTGAAGGGTTTCCTGCAATAGCGGGCGGGTGACATCATCACGCCCGCTATTGAAGGGTTTCCTGCAATAGCGGGCGTCCGTGGCGCTATTGCTGGTCGGACCCTGCAATAACGTGTGCGTAATAGCGCCCGGAATGGCCGCTATTGCAGGGCCAAAACGCCCGCTATTGCAGGGCTGTTTTCCAGCAGTGTACATCGGTCGGCCGGTTAACCCTCGGTTCAAATTTGAAAATTTTCAAAATTTGAGAAATTTTGTATATAAATTTTCTAAAAAAACTAGAGAAAAAGTGATGATTTATGGTGAAAAAAAGAAATGAAAAGAAGCGGTTTTGATTAAGGAAAGAAATAGAAACGAAAAATAATGGAAGGAAAATGAAGAAAAAATAGGAAAGAAAAAAGAAAACTGTCTCCTTATATTTTTTCACCACGCACAATTAGGAAACAAATTATTGGCATGCAGGAGGCCACTCATCCCTTGCGTTCAGGAGAGTAATTAGCGCATGCACAAGGTTGATGCATGTTTCCATGCATGCATGCAAATTTTAACGCGTATAAATAAATAAATAAAAATGGTATCTGGTGAAAATACATATTTATTCCCTCCTTCCATTTAATTATGGTTTCGGGTTTTGCATTCCCATAAGTGAAGTTATTAGCATGGTACTTAGAAATAAAATTAAAGGTTAACTAATTTCTATGCATGAAGGAGAGTTATTAGCATAGTAATTAGGAATAGAATTAAAGGGTAACCGCCCGGTTAACCGTGATAACCGGACGGTTAACCGGCAAAACCGGCCGGTTAACCGGTGTCCGACCGGTAGTGACTCAAAATGAATTTATGTTGCAAATATTGCTTGGATAACTCTATTTAGACTTGTATTAGATAATATGGTTGTGTTATGTCACGTGAAGTGGATGCATTGTGAATTTGTACCTAATATTGTCTTTAATATTCTAGGAAAGTGAATGCAATTTTTTCGCTACGTTTTGTGCTATTTTTCTAAATTTTATTGCATTTTCGCACTCTGTGCAATCCGGCCGGTTAACCGATCCGACCGGCCGGTTAACCGAAGAAATCGGCCGGTTAACCGTTCTGCGACCGTGGCGACCAGAAATCAAATTTTGTCCGGCTAACCGGCCGGTTTTTCCGGTTATCCGGTTAACCGGTGGGCCGGCCCGGGCGGTTCTCACGGTTCAAACGGTTATCAAAACCTTGCTCCCAGGTATCAATGAGACGAATTCTGTCCACTAGTTGAGACCAAGCGTTGCCGCAGGCGTTAATGATGCTTTGTAACCGTGCAAGAAAATTAGGAACTTGGGCATTCTCAACGGCATGGCCTTCTTTCTGACTTGTACAACTCAACTGTAGAAAAACATTTATGTTAGCAAACAAAATACTACACATCATAAGTTTAATATTAAATCATTACTGTGGGAATAAGATTTTCAAGAAACTTTCTCAACTGGCACGCTTTTCTTTTTATATTGTACAACTCAGCTATAGAAAAATATTTAAACAAACATTACACATCACAAGTCCAATAATTGAGACCATTATACTTGAGGGAATAATATTTGGCAGAAAAATGAGCTGCCGACTACATATAAAGGAAATGTCAATATAATTGTTCTTTCCAATGTCCAGGAAGTGGAGATAAAAGTCATCGTAATATTCTGCTACAACTTGAAAAGCACAAATGATGAGAGTCCAACCAAAGTTAAAAATCATCACATATCCCAGACTGACCGTGTCAATTTCTGAGCACACACAGTTGATGCAAATAAGACGGCAACACTTGAAGGGGGCAAACTGCCTTTTATTTCAAACTGCAGAAAGATAATATACGGCCTCCTCAACCATGCACATGTACTTTCAAAAAAGTAACCCAAGAGGTCTTCCATCTTGTCAACAGCTGATTAAAAAAGTGTTGAAATTATTATCCATAAAATGAACACTATTATTTAGATAAAAAAGTCTCTTCATCTCAAACCATACTTCAGTCTTTAATCAGAATGAATTGCGGATAGTTCAAACGAATCTAGAACATTTATATGGCAGAGAGGGAACACGCCCAGCTGCTTCGCCTCCTTCCCCTTCTACAGTACCAAAATGGCGAAAAGAGGGTGACTTCCGGTCCGGCGACGGGTCCTCTCCGCCTCCGGTGACCTCGTCGGCGCCGGAGGATGGGGAGACCTGTGGATTAGGCGGCCGGTGTATATACCCTATACTACTAGGTGTCAGCTTCGTAGGTTAGGGTTAGGTTTACCTATGACGGCAGTCCGGCGCGGGTTCGTTTTCCTCTGCGGCTGCTTCTCCAGTGGGCGACGGCGAAGATGCGACGGGGAGGCTTCCACGCCGAGTTTCGGTGTGGGCTTCTTCGATATCTCCGATGGATTCCCGGTCTTTGCTGGAGACGGCGGCGTGAGGTTAGTTGTCTTTCCTTTTTGCGAAGGGGAAGGATTTTGGGTCATCCCTAGGGATGTCTCTAATGTCTGAGTTGCTGAAGATCTTGGCGACGTCGATTGGTTGTTCCGGTCACCGGTATGTTTGGCCGCCGGCGGCGGATTCCTTTGCTGCTCCGTTTCTTCATGGGCCGACGGCCGATGTTCGTTCGTCGTTTATGATTCGCGCTAAAGGAGGGTTCGGGCGATGGATCTTGCGACGACTCCAGAGGTGGATGTCACCCATGAAGAGCGGTGTCGGCTCGTTCTCGGCGCAGGCGACCTCGTCGGCGGCCGGGAAGATCTCCTAGAAGAGAGGGGTTGTGTTGTAATTTCCTATCTTTCCAGGGTGCTTTATGTAAAATCCTGGGGATGTACTGAGCTAACATATTAATATATTCTCCTTTTCGAAAAAGAAGAATCTGGAACATTTATTAGGGTTTTGGCAAATCAACTACAAAAATTAGTCGGTTATATCTTCGGTGCACACATGACCGATGCCCACCCCCATTTAACACCACATGTACTTTGAGAAAAGTGGTAACCAACGGGGTTATAGCGTTAGTACCAAATCATATGGAACTTACTGCATCCTGTTATGCCATTGGAGAACTGTTATCCAGCTGCAGGTCCAAAGTGACACCATACTCGCTGCCACACGGCGTGTGGACCACAGGCTCATAAATTTTTGGAGCTCCAACCGTTTGCTCCGAGTCATCTAAAAATCCTTACCAGGTTGGCACCCCCAGTTATGCAGGGTCGAAAATCCTTGGAGCGAACCAAATGACCAATGTTTTTGTTTCATTAAACACGCAGAAAAATATCAAACAACAACTGGGTGGCGAACCATTTCCTAGACTGCATTCATGTCTTCCTTGACCTGACCATGGCTTCACTTACTGATGGAAACCAGACCAATTTTCATGAAAACCGAAAAAACCGGTTCGGTCCGGTTCCATCGGATAGTCGGTTTTCCGAAAAAATCGAAGCATGTACTGTAGCAAAACGAAAACCAATCGGTTTCTTCGATTTATCGAGCCAGTTTTTGAGACATCAAAACCGACATTGTGCCAGTTTTGTTAACCCTGGACCTGACCAGGCCAAGAAATTCAAATAATAAAAAAATAGAATCAAATGATTTTGTGACTGAATCAGCTCATCCTGCTCCACGCACAAGCATTGAAGAGGCAATTAATGAACAGAACACCAGCAATCACAGCTTGATAAGCAGAATCAAATGGACGAAACAATAACGTTGCACACAAAAGGATTACTTGACGCTTCCAAAGGTAAAAGGCACGCACACAAAGTATGGTAGGAGTCCAGTTTTCTTATCCTGATAAGACGCAGTTTCCCCATATCTATGCAGGCGAGTAATAAATAAGAAATTATGATCCTTGTCCTGGAGTGTGTCCAGGCCAAGATACCCGGGTAGGATCAGCAGTGCAAATTCACAATTATTGATTTTACGTATGTGTATGAAAAAAGCATGTTGTTTCAATATGATTTGAGGGAAGGAACAGCAGAAAAGGAGTTGCATTCAAAGATATCTGCTGTAGGGCTGAGCTACCTGAAGAGATGGTGAGGTAAGATATTTAACTTTTATATCCATCATAGAAACATAATACATTTCGTGATCAAAACCCTACAACTGTGCAGGGAAGTGTTAAACACATTGCTTGATTACCGGGAAGTCGTCGAAGCAAGCAAGGAAGACAACTATTTGCCAGTAAACTGAGATAAAAAATATTTTGTTATCAATAAATAAACTGTCTTTTTATGGTGCTCTCTGGGAACTTTTGAAAGTCGCACACCTTGGTGTGCTAATTATTCATGGTATTAGTTTATGGTGCTCTGGGCGGTACTGACCGCGATCCCCTTATACCTCCTCATGGCACTAGACGTGCCGAAGTGGTTCACCCAAGCCGTGGACAAATTCCGATGAGCTTTCCTTTGGAGAGGTTGGAAGGAGCTAAGAGGCAGTCACTGCCCGGTTAATTGGGAGCGCGTCACCAGACCACTACATCTCGGTGGATTGGGCATCCATAACCTCCAGGTGCTCGGTTGGGCCCTGCGCATGCGGTGGGCGTGGCTACAAAAAACTGACCCAGACCGTCCATGGATCGGCACCGATATCCACATTCCACATTGCGCCCAAGCCTTGTTTCAGATCTCAGTCACAACAGCTATCGGAGACGGAAAGGCAACCTTATTCTGGACAGACCAGTGGCTACACGGGAAGGCGATCCCTGACCTGGCGCCGGCCTTGATGCAGTACGCCCGGAGAAGGGGATGGCGCAAACTAACGGTCCACGACGCGCTGGTTCAGATGCATTACGGGGGCCTCTCGGTTCTGGCACAATGGCATTTCCTACAGCTATGCGATGCCGTGAGCGGGATCAACATCTCACCGCGGGAGTGGGACCACCATATCTGGAATCCGCACCCGTCAGGGACCTTCTCCACCAAGTCGGCATATGAGAGATTTTTCACACAGGCTGTGCCGTTTGAGCCACATCGGCGGTTGTGGAAGACCTGGGCGCCTCTCAGGATCAAAATTTTCGCATGGCTCGCTATTCTAAATCACTGCAGGACCTCAGACCACCTAGCTAGACGGGGGCTCGACCACCTGGAACGCTGCCTGTTATGCCACCAGGAGGAGGAGAACATTCAACACGTCCTGATGACATGTGTCTTCGCCAGGGAGGTCTGGTTCCTATGCCTCAGTAAATTTGGGTTGCAGAACCTGGCCCCTACGACCGGTGAACGCAGCTTCCGCGTGTGGTGGCGCCGGGCGGGGAAAAGAGTGCACCAAGACAAACGGAAGGGCTTTCATTCTCTTGTGCTGCTAGTCATCTGGGAGATATGGAAGCACCGCAACCGAGTGGTCTTCGATGACCTACGTCCAAGAGCTCAGGTGGTTCTGCTAGCAGTCCAGGAGGAGGTGACCAATTGGTCCATGGCCGGTGCAGCTAGGCTAGCACAGCTATGAGATCGTCTGCCGATGTAGGCTGCTACAACATTCCTTGCATCCTTAACCACTTGGGCATGTACTTGTTTCCTTGCATTCTTGGTCATCTTCTTTCTGACCATTAGGGGGTGATTATTGGTAAGCACCGGATTAACCGCACTTTTTCTAATGGTGGTTGGGTTTAGATAGCTGACTTCCATTGAGGCACCGGAGTGATGACACATTCTGAGTAATAAAAAAGGATAGTCAGATGTCTATTGATGTATCATTCATTTGCATATAACTAATGAAGGTTGAAAACACTTACAGGCACCAGACAGTAATGAGGGTTGCATCCATGCGTTGAAGACGATACAAGGCATGTATGTCCTCAAATGGCATATGTAAGTCAAAATCCTCTTGTCCAAAAAGCTCTTCAGGGACCTTTGCTGAGATCATTTGAACACCTTTGCCACATGTAATTAAGTACCAAGTATGAAAATATTTAGATATAAATGACTTCTGTTTCAGAAGATGATTTGGTAGGAGTGGCATTCCACGGTGGTACTGATGAGGACATTTCTCATGACATGCCATTGACAAATGTTCATCAAGACACTCAGCCTCATGAGTACATTTATTAGAGACCAATGACTCGAGCCAAAACGAAACAACTACAACATGAGGTGAATCTTTTCATTAATGATTGTGAACATGGTTCTTTTAAGAATTGTGTACTATCTAATGGAGTTATATTACTTGTTCTCAGGTTTGAAGCACAAGTTTACGACGTAGTGGCCCCTTGACACCCAAGAGAGCAAGTTGAAGTCGATGGGCTGAAGCACAGATTCTGTTCTCCAAATATTAAACCAATTCTGTATTATTCTGGAGGAGATCACCCTATGTATTATACATGGTTGGAAAGCTAAGGAAGTCTACTTTCAGATGCAACAAACCGTACGCCGATTGGACCAGTATACAGAGAGCTATGCTCTTTTTAGTGAAGACTGCTACTGACCCTTTTTGTTTCACGTTGTGTTCTTTTTGCTAGTTCGGGCTTGTTCGATCTGAACAAAAAGTAACAGACTCGTAGAAGACTCAGTATTTTCGTATTGGCCTATTTGGAAAGGCCCAAACCCAACTAGGAGGGGTGTTCCTAGTATAAATACTCCTTGTACATTTGGTGGAAATCCTAACCACGAATTAAACTTAGAAAATAGAGAAAAGCCAAGTGCTCTTATCCTTAGGGTTGTGCCATTGCTGCCCCCTTAAGGATTGGGAGTGTTTCTCTACCATTTGTTCTTGTGTTTCCTTTTGATTTGCAAGAGCATTGCCTCTACCTTGCGTGGTTCGGGTTAGGCATCGACCAAAGCGTGTGGTTGGGCGAAATCATTTGTCACAGGTGGCTGTTTGAGTAGCTGTTGGTGCCATTGGTTCGTCAGGTTGCATGGGTCAAGTTATTTCTAGATCATATGATGAGAAGATCGGGCAAGCCCCGCATCATCTTGGTATCAGAGCTACGGTTTCCTCGGTAGGATCTTTATCCCCTTGTTATTCCCCTGTTGTTTGCTACCCTAAACTAAAAATACTAAAAATTTCTACCTGCCATAACCCGATCTGAAATTTTAGTGAGTTTTGTTAAGTTCTAGTCCAATAGATCGAGTTTGGTTGCTGAATCTTTGTGTATCCCTTCGTATTTTGCCTCTGATTTGTTTTCCCCATTTGTTCCCCATCAAGATTTGTATTTTCCCCCACGTTATTGTGTTCTTGGTCAAGTCTATTTTCATGCCAAAACATTTTCGAGGTCAGAGCTGAAATTTGAGCACCATTCACTGAAACATGCATAACTTTGGCATCTGAAATCCGTTTTTGGTGTTCTTGAGCTCGTTGGAAAGATTATTAGAAGCACTATCAGAATATTGTGTGCTTGAATTGTGAATCGTAAATTTTGTTAGTGATTTATACACAAAAAGTATCAGTTACCACTATTCTTGAAATTTCAGACTGCTAAAATTGTGTCTATTTTTCTTTGTTCAAGACCTGAGTATATCTCAATTAAATTATTAGTGAACCAGGCCATCCTTAGTGATAACTTTGAACCTATTGAGACTAGCTGTAGGTTGTTGCTTAAGGGCTTTGTACTTGCTAAAACTGAAGGCTAGTTTGAATATCAATTCGTCATTGCTATATAATCTAATGTGCTGATCTCAGTAGCAAAAAGAACAAACAAGAAACAAATTGAAAAAAATATTATCAAGTGCTGAGATCACCACATTGATTTGCTTTGGTCGTTAATGTTTTAGTTCCACATAGAGCCATTATTTGTGCAAATCTTGTAGCCCTAACACTTATGTGAGCAATCAGCTAGCGTCTCTCCATAACTTGTGTAGCATTGGGCTTTTGTTCTTAAGTTGTATTTTCAGAATAGCTCTTTTCTTTGGCTGCAACAAGTTCCTCCGTCTTTGTGTGTGCGTTGCTAAACACTTTCCTCATATTCATTGAATTTTATTTCAGCAACTCGACTTTGTTATCTTGGTTGAATTTTTACTTAACTTGACAATAGCTTGAAGTTCAGATTGCATACCACATCAATAGCCATCCAAGCTTCACAAATAAACCTATGTTTAGAATGCATTGTGACCTTGATTTCGCTTGATCTATCACGTTTGCTGTGTCTCCTACCATCAAGGTGTGAGTAGCTCACAAATTCAGCAAGGATACATAAGAACTTCAGTGGTAAGAGAAGGTGAGGTTGAGTGTTTTCCACAAAGCCCCATAACTTGAATTAGTATCTTTTGTCCACTAACCATGGCAGGAAAAGACGGAGAGCAACCGAGCTATGTCACACAAGAGCAACTACAAAAGCTAGTGCATGACTTCAATGCACAACTCAATGAGAACATGACTACTGTCCAAACAAATATGGTTGCTGAAGTTGTGAAGGCATTGAAGGCACAAGGTGTTGCAAGTGCTCATGAAGAGGAATTAGATGAGACTGATGAGGAGTATGCAACCCGGTTGCAGTGAGAAGAGCAAGGAAGAAAGAATGCCCATAGGCGTGGGTGTGGAGGAGGACGAGGTGCTGATGCCTTTGGCCGAGGAAGAGGCCATGGTCGTGGAGATGCTGCTGCAACCGAGACAACAGAGCCACATACTTTCAGGTTGCACCGCAATGACAACTATCAACGTAATCGCAATGTCAACGATCAGCTCAATGAAGAAAAATTTGAAAAGTTGAAATTCAGCATGCCAAAATTTGAAGGCACATCTGATCCCGATGCATATCTCACATGGGAGTTGAAGGTTGATAAAATCTTCCGTGTGCATAATTATTCAGAGGAAAAGATGGTGCATATGACTGCACTTGACTTTGATGGATATGCTCTCATTTGGTGGGAACAAATTCAGAACCAAAGAGAAGAGAATGGTGAGCTCCCAGTGGCAACATGGGCTGAAATGAAGAGGGAAATGAGAGCACGATTTGTTCCAAAACATTATAAACGTGACCTGTTTGACAAACTACAGAATTTGAGGCAAGGAAGAAAATCTGTGGGAGAATATTACAAGGAGATGGAGCAAGCCATGATTAGAGATTGTGTGCATGAGGATGAAGAGCAGTCCATGGCACGTTTTCTTTCCGGTTTGAACAAGCCAATCAAACGTGTTGTGTAATTTCAGACCTACAACAATGTGGTGGAGCTAGTTCATATTGCACAAAAGGCTGAGAGACAATTGCATGATGATGGCATACCAAGCAAGAATTCAAGTTTCAGCTCGAAGGTGTCATCAAATGCTCCAAAAACAGCAAGGTTTGATTTGGGGCGAGGCATATTTTCATCCGGTTCAAGCTCCAACAATAATTCTCGTTCCACTGCTGCTAAAAGGTCAAGTGCATCCCAAAATGTGGAGAAATCTGCTAGGCCAACATCATCAAAGGCCAACACTCCAGCGGGTTCTGCCTCCAAGAGTAGTGGAATTCAATGTTTTAAGTGCTTGGGTCGTGGTCATGTCATGAAGGATTGTCCTAACAATCGAGTTGTGATTGTTACGGAAGGTGGAGAATATGATTCAGCTAGTGAAGATGAGTGTGAACTCTCTGCTGAAATTCACATGAGTGGTGATGCACAAGCTGAAAGTGAGGACTACAATGACTATACATTTGAAGCCGGTAACACCATTGTGGTCACCAAAGCATTAAGTGTTCAGTTGAAAGATGAAGAACAAGCACAAAGGTTCAATTTATTTCAGACCCAAGCCAAGGTAAATAGCAAATTGGTCAAGCTGATAATTGATGGTGGTAGCTGACATAACCTTGCAAGTAGAGAAATGTGTGAAAAACTGGGGCTGACCATGATAAAACATCCTCACCCGTATCATATGCAATGGTTTAGTGATTGTGGAGATGTCAAGGTGCAACACATGGTGAGAGTCACATTCAGCATACACGATTACACCGACACCGTTGAGTGTGATGTTATGCCCATGACGGTTTGTCACTTGCTATTGGAAAGACCATGGCAATTTGATAGACGTGTTGTACATGATGGTTATGCCAACACATTTGCTTTCAAGTGGCAAGGAAAAGGTGTCAAGCTACTACCCATGACTCCCACTCAGATCTTAGCAGCCAACATGCAAAAGAAAATGAGTGAGAGTGAGAGAGAAAAGAAAGACACTAGTGCTGTCCACAAATCGGTGAGTGAGCGCCACAAGCCAAACATGAGTGGAAAAAGAGAGCAAGAGAGAAAAAGTATGGTTGCTATAGCCACAAAATCTGAGATGAGATAAATGAGAGAAAATCCCAACATAACACATTTTGTACTCTTGTACAAAGATGCAATTCTTTCAACTAACGACATGACCTCTCGTCCTAGTGTTGTTTCTAATGTATTGCAGGCCTTCAATGATGTATTTCTAGAGGAGGTACCAGCTGGTCTACATCCACTTCGTGGGATTGAACATCAAATTGATCTCACTCCTGGAGCTTCACTTCCAAACCGACCACCATACCGCACCAACCTAGAAGAAACCAAAGAAATTCAGCGACAAGTGCAAGAACTACTTGACAAAGGGTATGTGCGTGAAAGCCTTAGTCCTTGTGCTGTCCCTGTTATTCTTGTTCTAAAGAAAGATGGTACTTGGAGAATGTGTGTTGATTGTAGAGCTATTAACAATATCACTATCCGTTATCGTCATCCTATTCCAAGGCTTGATGACATGCTTGATGAACTTAGTGGTGCTGTTATTTTCTCTAAAATTGACCTACATAGTGGATACCATTAGATTAGAATGAAAGTAGGAGATGAATGGAAAACAACCTTTAAAACAAAATTTGGTTTGTATGAGTGGTTAGTGATGCCTTTTGGTTTAACTAATGCACCTAGCACTTTCAAGCGCTTGATGAATCATGTTTCGAGGGCTTTCATTGGAAAATTTGTTGTGGTTTATTTTGATGATATTCTAATATACAGCCGCACCGTGGAAGAGCATGTTGAACACATCAAAATGGTGTTGGAGGTGCTTAGAACTGAAAAGTTGTATGCTAACCTAGAAAAGTGCACCTTTTGCACCAACAAGGTTGTGTTCTTGGGCTTTGTTGTTTCAGGACAGGGCGTAGAAGTGGATGAATCCAAGATTGAAGCTATCAAAAATTGGCCTACCCCAACGAATGTGAGCCAAGTGAGAAGTTTTCATGGTCTTGCTGGCTTCTACCGGCGCTTTGTGAAAAATTTCAGCACCATTGCAGCCCTGTTGAATGAGCTAACAAAGAAGGGTGTTGAATTTGTGTGGGGTAAGTCACAAGAAGTTGCTCAAGAGCTTAAGAATTGTTTAAGTTCAGCCCCATTGCTTGCTTTACCTGATTTCCAGAAATCTTTTGAGATAGAATGTGATGCTAGTGGGATAGGCATAGGAGGTGTCTTGATGCAAAAAGGAAAACCCATAGCATACTTTAGTGAGAAACTTGGTGATGCTCAGCTGAACTATCCAGTTTATGATAAAGAATTGTATGCTCTAGTTCGTGTGCTTGAAACTTAGCAACCTTATCTTTGGCCTAAAGAATTTATCATTCATTCTGATCATGAGGCTTTAAAATACTTCAAAGGCCAAGCAAAACTGAACCGTAGGCATGCAAAGTGGGTTGAGTTCATCGAATCTTTTCCCTATATTGTCAAGTATAAGAAAGGAAAAGAAAATGTTGTTGCTGATGCTTTATCTAGGAAAAGTGTTTTGCTTAACCAATTGCAGGTCAAGGTCACAGCATTAGAGAGCATAAAGGAATTATATAATGCTGACATGTTTTTGCAGAACTATACTTGAAATGTCAAGGAGGAAAAGGATGGGACAAGTATTATCTGCATGATAGATTCTTGTTCCGAGCTAATAAATTGTATATTCCCGATTCGTCCATTCGTTTACTTTTATTGCAGGAATCACACATGGGTGAATTGATGGGTCACTTTGGAAGAGAAAAGACTTACTTGCTGTTTAGTTATCACTTTTATTGGCCAAAGATGAGGCGTGATGTGGAGAGGTTTCTGCAGCGATGCACAACTTGCCACAAGGCTAAATCAAAACTGAACCCCAACGGTTTGTATACTCCACTCCCCACACCAAATGCACCTTGGAAAGACATAAGCATGGATTTTGTTTTAGGCTTACCAAGAACTAAGAAGGGGAGGGATTTAGTTTTTGTTGTTGTGGATAGGTTCTCTAAAATGACACATTTTATCCCCTGTCATAAGAGCGATGATGCGTCGCATGTAGCTGACTTGTTTTTTTAGGGAAATTATGAGATTGCATGGTGTGCCAAGGACCATTGTTTCAGACCGTGATGTGAAGTTCATGAGCTATTTTTGGAAGACTTTGTGGGCCAAGCTTGGGACAAAGTTGTTGTTTTCAACAACTTGTCACCCACAAACTGATGGACAAACAGAGGTGTTGAATCGTACTCTCTCCATGCTGCTGCGAACAATGGTTAAGAAGAACCTAAAGGAGTGGGAAGATTGCTTGCCACATGTTGAGTTTGCATATAATAGGGCAGTCCATTCGACAACGTAAATGTGCCCATTTGAAGTTGTGTACGGTTTCAAACCCATTACACCACTCGATTTGGTGCCACTTCCACTTCAAGAGCGTGCAAATATGGAGGCCTCCAAGAGGGCAGATTATGTGAAGAAAATACACTTGAAGACAAAGCAAGAGATTGAGAAGAAATCAAGGTACTATGCTGCCAAGGCAAACAAGAATCGTAAGAAGATGATATTTGAGTCCGTGATCTTGTTTGGGTTCATCTTCGGAAGGACAGATTTCCGGAGAAACGAAAATCCAAGTTGTTGCCCCGAGGTGATGGTCCATTCAAGGTTCTTACAAGAATAAATGATAATGCATACAAGATTGAGCTTTTAGGAGATAAATATGTGGCGAGGAACACCTTCAATGTTGCTGATTTGTCTCCATTCCATGGTCATGAAAAATCAGAGTCGAGATCGAATCTTTTTGAAGAAGGGGAGGATGATGAGGACATCTCTCATGACATGCCACTGACAAATGTTCATCAAGACACTCAGCCTCATGAGTACACTTATGAGACACCAATGACTCGGGCCAAAACGAAACAACTACAACATGAGGTGAATCTTTTCATTAATGATTTTGAACATGGTTCTCTTAAGAATTGTGTACTTCCTAATGGAGTTACATTACTTGTTCTCAGGTTTGAAGCACAAGTTTACAGCGTGGCGGCCACTTGACACCCAAGAGAGCAAGTTGAAGTCGATGCGCTGAAGCACAGATTCTGTTCTCCAAATATTGGACCAATTCTGTATTATTCTGGAGGAGATCACCCTATGTGTTATACATGGTTGAAAAGCTAAGGAAATCTACTTTCAGATGCAACAAACCGTACATCGATTGGACCAATATGGAGAGAGCTATGCCCTTTTTAGTGAAGACTGCTACTGACCCTTTTTGTTTCACGTTGTGTTCCTTTTTGCTTGTTCGGGCTTGTCCGATCTGAACAAAAAGTAACAGACTCGTAGCAGACTCGAGTATTTTCATGTTGGGCCTATTTGGAAAGGCCCAAACCAACTAGGAGGGGTGTTCCTAGTATAAATACTCGTTGTACACCTGGTGGAAACCCTAACCACGAATTGAACTCAGAAAATAGAGAAAAGCCAAGTGCTCTTATCCTTAGGGTTGTGCCATTGCTGCCCCCTTGAGGATTGGGAGTGTTTCTCTACCATTTGTTCTTGTGTTTCCTTGTGATTTACAAGAGCATTGCCTCTACCTTATGTGGTTCAGGTTAGGCATCAACCAAAGCGTGTGGTTGGGCGAAATCATTTGTCACGGGTGGCTGATTGAGCAGCTGTTAGTGTCATCGATTCGTCAGAGTTGCACGGGTCAAGTTATCTCTAGATCCTACGACGAGAGGATCGGGCAAGCCCCCGCATCGGGTACGTTAGAAAATCGTCATGTGTAAGGTCCCAACCTCCTTCTAGGACACCATCGAGGCAAAATAGGCACCTGTTCCTTATTCGACACTTGTATGCTAGCTTCACGCCTTGATGCCACGTTTCAACTACTTGGTGACATCGGGAATAGAGCCATGACTGCTTGGATGCCGAGTTTGGGAACTAGGGTTGTCAATACCGAGTTGGAATTCTGGTATCACAACAGGTTGGATGGAACCCCGAGGATTATTCTATATGAACTTTTAGTAGGTTTGTACCCACCAATCATGATTGATACCTTCATTGCGTGGCCCACACCGATTACATTCTTCACTCATGCCTGTCCATGACCCTTCTTTCAATCTTGCCGGTGACGAGACCCCTCTTGTATGACCTCGATGTTCATCGGTCCCGATGGGAACCGTAAGCTGGTCTTTCTATGGATTGAGATGAGTGCCTTCCTTCTATCGTGCGGCATGCTCGCTTAGTTTTCTGCAAGACTTCGCTGACCCCGGAGCTTTTCGAAACTAGCTGCCCATCATCGGTGGACTTTGAACGTCCAAGCACCCAATTTTGGGTTCATTCACCGCATCCTTCTAGCGGGTTCAATATCCCGACTTGCCGCCGTTGTTCTTCCATATGTCCCCATTGCTTCCCTTTAGCCTTATAGCCGCTTCGGTCCTAGATTAGGATGCAACTTATTCCTTTTACTCAAGCTTTGCAAAATCTCACTCTTATTTTTGGCATCGTCGGAGGAGACTTTGCCGATGAACACCTTCCAATCATCATGCATGATACACCCGTACTTCTCGAATGGTGTGAGGCCCTTCCGTGCATACTCCTCGTTGAGGGTGGTCCTAATGTCCTCGGGAACCTTCCTATGGTTTTCGGAGTAGCGTTTTTGGCTCGTTCGGAGAGGTCGGTGGGAAAATGTAAATTTTACTCAAGCTCTCCCACAACTAACCCTTGTCACTATCTTGCACGGAAGGCCAACTGTCATACTTAATTGTTGATTGCCTGTCGGACTAAGACATCACAATCATTGCATCAATTCATGTTGACACCAGCAGGCTCGACCGGTGCCCTATCCTTGTCTATTGCCGTTACGAGCCAAATGGCGAGTATGCAGCTTGTTCGTATTTCTTTGGCCTTTGTTTCGTTTTCCGAAGTGGACGATATGGGAGGAGCCTCCGATCGCAATACAGCTGCCTCTTCAAGGAATAAGCGTCGAGCACTATGACGTGGTTGAACAACCTATTAAACGGTTTTTAGAAGATATTTTGATTAAACTACGATTGGGCATGCAATAAGATGTTGACGATGCGATACCTCATCATCCGGATTGTAATAAGGGTCGGGATGCTCAACGTGTTGCCTTTTAGCGTAAGGAAATTTGAGAGGAGAAGGTTCCTCATACGATACCAAATGATCGGAACCGTCCGATGATTCGTGCGCCGACCTAGGGTTCTCAATGGGTTCAGCTGCTTTTCCTTCATCCATAGTTAAGGTTACTACATTTATATGGCGAGAGAGGGAACACGCCTAGGCTGCTTCGCCTCCTTCCCCTTCTACAGTACCAAAAGGGCAAAAGAGGGCGACTTCCGGTCCGGCGATAGGTCCTCTCCGCCTCCGGTGACCTCGTCGGCACCGGAGGATGGGGGGACCTGTGGATTAGGTGGCCGGTGTATATACCCTATAATACTAGGTGTCGGCTTCGTAGGTTAGGGTTAGGTTTACCTATGTCGGCGGTCCGGCGCTGGTTCGTATTCCTCTACGGCTGCTTCTCCGGTGGGCGACGGCGAAGATGCGACGGGGAGGCTTCCACGCCGAGTTTCGGTGTGAGCTTCTTCGACATCTCCGACGGATTCCCGGTCCTGGTCGGAGACGGCGGCGTGAGGTTAGTTGTCTTTCCTTTTTGCGAAGGGGAAGGATTTTGGGTCATCCCTAGGGATGTCTCTCGATGTCCTAGTTATCGAAGATCCAGTAACAACCCTAAATAATAAACATGCATTTCATGTCATTTATCATCATGTCATCATGTGCATCTCGTGAAATTATTCACTTTGTGTTAAGAAATACACATAAAATATCAAACTAGCTAGGGATTAAAGGAAGTGTTTAAAAAGAATTTAAATAAGAATAATTAATGTGTTTAACATTGTCTATTGCTTAAACATGCTAAACAAAGATTTATAAAAGTGCCTTGAAATTATTTTTGCTTTGTAAAATTAATTGCAAGAAATAAACAAGGCTTCTCTTTTTAATTGTAAATTTGATTTTTGAATCCGAAAAATATTTGGAATTGGAACTTGGACCTAAAAAGAAAAGTCCTTAAAATGTTTTCATTTCCATCCCCGTATTTTCATAGAATTTTTCGAGTGCTGGAAATGCGATTTTTAATTAAGCCAAAGGCGAGGGGTTTTATGTAAAATGACCGGACCTCGGCCAATCCCCATCCTTCTTCTCTTTCTCTCACGGAGCCGACTTACTCCCGCACCGCCTCTTCTCCCCGCCGCGCGCGGCAACAGCTCCGGCCACGTGCCTTGTCCTCCGGGTGCCATGCAGCGACTGCTCCCGCCTCCTCACCTTGGCCGTTGGGATAAAGCTCTAGCTGCGCTCATTTTTCTTCTCTCTTCCCGGACTCGCACCCGAAGCAACGCCGTTCGCTCCCCTCTCGTTCTCCGCCGCCCGGCCGCTCCCCGATCGTCTCCGCGTGAGCTACCACTACCAAACGGTGCGCGTGCCTCTCCCGAAGCTCACCATGGCTTCCAATCAAGCTTTCCCGCACCTGAGCCCGAGATCGAAGCAATTTTCTCATGGACGAGTCACCACCGTCGACCGTCGCCATTTGTCCGATTCCTTCCGCTCTCGGTGCGTCGTTAGCTGTGATTTTTTATCACCATGGTGCGCCATCTAATCCTCTATCCTTGGGAACACTTACCCTCGCATCTTCCTGCAGGACTATCGGTAATTTCGCCATCTTCCACAAGCGCGGACCGCCGCCGGCTCCACCTCGCCGGTGAAGTCCACCTCCGGCCATCTCCAAGGTGAATCATCACCGTGCCGCTCTTGCTCATGTCCCATAGATGCTTCCAGTCATTTTTCCCCTAATTTTTGTGCACCATGTCGACCCCTAGGCCTCGCCGGAGCCGTGCGCGAGCCGTGACTCGCCGCCGGCGCCTGTTCCGGCCACCCCTGCCACCGTGGACCTCACCCCTGGGTCGCCCGTGTTGCGTGGAGTCTCCAGGACCAAACACTCACCCGCCTCTCCTCCTCCGGTGCCGCTCCGGCGTGGCGCCGCCACCTCCGACCGCCACGGCCATGGACGCGCGCCCCGGCGCGGTCCGGGCTACGCGCGAGCCTCCGGGCCGGATCGGGTCGCTAGGCCCCGAGTGCCGGATGGGCCCGGCTACTTTCGGCCCAATGACCCATTAGTCTTTTTTTCCAAATTTATTCATTTCCGAATTGTTTCAAACTTCAAAAATTTGTAGAAAATTCCCCAAAAATCAGAAAAATGTCAAACCAAGTTCATTTGAATCATAAAATTATTTCCTACTTGATTATGTATTCAAATACCTATTTTGAGAAATTATAAATTCATAGTTTAATTAATTACCCTTCTTTAACCGAGATAAGCTATTATTTTATGCTAATTATTATTTAATTTTGAAAAATAAATTTCTTTAAAAATTAGAGATACTGCAGACGGAAGTGTTTGTGAAAACTGTTTTCCAAAATTCAACATAAACACCGTCATTTTATGTAATCCCAAAATTAATAGCTTAAGTGTTATCACATGTTGTTAAGCATTTATAATTGTGATTTAAAGCATGATTAATTATTAAGGAATGAACCTGATTAATTATTAAGTAATGAACATGATTAATGTTTAATTATTAATTAATGACCGTGATTAAGCAGATAATTAATGAGCATGATCAATTGTTACTTATTGCTTAACAAACATGATTAATTGTTAATTAATAAATAATAAGCTTAATTAATGATTAATTGCTAATTAACAATCATGGTTAATAGAATCGTTGCATGATCGTTGATTCGCGATGTGTTGTTGGTCGACCTAGGTCCCGGCGTGATCGAGGTTCCGCCGGGGTCGAGAAAGGAGACTGAAGCTTCGAAGTCGACCGACACATCGAGAAGCTAACCCCGACTCGAATCAAGGCAAGCCCCGCTGCATCCCACCTATGTTTTTAAAGTCTTTTCTTTTATCACGATTAATGCGTCGTGATTGTGCATTAGGTTATAGGAATTGCTTGACACTCTAGATGCATGAGTAGGATTCCTATGTTATATGTTTAGCCCATGTTGGTTTATATTTCGATAGTTGCTACGCTTAATTCTTAGGGCTACGGTAGAAGTCGAGTGGTGCTTGAGCACACTCGCGAGCTGATACGGTTTGATCTTAAAGCATGGAGGCTTTAAGTTGTTTGGTGTCGTTCAAGCTGAAGTTATAGATGAAGATGAAAATGAAATGGAGACCAGACGGGCCCTGTAGGAGAAAGGGCAAAGACGAGGTCTTGCAAGGTGGTAGCCCCGTCCGTGTCGGTCAAGGACCGTACCGTTGTTGGCCCCGCTGAGCAAGTATTTGAATGTACCGATTTACATACCGGTGTTTATGGGGCCGGGAAGCCGATGTAACCTAATTGCCTCGGTGTTTGGACGTAGCCCATCCCCTAATTGGCTGGAGAATGAGGTGAGGCCTCATGTCTCAAAGGGAGAGGAATGGGGGTCGCTCACGGATAACGTCGAGGACGGGTATCGCGTGGGGTCCCCGGGTTCTCGGGCGGATGGGAGACTAACCCGGCCACCGCCAGGAATTAGCGTGAAAGGTTGTCGTATGCGACCAACGGGGTGCGTATACGCCGTGTAAACGGGTTTTCCCAGCTGGTGAAATCGATTCGAATCGCTGTCCCTCGCGAGTAATGAGTACCGCTTGTTCACCGTGTCACATTGTAGTTAATCAAGTGAAAGATGAAGGAAGATGGATGAAAGGATCTGTTGTTTGGAATTTATCTTTTCCCGCAAAACTTGATTGCAATAGTACTAGCCTGCAAACCTAGAGGTTAATGAACCGAATGCTGAGCTAAAACTCGAAAGTAAGGATCCAACCTTTAAAGCTGTTTTCGCAAAGGAGTAAACCCCACGACCGGAAAGCCTTTGCATACTAGGCGTCGGCCTTAGCGTGCCATGTTGACGGGTCGGTCTTGCTGAGTATTAGAATACTCGGGGTTTGTTCGTTATGCTTTTCAGGACTCGAGTCGTACCTCCACGACTTGGACGGTAGTTCCCGGAAGTGGAGTGTCCCGAGGGTGGTTCCCACCAATGGGAACGGATCCCGACATCGTGAAGAGGAAGGACCGTGATGTACGAAGGGCTCGAGTGCATCACGTTGATCGTCTAATAGTGTTTTGTGGTTTAAAGTACAAGTTTCCGCTGCAATACTCGTAGGTTGTTAAACTTCAATAAGATTTATATTTCCGCAGTAAAATGTTTGTATTTTGAAAACCTGGTTGTATTATACCATGATGTATATATTCGGCTTGTATGAGATGATACACTCGTTGTAACTCGCTTCATCGAGTGTCCCTCCGTTCCGATTCCTGGGTGTCCCGAGGGGATGTCACAGCTGGTATCGGAGCGGTTCGGAGGCAACGAGTTCATCATTACAAGCTTGTTTTCAAAACTTAACCCGTTTAGTGCGTTTAGAATACGAGAGAGTACGGAGCCCTATAAGGATGTAGGATAGTTAGATTGTTACTAACTGTTCAACGTTCGGGTTTTGGGAAAGTGCTATCTATTCGTTGTAGTTTGATATACTATAGTACGTATAGTTAGTCTACCGAGCATGCATCATGTCATATTGAGTGCTACAATATGAGGTTTTGGGAATTAGACCAAGATAGTAGCGTAGTGTAGAGCTAGTTTTCCTATGGACGGTTCCGGAAGAAGTTATGCGAGTGAAATAGAAGGCAAGCGGAACTCTCCCACATAGGCAATGGAATGGGGAAATTCAAGATCTTCATCTACAGATGATCAAAGTCAATCGAGAGAAGGACGACCATGTGTAGCTATCCAAGAGCCACATATGAGAGCTACGGATTTAAGGGGATAGATTAAAGATGCTAGTACGAGTGTGTACTACAAGTAAATCTGGGGTTGGAATGAGAGATGGTGCACCTCTTCTCTATACACTATGTGTGCTTTGGAACTTTAACTTGTTCTACCGTCGGTATCCTTATATTCCAATTTTGGATCGGTGACACTAATACCAAGTTTTATAACAGAATGGAACAAACTTGAAGAGGAAACCATCCTGAAAGCTCCCAGCAGGATGTTCAAGAGTCGACATCAACTCCACCTACCCTGGCACAAGCTATTGCCACTATATTGGAGTCTCATGCAGAGCAACGGGAACTTCTTCGAGCAGCTTGTTCGGAATACGGCCCCACGAGCCGGTGGTCAAGATCAGCATGCTCCACCGAGTTCACGTTACATATTCGGATTTTCTAGCTACTGGTCCACCAAATTTTTCGGATGAGGGAGATCCTCCGGAAGCGGACCATTGGCTACGTACTATCGAGTCGAAGCTGGAACTCCTACCATGCACGAGTTTCGGAAGACTATCTTTGCCGCTCGAGCAACTAGAAGGATTTGTCTGGAGCATGGTGGGCTAATTATAAGGCCATGATTCCCGAAGGTCACCAAGTACTATGGCACGAATTCACAAAGGCTTTTCGTGAACATCATATTTCCGAAGGTATCCCGAACCAAAAGCGTAAGGAGTTTCTAGCACTGAAGCAAGGTGAAATGACCGTACACTCCTATTCAAAGTTGTTCAACCGTCCGGCTCAATATGCTCCTCGGAATGTGGACACCGACGCTAAGAAGAAGGAATGCTTTAAACAAGGACTTACTACCAAGTTACAATCTCGGCTTGTTTTGGACCGAGGAGTTAGTTTCAATGAGTTAGTAAGTGATGCTATACTCATGGAGGATGCTATTCGTGTTCATCAAGAAGAGAAGGCTAAGAAGAGAGCAGCCAATGAACAAGGAAGTAAGGTGCCCTCCAAGTATCGCCTAGTCTACACTTCGCAGCAAATCGGAGGTTCGAGCCTCAGCCATCGGGTCCCATTTCTTACCGGCCACCTCGAGTATCAGCAACGGGTGTTCTCCGGTTCAGCGGTCCAACAATCGGATCTATCGAGTATACACCTCTCATCCCAAACTCCACAATCCGTTGACCATCTATGCTATAACGATGGTTGTCATGGACAATTGGCTCAAGATTGTGTCGCATCAACAGAGCAGAAATTGTCAACACGCCCTCAAAGGAAAGCAGTTGGTCGACGGAAGAATACATTGAAATATGGTAAGATGAAGACTGGTCGTGTCAACTTCACCACCGCCGAAGAGATTCCGAAAGGGTCACAAGTCATGGCTGGTTTGTTCTCTATCGACCATCATGATGCCATTATTTTATTTGACTCGGGAGCAACCCACAACTTCATCGATAACGGATATGTCCAAAGGTATAATCTACCATCATGCAGGATGACTTACCCACATCTCATATCATCGCCTGGAGGTAATATACTTGCAGACCAAAGTACTACGAGCTACCATTGAAATTGGGTCGTAAGGAATATCCCACCTCCTTTATAGTCTTAAATGGGCAAGGATTGGATGCGATTCTTGGCATGAGATGGATGAAGTATCATAAGGCAGTATTGGATATAGATGCTTTTGCAGTTCACTCGAACTCTCCTCTCCACGGACGTGATTGCTTTCGGTTGACTTCTTCCCAAACTATTCCTCCAACGATTTATAAGACTACTGCTAAAAGTCTGGAAGATATACCCATAGTTTGTGAGTACCCGGATGTCTTTCCGGACGACTTACCGGGATTACCGCCGGACAGAGCGGTAGAATTTAAAATAGAGTTACAGACTGGAACAGCACCAATATCAAGAAGGCCGTATCGGATGCCACCAAATGAGTTAGCCGAGTTGAAGGTGCAACTAAAGGAATTATTGGACAAGGGATATATTCGTCCAAGTTCGTCACCACTGGGGATGCCCGACCTTGTTCGTAAAGAAGAAGGACAAGACATTAAGGCTATGTGTGGATTATAGGCCTTTGAATGCCGTTACCATCAAGAACAAATACCCTCTTCCGAGGATTGACATCTTGTTTGATCAATTGATGGGAGCCAAGGTTTTCTCTAAGATAGATCTTCGCTCAGGGTATCATCGGATTAAGATAAGAGTCGAAGATATACCCAAGACTGCATTCTCCACAAGATATGGACTTTATGAGTACCTGGTGATGTCATTTGGATTGACCAATGCACCAGCACATTTCATGTATCTCATGAATTCGGTCTTCATGCCCGAGCTGGACAAGTTTGTCGTGGTATTCATTGACGACATCTTGATCTACTCCAGGTCGGAAGAAGAACATGCTAGTCACCTAAGAGTTGTGTTGCAACGATCGAGGGATCATCAGCTATATGCTAAGTTTAGTAAGTGTGAGTTTTGGTTAAAAGAAGTGCCATTCTTAGGTCATGTGATATCAGTCGAAGGAGTGGCCGTTGATCCAAGCAAAGTTCAAGAAGTGTTGGATTGGAAACCGCCGCGATCGGTTTCGCAAATTCGAAGTTTCTTAGGACTGGCTGGTTACTACAGAAGGTTTATTCCCAACTTCTCGAAGATTGCCAAGCCGATGACCAAGCTGTTGGAAAAAGATAAGAAGTATGTATGGAGCAAAGAATGTGAAGAAACTTTTCGAACATTAAGGAAATTGCTGACAACAGCTCCAGTACTTGCTCGACCGGATCCGACAAAGCCTTTTGATGTGTATCTGCGATGCCTCCGGAACAGGACTTGGATGTGTTCTAATGCAGGAAGGTCGAGTAATCGCTTATGCCTCTCGACAACTTAGGCGTCATGAGGAACACTATCCTACACATGATCTGGAATTAGCAGCAGTGGTACTTGCATTGAAGAGCTGGAGACATTACCTCTTGGGAAATTTAGTACATCTATACACGGACCACAAGAGTCTCAAGTACATCTTCACTCAAGCGGATCTAAATATGCGCCAACGAAGATGGCTGGAGTTAATAAAGGATTATGAGCTGGAGATTCACTACCACCCGGGCAAGGCAAACGTGGTAGCTGATGCTTTAAGTCGCAAGGTTCATTGCAATAATCTCACGGCGCAACTCTTGATTCAAGCACCTCCACCCGAAAGTGATGAGCCTAATCTTCGGATCATTCCGTACGGAGCTTTGACCAATTTGGCTCTTATTCCGACCATTCGTGAAGAAGTGGTAGCAGCTTAGCGGAAGGATGCTGGTATGGAACACATCGGAGAT
This sequence comes from Chloris gayana, assembly GCA_031894775.1. Classification (NCBI taxonomy): domain Eukaryota; kingdom Viridiplantae; phylum Streptophyta; class Magnoliopsida; order Poales; family Poaceae; genus Chloris; species Chloris gayana. The sequence goes on along the minus strand of JAUNZO010000250.1, from coordinate 108,070 downwards.
GACTCCGGAAGGGTGAAGTCATGTGTTTCCAAATAGATGACGAAGGTGTTATCTCGGTTCAAGAATAGGCTAGTAGTGCCTAAGAACTTGGAACTTCGCAAGAAGATAATGGATGAAGCCCATACGTCCAAGTATTCTATTCACCCTGGAACCAACAAGATGTATCAAGACTTGAAGAAGAGATTTTGGTGGACAAGAATGAAGCGAGAGATAGCAAGATATGTCAATGAGTGTGATACTCGTCGACGTGTCAAAGCAGAGCATTTGAAACAAGCGGGTCCACTTCAACCCCCGAGCATACCTGAATGGAAATGGGAAGATATCGGTATGGACTTTATTGTTGGATTACCAATGACTCCACGGAAGCACGACTCTATCCGGGTCATAGTTGACAGATTGACCAAGTCAGCTCACTTTATACCGGTACATACCAACTACAAGACCAAGCAATATGCAGATCTATATATTTCACGCATTTTATGTTTGCATGGAGTACCCAAGACCATCATCTCGGATCGAGGAGCTCAATTTGTCTCTAGATTTTGGGAACGAGTTGCATGAGTCGTTAGGAACGAAGTTGATTCGGAGCTCGACGTATCACCCCCAAACGGATGGACAAACAGAAAGAATCAATCAATATCTCGAGGATATGCTTCGAGCATGTGTTTTGACCTACGGTAAAGATTGGGAGAAATGTTTACCGCTGGCGAGTTCCGATACAACAACAGCTATCGGAGAGTGCCGGAATGTCACCGTTTCAAGCTCTGTATGGACGTAGCTGTCGCACTCCTCCGAATTGGTCCGAAAGTGGAGAAAGAATAATCTTCGACCCGACTTGGTAAGAGATGCGGAGGAGCAAGTACGTCTCATTCAACGAGAATCTCAAGAGAGCTAAATCTCGACGGATCGGTTATGCTGACAAAAGACGTCGAGAATTGGTATTCAAGGTTGGAGACCAAGTTTATCTTCGAGTATCTCCTACCAAGGGTGTTCAAAGGTTTGGAATCAAGGGCAAGTTAGCACCACGATACATCGGACCTTTTCCAATCCTAGAAAGATGTGGAGCTGTAGCATATCGTTTGGAGTTGCCAGCACACTTGTCGAGTATACATAATATATTCCACGTATCTCAACCGAAGGAGTGTTTGAAACCGCCGGTGGATATACCGACAGTTGAAGTGGAACAGATTCATGACGGACTTGACATATGACGAACGTCCAGTCAAAGTTCTCGACACCAAGGATCGCGTGACTCGACCTCGGACCATCAAGTTCTACAAGATTCAATGGAGTAATCACTCGGAAGCTGAAGCTACTTGGGAACAAGAAGCGTTTCTACGATCTAACTACCCTCGGTTCTTTAGCACTATCGTCTAGTCGCTTCAATCGTGAATCTCGGGACGAGATTCCTCGTAAGGGGGAGGGCTGTAACAACCCTAAATAATAAACATGCATTTCATGTCATTTATCATCATGTCATCATGTGCATCTCGTGAAATTATTCACTTTGTGTTAAGAAATGCACATAAAATATCAAACTAGCTAGGGATTAAAGGAAGTGTTTAAAAAGAATTTAAATAAGAATAATTAATGTGTTTAACATTGTCTATTGCTTAAACATGCTAAACAAAGATTTATAAAAGTGCCTTGAAATTATTTTTCCTTTGTAAAATTAATTGCAAGAAATATACAAGGCTTCTCTTTTTAATTGTAAATTTGATTTTTGAATCCGAAAAATATTTGGAATTGGAACTTGGACCTAAAAAGAAAAGTGCTTAAAATGTTTTCATTTCCATCCCTGTATTTTCGTAGAATTTTTCGAGTGCTGGAAATGCGATTTTTAATTAAGCCAAAGGCGAGGGGGTTTTATGTAAAATGACTGGACCCGGCCAATCCCCATCCTTCTTCGTCTCTTTCTCTCACGGAGCCGACTTACTCCCGCACCGCCTCTTCTCCCCGCCGCGCTGGCAGCATCTCCGGCCACGCGCCTTGTCCTCCGGGTGCCACGCAGCGACTGCTCCCGCCTCCTCACCTTGGCCGTTGGGATAAAGCTCCAGCTGCGCTCATTTTTCTTCTCTCTTCCCGGACTCGCACCCGAAGCAACGTCGTTCGCTCCCCTCCGTTCTCCGCCGCCCGGCCGCTCCCGATCGTCTCCGCGTGAGCTACCACTACCAAACGGTGCGCGTGCCTCTCCCGAAGCTCACCATGGCTTCCAATCAAGCTTTCCCACACTAGAGCCCGAGATCGAAGCAATTTTCTCATGGACGGTCACCACCGTCGGCCGTCGCCATTTGTCCGATTCCTTCCGCTCCGGTGCGTCATTTGCTGTGATTTTTTATCACCATGGTGCGCCATCTAATCCTCTATCCTTGGGAACACTTACCCTCGCTTCTTCCTGCAGGACTATCGGTAATTTCGCCATCTTCCACAAGCGCGGACCGCCGCCGGCTCCACCTCGCCGGTGAAGTCCACCTCCGGCCATCTCCAAGGTGAATCATCACCGTGCCGCTCTTGCTCATGTCCCATAGATGCTTCCGATCATTTTTCCCCTAATTTTTGTGCACCACGTCGACCCCTAGGCCTCGCCGGAGCCGTGCGCAGGCCGTGACTCGCCGCCGGCGCCTGTTCCGGCCACCCCCGCCACCGTGGACCTCACCCTGGGTCGCCCGTGTTGTGTGGAGTCTCCAGGACCAAACACTCACCCGCCTCTCCTCCTCCGGCGCCGCTCCGTCGTGGCGCCGCCACCTCCGACCGCCGCGGCCATGGACGCACGCCCTCGGCGAGGTCCGGGCTACGCGCGGGCCTCCGGGCCGGATCGGGTCGCTGGGCCCCGAGTGCCGGATGGGCCTGGCTACTTTCGGCCCAATGACCCATTAGTCTTTTTTTCCAAATTTATTCATTTCCGAATTGTTTCAAACTTCAAAAATTCGTAGAAAATTCCCCAAAAATCAGAAAAATGTCAAACCAAGTTCATTTGAATCATAAAATTATTTCCTACTTGATTATGTATTCAAATACCTATTTTGAGAAATTATAAATTCATAGTTTAATTAATTACCCTTCTTTAATTGAGATAAGCTATTATTTTATGCTAATTATTATTTAATTTTGAAAAATAAATTTCTTTAAAAATTAGAGATACTGCAGACGGAAGTGTTTGTGAAAACTGTTTTCCAAAATTCAACATAAACACCGTCATTTTATGTAATCCCAAAATTAATAGCTTAAGTGTTATCACATGTTGTTAAGCATTTATAATTGTGATTTAAAGCATGATTAATTATTAAGGAATGAACCTGATTAATTATTAAGTAATGAACATGATTAATGTTTAATTATTAATTAATGACCGTGATTAAGCGAGTAATTAATGAGCATGATCAATTGTTACTTATTGCTTAACAAACATGATTAATTGTTAATTAATAAATAATAAGCTTAATTAATGATTAATTGCTAATTAACAATCATGGTTAATAGAATCGTTGCACATCTTCTCATGTACATTCATGCATGCATGATCGTTGATTCGCGACGTGTTGTTGGTCGACCTAGGTCCCGGCGTGATCGAGGTTCCGCCGGGGTCGAGAAAGGAGACGGAAGCTTCGAAGTCGACCAGCACATCGAGAAGCTAACCCCGACTCGAATCAAGGCAAGCCCCGCTGCATCCCACCTATGTTTTTAAAGTCTTTTCTTTTATCACGCTTAATGCGTCGTGATTGTGCATTAGGTTATAGGAATTGCTTGACACTCTAGATGCATGAGTAGGATTCCTATGTTATATGTTTAGCCCATGTTGGTTTATATTTCGATAGTTGCTACGCTTAATTCTTAGGGCTACGGTAGAAGTCGAGTGGTGCTGAGCACACTCGCGAGCTGATACGGTTTGATCTTAAAGCATGGAGGCTTTAAGTTGTTTGGTGTCGTTCTAGCTGAAGTTATAGATGAAGATGAAAATGAAATGGAGACCGGACGGGCCCCGTAGGAGAAAGGGCAAAGACGAGATCTTGCAAGGTGGTAGCCCCGTCACGTATCGGTCAAGGACCGTACCGTTGTTGGCCCCGCTGAGCAAGTATTTGAACGTACCGATTTACATACCGGTGTTTATGGGGCCGGGAAGCCGATGTAACCTAATTGCCTCGGTGTTTGGACGTAGCCCATCCCATAATTGGCTGGAGAATGAGGTGAGGCCTCATGTCTCAAAGGGAGAGGAATGGGGGGTCGCTCACGGATAACGTCGAGGACGGGTATCGCGTAGGGTCCCCGGGTTCTCGGGCGGATGGGAGACTAACCCGGCCACCGCCAGGAATTAGCGTGAAAGGTTGTCGTATGCGACCAACGGGGTGCGTATACGCCGTGTAAACGGGTTTTCCCAGCTAGTGAAATCGATTCGAATCGCTGTCCCTCGCGAGTAATGAGTACCGCTTGTTCACCGTGTCACATCGTAGTTAATCAAGTGAAAGATGAAGGAAGATGGATGAAAGGATCTGTTGTTTGGAATTTATCTTTTCCTGCAAAACTTGATTGCAATAGTACTAGCCTCGCAAACCTAGAGGTTAATGAACCGAATGCTCGAGCTAAAACTCGAAAGTAAGGATCCAACCTTTAAAGCTGTTTTCGCAAAGGAGTAAACCCCACGACCGGAAAGCCTTTGCATACTAGGCGTCGGCCTTAGCGTGCCATGTTGACGGGTCGGTCTTGCTGAGTATTAGAATACTCGGGGTTTGTTCGTTATGCTTTTCAGGACTCGAGTCGTACCTCCACGACTTGGACGGTAGTTCCGGAAGTGGAGTGTCCCGAGGGTGGTTCCCACCAATGGGAACGGATCCCGACATCGTGAAGAGGAAGGACCGTGATGTACGAAGGGCTCGAGTGCATCACGTTGATCGTCTAATAGTGTTTTGTGGTTTAAAGTACAAGTTTCTGCTGCAATACTCGTAGGTTGTTAAACTTCAATAAGATTTATATTTCCGCTGTAAAATGTTTGTATTTTGAAAACCTGGTTGTACTATACCATGATGTATATATTCGGCTTGTATGAGATGATACACTCGTTGTAACTCGCTTCGTCGAGTGTCCCTCTGTTCCGATTCCTGGGTGTCCCGGAGGGGATGTCACAAGATCTTGGTAACGTTGGTTGGTTGTTCCGGTCGCCGGTTTGTTTGGCTGCTGGCGGCAGTTTCCTTTGCTGCTCCGTTTCTTCATGGGCCAACGGCCGATGTTCGTTCGTCGTTTATGATTCGCGCTAAAGGAGGGTTCAGAGCGATGGATCTTGCGGCGATTCTAGAGGTGGATGTCACCCGTGAAGAGCAGTGTCGGCTCGTTCTCGGCGCAGGCGACCTCGTCGGGGGCCGGGAAGATCTCCTGAAAGAGAGGGGTTACGTTGTAATTTCCTATCTTTCCAGGGTGCTTTATGTAAAATCCTGGGGATGTACTGTGCTAACATATTAATATATTCCCCTTTTCGAAAAAAAGTATCTAGAACATTTATTAGGGTTTTGGCAAATCAACTACAAAAATTAGTCGGTTATATCTTCGGTGCACACATGACCGATGCCCACCCCCATTTAACACCACATGTACTTTGAGAAAAGTGGTAACCAACCGGGTTATAGCGTTAGTAGCAAATCATATAGAACTTACGGCATCCTGTTACGCCGTTAGAGAACTGTTATCCAGCTGCAGGTCCAAAGTGACACCATACTCGCTGCCACACGGCGTGTGGACCACAGGCTCATAAATTTTTGGAGCTCCAACCGTTTGCTCCGAGTCATCGAAAAATCCTTACCAGGTTGGCACCCCCAGTTACGCAGGGTCAAAAATCCTTGGAGCGAACCAAATGACAAATGCTTTTGTTTCATTAAACACGCAGAAAAATATCAAACTACAACTGGGTGGCGAACCATTTCCTAGACTGCATTCATGTCTAACTTGACCTGACCATGGTTTCACTTACTGATGGAAACCGGACCGATTTTCGTGAAAACCGAAAAAACCGGTTTGGTCCGGTTCCATCTGATAGTCGGTTTTTCCGAAAAAATCGAAGCAGGTACTGTAGCAAACGAAAACCAATTGGTTGTTTGATTTATCGAGCCGGTTTTTGAGACGTCGAAAACCGACATTGTGCCAGTTTTGTTAACCCTGGACCTGACCAGGCCAAGAAATTCAAATAATAAAAAAATAGAATCAAATAATTTTGTGACTGAATCAGCTCATCCTGCTCGACGCACAAGCATTGAAGAGGCAATTAATGAACAGAACGCCAGCAATCACAGCTTGATAAGCAGAATCAAATGGACGAAACAATAACATGCACACAAAAGGATTACTTGACGCATCCAAAGGTAAAAGGCACGCACACAAAGTATGGTAGGAGTCCAGTTTTCTTATCCTGATAGGACGCAGTTTCCCCATATCTATGCAGGCGAGTAATAAATAAGAAATTATGATCCTTGTCCTGGAGTGTGTCCAGGCCAAGATAACCGGGTAGGATCAGCAGTGCAAATTCACAATTATTGATTTTACGTATGTGTATGAAAAAAGCATGTTGTTTCAATATGATTTGAGGGAAGGAACAGAAGAAAAGGAGTTGCATTCAAAGATATCTGCTGTGGGGCTGAGCTACCAGAAGAGATGGTGAGGTAAGATATTTAACTTTTATATCCATCATAGAGACATAATGCATTTCGTGATCAAAACCCTACAACTGTGCAGGGAAGTGTTAAACACATTGCTTGATTACCGGGAAGTCGTCGAAGCAAGCAAGGAAGACAACTATTTGCCAGTAAACTGAGATAAAAAATATTTTGTCATCAATAAATAAACTGTCTTTTTATGGTGCTCTCTGGGAACTTTTGGAAGTCGCACACCTTGGTGGGCTAAATATTCAAGGTATTAGTTTATGGTGCTCTGGGCGGTACTGACCGCGATCCCCTTATACCTCCTCATGGCACTAGACGTGCCGAAGTGGTTCACCCAAGTCATGGACAAATTCCGACGAGCTTTCCTTTGGAGAGGTACGAAGGAGCTAAGAGGCGGTCACTGCCCGGTTAATTGGGAGCGCGCCACCAGACCACTACATCTCAGCGGATTGGGCATCCATAACCTCCAGGTACTTGGTTGGGCCCTGCGCATGCGGTGGGCGTGGCTACAAAAAACTGACCTAGACCGTCCATGGATCGGCACCGATATCCACATTCCACATTGCTCCCAAGCCTTGTTTCATATCTCAGTCACAACAGCTATTGGAGACGGAAAGACAACCTTATTCTGGACAGACCACTGGCTACACGGGAAGGCGATCCCCGACCTGGTGCCGGCCTTGATGCAGTACGTCCGGAGAAGGGGATGGCGCAAACTCACAGTCCACGACGCGCTGGTTCAGGCGCATTACGGGGGCCTCTCGGTTCTGGCACAATGGCAATTCCTACAGCTATGTGATGCCGTGAGCGGGATCAACATCTCACCGGGGAGCGGGACCACAATATCTGGAATCCGCACCCGTCGGGGACCTTCTCCACCAAGTTGGCATATGAGAGATTTTTCACACGGGCTGTGCCGTTTGAGCCGCATCGGCGGTTGTGGAAGACCTGGGCACCTCTCAGGATCAAAATCTTTGCGTGACTCGCTATTCTAAATCACTGCCGGACCTCTGACCGCCCAGCTAGACGGGGGCTCAACCACTTGGAACGCTGCCTGTTATGCGACCAGGAGGAGGAGAACATAACACATCCTGACGACCTGTGTCTTCGCCAGGGAGGTCTGGTTCCTATGCCTCCGTAAATTTGGGTTGCAGAACGTGGCCCCTACGACTGGTGAACGCAGCTTCCGCGAGTGGTGGCGCCAGGCGGGGAAAAGAGTGCACCGAGACAAACGGAAGGGCTTTCATTCTCTTGTGCTGCTAGTCATCTGGGAGATATGGAAGCATCGCAACCGAGTGGTCTTCGATGACCTACGTCCAGGAGCTCAGGTGGTTCTGCTAGCAGTCCAGGAGGAGGTGACCAATTGGTCCATGGCCGGTGCAGCTAGGCTAGCGCAGCTATGAGATCGTAGCTAGGCCAAGTGGTAACATATAGGTAGTCTCCATTGGCTCCAGGCGCGCGATTAACATTGTAATTTCCATTCAGCTGTTTCCGGCCGCTGGGCCGTGTACCAGGATTGACCTCTTATTCCTTCTTCATATAATGACCCGCAACTCTCCTGCGTGTTCGAGAAAAAAAGTTTATGGTGCTCTAGGCTAGTTGCTATGGCTCGAACTGTGTGGAGATCAAGGATCTCCATGGGTGCTTAAATAGTCCAAACCCGACGCATATGCTCAGTACGTAGCATAACTGCACGCATAGCATTTTTGAAACTAGGTTGGGTTGCATTACATCCATTGCAGTTATGACCTGAACAATTGAAACTACATCACAGTACATATTTGTTGAGTCATCCGTGTGCACAAATAGCCTGAAGGAGCTTAGCGTTATTTTGTATTACAGTTCTTACTACTGCTGCACCGTTGCACGAATCTTAAATGTTATCTCCAGTCCAACCACTCCAACCGGGTGGACACCTGCCACTATGCGCACAAAAGTTGCTCTCAAATTAGTAGCAAATTGTCATATGAACACATTTTGCAAAAGGTCGGATACACAATCTGTCGTAGCATGCTGGGTTTCATGACTCTGAAACTCCAACTACATAAAAATAACCAAGAGGAATGGCTGGTTACGTTGAAACAATTTTTGGACTCTAATGTATAAAGAAAGAACACGTACTCTAGCTCGGTTCCATTTATCAATCATAACAGAACACGTTTCCTCCAGATGTACAAAGAATCCACAAACCATAGTAAGACATTGTGTGGGTTAAAAGATCAAAAATAGAAGCATAATCATAAACATAATGCCACCTGATTGTATTCTTACTCATGTGTTGCGTTACTTGACAAGACATACCTGGACATGGCAGGCACCCATTCTGTCAAGTGTTTGGCCTCGGCCTTTACTTGTAGTCAATTAGTCATGTCATTTTAAACACGAATGGCAATACAACCATTTCATTTTGAAAGGCCATCCTTGTAAGTTGATATAGTAACAACTAATAACTATTCTAGGTATATATGCTTGTTCCCTTTAGCTTTCCCTGTTATAATTTCTCCTTCAATTACATGGCGAATTATCTGTATTAGTGTGAGTCTTGTTCCATTCCAAAGATCTTTTGACAGATTCAGATTATACAACACTTTCCCTAGCACACTACCACCTGCAGGAGCAGGCCCAGCAAGTTACATTTGAAACAGAAAAATTAATACTCGAGGTACCATAGGCAATTAATCAAAACTTACAATCCATGGTCACATAATGGGTTTACCAATACTCGAGCATACTGATATATCTTGCCAACGTTTACGACGGCCATTAGGCAATGATGTCCCAGAAGACTCCAGGATGACCTAAATTTTGAGCAACCACAGCCTTCAGTAAACTATCCTTGTCTAGACATGCTGATAATAAGTATATGTTCCATGGACACAATATAAATTTGCTAACAAAATCTGAAAGGTTGCGTTACGGTACCAAACATTGCAAAGCAATGGAGAAGCTTGTGCTCGATACACTATTAACGATTAAAAAAAAGATGATTTTATTTAAGTCCACGTCTTTTTGTGTGCATGAATAGATAGGTTACAGAAATCAAAAGACCAGCAGTTCGGGGATTCATATAAAGGAGATGATTCATGACGAAAGAAGCAAAGTTAATCCAAACTTTGTGTGTAGAATTACCTAGTACTCATCACGTTGCTTAATTTACCTGGCTTTATGTTGCCACACACTTGTCTTATCCTATGAAAGAAAAATCTGGTTCGTCTAATTGAATGAACAGTTGCGGTCATCAATGTAAAATCTAGTCTGTGTGTTGAACTGACGTTGTGAAGCCACAAATGAAAGGCAGCAATAATGGTAAACAGGACATTAAGCAGTGTAACATCTAACATCTTACTATTGGCTGTTAAAGACAAGATGGCACACCATACCTATGTCCAACATGGCAAATCCACAATCACTACTAGAATTTGGCCCTGCAATATCGGGCATTTTGGGCCTGCAAAAACAGGCATCCGGACCGCTACTATGCACACGTTATTGCAGGGTCGAATTTTCAATAGCGGCCAGAGCAGCCCGATATTACAGCGACCACTGCAATAGCGGGCGACAAGACGTCAGCTGCCCGATATTGCAGTGGCATCCAGCAATATCGGGCAACTGACATCACCCAGCCCGATATTGCAGGCTCAGCCAACAATATCGGGCTGGTGACATCACGGCGCCCGATATTGCAGTGTTCACTGCAATATCAAGCATAGTGATGTCATCGGTCCGATATTGCAGGGTGAGTCAGCAATATCGGCTTGGTGACATCATCATGTCCGATATTACTGGCATTTTTCAAACTGACATAAATATTGCTATTTATTTCATTTCCCAGATCACAAATTCAAAATTATTTCCAGAACAGAAAATATAATTACACAGAGACAACATATTTTTATATAGCAACCATAAAAGCATTATATATACACAATACATAACAAATAGTCATCCAAACACAAAGCACAAAAACACATTCACAACTGATCCAGCCAAACCGGCTCTAGGTCCTTCGATCTCTTCTCCTCTACCTTGGTATTTTCCTCAATTTCATCTTTGGGGCGTCCCTTGCCGAGATAATTATAATGGGAATTCTGTTTTAGGAGAACATCACATGGCTGCACATTTGAATATGGAATTAATACGAGTCTGTACGAGTAAAACAAATAAATATAGTGCTTATGCAATAAAAATCCTAATACTTACATCTTTCCATAGGAGAGGTTCATCCCTAGGGAATTCTATATATTCTCCTTTGTCAACGCTTATGTATCTGCACACATAGTAGCCACAATGCACGGTCCCAGGAGGCTGTTTTGAACACTTTTAAAACAAAGTATATTGCTAAGTTACATCACATGGAGACTTTATTGAAATAAAAATAAATTGTCATAATATGAGATAATAGTACTTGGGTAATGTGTTTTGTATGAAAATTTGTCCTTCCGTTTGTGATGACCCTCACCACCAAGCTTGAGGAAGTATTGATAGGCAGCATTACAAAAAAACAAATAAATAACTAGCATAATATGATCTTAAAGATTAAATGTTTATTGAATATTTGAAATTTCCTGTCTAGGATGGTCATGAAATCTTTGTACCTATTTGTATCATAATCTAGAGAGTCAAACACCCAACCACCCGTATTCTTTAGATGTATCATGAAAGCAATCCAATGGTCACTATACAAATATGCAATTGTGTTATTCTCTTAGTGAAATAATCATTTGCACAAGCAGTAGCAGGACACAAATATTTACTCAAAGTTGTATGGAGCCATAATGCATCGTCTATTTCTCCACTCGTACATGCGTCTGCCGATGTAGGCTGCTACAACATTCCTTTCATCCTTAACCACTTGGGCATGTACTTGTTTCCTTGCATTCTTGGTCATCTTCTTTCGACCATTAGGGGGTGATTATTGGTAAGCACCGAATTAACCGCACTTTTTCTAATGGTGGTTGGGTTTAGATAGCTGACTTTCATTGAGGCACCGGAGTGATGACACATTCCGAGTAATAAAAAAGGATAGTCGGATGTCTATTGATGTATCATTCATTTGCATATAACTAATGAAGGTTGAAAACACTTATAGGTACCGAGATAGTAATGAGGGTTGCATCCATGCGTTGAAGACGATACAGGGCATGTATGTCCTCAAATGGCATATGTAAGTCAAAATCCTCTTGTCCAAAAAGCTCTCCAGGGACCTTTGCTTGAGATCATTTGAACACCTTTGCCACATGCAATTAAGTACCAAGTATGAAAATACTTAGATATAAATGACTTCATTTTCGGAAGATGATTTGGTTGGAGTGGCATTCCATGGTGGTACGTTAGAAAATTGTCATGTGTAAGGTCCCAACCTCCTTATAGGACACCATCGAGGCAAAATAGGCACCAGTTCCTTATTGTAACACCCTATTTTTCAAAATTTTGCAAAAGTTTAAATTTTCCTTTTATTTGATTATTAGGTTAATAATTAAACTAGGAAAAAGTTTATTTTCTAAATTAAATGAATTAATTTAGGATTATTTTTAACTAAATTGTTGCATCCATGCTTGGCTAGTTGCATTTAGGATTTTATTGTGTGGAAAAAGTATTTAAAATTCGATACGATTTCGAATTAGAACTTCATTTGAATTAGAATTGAGAAATAGGAAAAGAGAAGGGAAAAAGAACAAGAAAATAAAGCCCCAAGGCAGCTTGGGCCGAAACCCCAGCCGGCCCACCCTCCCCGCTCGGCTCTGCCTCCCGCACGCCACCGCGCCGGCCTACTCCGCCTCTGCTTCCGCGGCTCTGCTCATGCCGGCCCGGCTCCTGCCTAGCCCCCGCCGGCCCGCTCCCGCAGCCCCCGCAGGCCCGCTCCGCACCGCACCGCGCGCGCCCGCCGATCCCGCGCGACGCGCCGCCCGTGTCCAAGCCGGACTCCGCCGGCCGCCGCGCCTACCCCGCGTCCGACTCGCACGCACCCCAACGCCCCCTATAAAAGCCGAGCCCCACCGCCCGGAGATCCCACCGAAATCGCCGCACGCGCGCCGCCGCAAACCCTAGCCGAGCCACCGCCGTCGCCGCCGCCGTTGGAGCCCGCGCCGGAGCCCGTGAACCCCGACAACTTCCGCACCGATTCACCGCAGCCCTCGGCAAGTTGCCGATCACCGCCGCCACCTCCGGAGCCCTCGCACCGCTACCGAAGACCGCCGCCGCCGCTTCGTCGCCGACCGCCGCTTTCTCGCCGCCGATCGCCGCCGACGGCGCACCGGTGAGCTCCGTCGTGCTCTCCTCTCCGCGTAGGGCAAGTCACCGAGGTGGATGGCCCGCCGTAGCGTCGCCGTCGTCGAAGTTCGGCGAGTTCCTCGGCCGCCGCCGCTCGCAGGCGCCCGTCGCCGCCCGACCCCGTCGAACTCACCGCAGCCGCTCGATTTAATCCGGACGGCCCGGATTAGATTCACGGATTTTTCAGAATAAAAGTAATTCAAATAAAAACCGAGTAAATGGTAATTTTGTACTTAGGCCCCGGCAAATAAAATAATTATGATTAGATCCTATAATTTTATGAAAACAACCTTATATTTTTATTAAATTATAAATTAGTTCTAAATTTTTATATTTTAGTCCCTAAAACTTTTCTGAAATTACAAACAGGTCCCTAGAGTTCTTGTTTTGCAAATTAAACCCTAGAACTTAAAACGGCCATAACTTTTAGCTCGTAACTTCGATTTAGGTGATTCTTGCGCTCACGCGATCCTAGTGATGAGTACTATTTATTTGTACTACTGTTTCTTATTATGTTCATTTGCTTGTATGGTTGTTCGATGATTGTGATGATTAGAAGACACGCCGTACGAGAACTTTCGAGACATTCCCGCCCAAGACTTTGAGCAGCAACCACAAGGGGAACCAGGCAAGTGTCCTTGATGCACATGAAACCTATTCTTTCTATCTGAATTTACTTTCATGCATTGCAAATAATTGGAATCCTATTGTGTCATATCCTGTTGCATAACTTATTACCTTGTCGCCATGGTTTAGGTAGTTGTGTTATTGATACGTCATGCTTAGCTTGCTGATACTTCGGGTTTCAATTGAATTAAATGCTAAACTTGCTTAATGGTCAACTTAAACTTGAGAACCATGAACCGGTAATTCTTTTTAGCAACATGGAACTTAGGCGATCACAGCAGGAGGATGTTGATGATGGTGCGGGTATGCACGAGTACTAGTTTAGTACTTGTTGGTCGTGGTGGTACCTGTTGGTGATTGTAAGGACCGGTTCTTGGAGCGGCAACCCAGGACTTCCGCACAAAGCCTAAGGCTGATATGGGTAGGTCTGGTCAAGTATCAAGATCACTTCCCGGTTCGCGGACGTCGAGGAAGGATGAAGGAAAAGTGTATTTCCGGATTCGGGCGAGGAAGAGAGTACTTCAAGCCACGGCCCCGGAGGGGGCTTCGTTGAGAAGGGTTACTTCCGCAGCGGTGAAACCTTAGCGTGGACGTTCCGCAAGCTGGGGAGCTCTTTGAAAGACCTTGTGGTGATCTCTTGGCTTCACACCTCGGTAGTGTGTTGGCGGAAAGGAGACTTTAGTCACCGACGGGTAATGGAATCACCAACTTGTGGGTAAAGTTGTGCAACCTCTCGAAAGTGTAAAACTGTTATAACAGCCGTGCTCACGGTTAAGAGCGGCCTGGATCCTCACTCGAACTAGGGGGCAATGGATGGGTGGAGTAATCCTTAGGATGATACAAGTGGGGTAACTTGTATTGGTTGGTTGACAAGTGGGGTAACTTGTTATGGTCGGTTGACGGTGGGGTAACCTGTTGGTTCATTTAATTATTAATTAGATTGCTTTAACTAATGAACTAGTTATAGATTCTCTATGCTTTAACCATGTTATGGCATTCCTTTCATTAAGCTTGCATGTCATTATTTCCCACACTTGCTTGAGTAGTCCATGTACTCACCCTTGCTATTTCCCTTCTACAATGAATTGCTGCTCGGAGGAAGAGATGGAGTACATTGATGATGGCTACTTCTAGGCGTGCGTTTCCCCGGTCAATTGCCTTTGGTGTTATGGAGTCTTCCACTGTCGTTTATTAGTCTTTTGAGACAATTATTTAAACTATGTAATAATGGTACATTATGATGATGTAGTAATGATATTGGTTTTACTTGTTTATTTCACTATTGTCTCTATAGGTGTGAGTAATTGATCCTGGCACACATATAGCCATGCATTCGGTTTTGTTCCTTAAAACTGGATGTGACAAAGTGGTAATCGAGCCATGTCGACCATAGGACGCTAGCTTAGATAGAGTGGTCTTGTCTTAGCTTTTCAAAACTCAAAACCTATGATCAAAACTACATGCTATTTTACTCTACTTACCTATACATTCTTTTTACTACTATTTGTTGACGCCGGTTTTTGACCAAGGGACCCATTGTCGGCGACTATAGGTCAAAAGAGGGCCGGTGGGCCGAAGGCCGACGGCCGCATGGACGAGTAAGAGGCGCGTCCCTCCCGGGAATCGTGCGCGGATGCCAACAGAAGAGCATAATATTGATGGGCCCGGCCCACGTTGTAAAATTAGAAATAATAGTTTAATTTTGGAAAAAGATCCTAGTCGGTTAGGAAATCGGCCCGAAGAGGGTCCGAGTAGGATTCTTTGTGCCGGGTATAAATATGTACTCGGGTGTAACATGTAAACTTGATTCACATCCAATACAACTTTCGGCGCATCGCCAAACCCTAATTTTCTGTCAAGTCTTTATTGTTTTCGCGTGGGGATCTTCGGGGCTCCGGTCGACAACAAGTTGGCTTGATAAGGTAATTATGTTGTCTAGTTCTCGGCGCATTGTTCGTAATTAGATGGCTTAATTGCTAGCTATCCGGCGACCGGATCTGTTCTTGATCATCGTAGTGAGTATCGGTCGGGATGAGTCAAGTCGACCTGGTCCGGGCTCGTGGTGGAGGTAGTTTGACTTGTCCTGCCTTCCCGTCCCGGCCTTTGCTCGCAACGCCGATCGGCTCGAATCTGGTTGTTCGAGTCACGATAGCCGCTATGAGAATCCTTTTACATTTTGGCCGATTCGACTGTGCGGATTCAGTTGACGTGTCCTGTGTTTGCCCTTGCGATAGTTGACTTGTCCTAGGTGCATGCAGCCGATTGGCTAGGGTGTAGATCTACTTTCATAGTTAAGACGTTTATGATTGTGCTTGTCCTGAATCGGCCGGACGTGCGCGGCCGTTAGACCTGGTCCGATCAGCGTGCCATCGGTTGAGTTGTCCTGTTGGAGCGATCGGTCGATTCGAGATCTGTGTGGTTGTATTTGTCTTACTTGTTCTTTCGGAGTGTTTAGCCGATTGTTTATCACGTTCATTAGCTGTTTTATGTTCAACTAGTGCCAAATCTGTTAAAGCTGCCTTTGAACTCGAGTTATTAGTATGATTTCATTGATCATCATTATCCATCTAGATAGATCTAATAACTCACTGTTATAATCGATAGCGAGAATCGGCAGGATGCCCGATCGGCCGATTCTTCGCTTCGATTGATGATTGAACCAACCTTTTGCTATCAAATTAATTACATCCCATTAATAATTACTTTGTTTATATTTTATTCGATAATGCATCCCTGCAAAGTCTTAATGATTTGATTGCTCACCGACGAAATCGGCTGCTAGCCACCGATCACATGTTATAGCGTCGGCCGATTTCGTATCGTTTGTATCACGGTTCGCTTGCCTGGCATTTAATATATAAATGGATGGGCCGTGCTTGTTCCTCGTCGATGGTCGATTTTGTCTATCTTACGTCGAGAAATCGGCCACGGCTGCACATCGGCCTATCCGGGCCGATGACCCGGAATTTTACACTTTTTATTGTCTTTGTTGGTTTGCGGGAAAACCATCCGCACGCACCAGCGCACACAAGAATCGGCGAGCTGAGCCGGTCCGTTGGGAGCACGGGGCCTCGCATCGGCCGGGGTTTCGGTGGACTCTCCGGACAACGGTGTGTTGGCGACTTTTGACGTCAACACACTTTTGGCACGCCGAGTGGGACGAAGCAACCAAGATCAAGATGTCGTACGTGCGAGGCTGTCGGGGAGGACGGAACACCGATGGTCGATGCTGAAAATCGGCCGATTTTTGTTCCGGTTCCTCTCGGGACGGATGGCAAAGGGCATGGAGAAGTTTCGATGACAACGAGGTTTCGGCTCGGGGAAAGATGACGGCAGAACAAAAGCTGCAGTACCGGGAATACTTGGCCGAAGCAATGAAAAAGTACTTTCAAGCCTTGAAAGTGACACGCGGCGAGTGGCCACAAAAGGAGACATCCCTCGGATTACGCATCCGGAAGAACTAGACCAAATCAAAGCCCGGAGACTACCGGATGCCAACCAACTCGGTGATATGGTCAACTCGTCGGTTCATCGGGCCCTAATCAATCAATCGGGCGTGTTGACCAACACCATCGGGAATTTGATCAAGGACACGGTTGATGGCGGACTGTTCATCGAAGGATATTCCGGACCTGCATACACTCAGCCTTTTGGCGCTCTGTACGGCCGATTCGGGGAATCGGCCTCCGAATACCACATCGCCGGTAGGGTTTCAGCCCCTATACGGCATGCCACCTCACCTATGGCCTGGCAAGGACGATGCAAACGCAAGTACCAGTACAACCCAGCCAGGCAAAGAAGATGACAGTGACCCCAAGAAGTCGGTGACGGAAAAGGGCGATAAACAAGATGTACAACCGCCGACTTCGAGTCGGGGGCAGCAACCAATGTGGCAGCGGCTCCGCAGATGGCACGGCAGCCCAATTTCTTCTACGTACCGAATACCGGCCCGAGCAGAATTGAGAACTCACCCACTATAGTACGGCCGATATCCGGTATTCCGCGACCGATCGCATCGGGTCGGGGGACAAGGATTCATGAGCTGGACGGCCGATCCAATCGGCCATGAAGTATGGAATCGCTCCGCGATATCTTGTTCCCGACTACGCACCGGGATTTCGGAAACGGTCGGTCGGTACACCCGATCGGGGGACAGCCTAACACAGCTTATATGACGGGAACCGGATCAGCAAGCTGCTGAACCCAATGATATGAGTAGCCTCATGACTAAGATCGCCGATATGATGAAAGATCGGTTCGATTTGAAGCCTAAGGAGAAAAGTGCATTGTATCGGCGACCTTACCCTGACTGGATGGATTCCGTGGCTTTACCCAATAAGTATAAAATTCCTGAGTTCTCCAAGTTTTACGGGCAAGATAATACATCAACTATGGAGCACATCAGCCGATATGACGCACGAGCTTGGTGAGGCGTCTACTCAAGAGGCATTGCGGGTTAGACTATTCCCACTTGTCATTGTCCGGATCGGCCTTTTCATGGTTTGCTTCGCTATCGCTCTGGTTCTATTCGGAGTTGGGCCGATCCGGAGAAAAGGTTTCACTCGTACTTCTTCACGGGCATTACCGAGCTTAGTTTGTCCGATTTAATGGTGGTGAAACAGAAACCGGGAATCGGTGGCTGATTATATACGGAGGTTCGGGACTACGAGGGACGATGCTACAATCTGAACTTGACGAGCAGCGAGCTGGCCGAAATCGCTTATGCGGGGCTATTCTCTAACATTAAAGAAAAGTTTACCCCACATGAGTTTGATGGGTTGACACAGACTGACCCGTAGAGGCGATCGACCGAGAAGAGAATCTCCAGTTCACCGGAATCGGCGGTATCGGACGACTTATGCCGATTTCGACAATGAGGATGATGAAGAGGAAATTAATGCGGTTGAGTGGACTAATAACAAACGGCCGATATTTTCTCCGCATGTCAAACCTAAGGAGAAAAAAATATGATTTCGATTTATCTAAGGCCGACGAGATATTTGATCAGCTGCTGCGGGAAAAATCCAGCTTTCCCCTCATCACAAAATTCCTACGCCGGAAGAATTGAAGAAAATGGCTAAGTGGTGCAAGTGGCATGGAAATTCGCATCATAACACCGTTGATTGTTATGCCATGAGAGATGAAATCCAGAGGGCGATTGACGAGTGGGGTATTGCGAGCGGCCGATGTAAAGAAGAAGATGAAAGTTGATGGGCACCCTTTCCGGCTAATACGATGTACATCAACACCATCGGTGGTGGATCGGCTGGTTTCATACGCCGATATGAGAAGAAGAGAGAGAGGGAAGAAAGTGCTCGGATGGCACGTGAGCAGGAATTTGTCGGCCAAAGTCGGCGGTACGGACGAGGCGTGATCGGTCGAGATTTTGACCCACATTGGGCTTGTCCTTTTTTCGATCTGCTGGGACCAAAACATGAAGCTTCCCTCTATTGAGGACTGCCCGAGTGCCTTGGCCGTGAAGAGTATCGTGATGACGGGTCATCAAGTTCCTAGAGGCGGCCGGTTGGTCGCAACTACGATTCACGACAATCGGCTCCCGGAAGAGCGATCGGCCATGATCACGGCTATGATGATCGGAGATACGTCGTGTCGAAGAGAACCTCCGTTCACGATCGGTGGGGCCAATCAACGATGAAGAAGAGTTTGATCGGCAATACCACGAAGAACAGTGGTGTCCCGGTGGTTTGCTCAATAAAACCCGGAAGAGGAGGCTCCGGAGAATGCGCTGTCGAGAAATTAAGGGTGGACAGTATTACGAGAGATGACCAAGATGATGAGTCCAAGCCCAAAAGGGAATGGAGGCCCAAAGTGCGAGTCTCGGGTGGTCCGAGCTGAAGCCGCAGATAAATATGATATCCCCGACGCCCGGGATTGTCGGATCGGCCATAGAGGACGAATCGGCCGATGAAAATTCGGTCGAAGAAGAACCGATTGAGGAGACTTCGAGAGATCCGTGGACGCCGGAATCGGCGGTATTTGATAAGCCGATCAACTCTAATCATTTGCATCTCAAGGCATTGTACATTAGCGGCTACGTCAATGGGTCGCCAATGAGGAAAATGTTGGTCGACGGAGGAGCAGCGGTCAATATCATGCCGATTACTACATACCGCAAGCTCGGGAAGACGCCGGAAGAACCGATGAGGGCTAATCCGACGCTCAAGGATTATAGCGGGAGAAGCCAAGATGTGCGTGGGGCCGCAATAATGGAGATCACTCGTGGGCAGCAAAACCATACCCGCCACATTTTTCATCATCGACGGAAAAGGTGCATACACAACTTTGTTGGGGAGAGACTGGATTCATGCCAACTGTTGCATCCCATCAACCATGCACCGATGCTTGATTCAATGGGTCGGCAACAAGGTCGAAATCGTGCGGGCCGATAAGTCCGTAACCATCGCGACCGCCGATTTCGAGTTTGCCGGTCCGGAGAGCCTGCCTTGTTTCTCGGGCACATATTGGGATGCGGAAGCCGTAAACATCACCGACGACGGAGTTATTGTGACCAGGGGGTTAGGTACCCCAGGCTGCTCGATGGGCCCCACAGGAGAATTGACGGACAATCGGCCGATCGACACGCGCACCGGGGATAAGATGAATCGGCCGATTAACGAACCGGAAGACGGGAAATTAGGCCACGGTTTTGTGTCGGCCGACGAGTTAGAAGAAGTAGATATAGGGGATGGAGACAAGCCTCGGCCGACATATATTAGCAAGAAATTGTGTAAAGAAGTAAGAGATGAATTAGTGGCCTTATTGAAAGAATATAAAGATTGTTTTGCTTGGGATTATAGCGAGATGCCTGGACTCGGCCGATCGATCGTTGAACATCGGCTGCCCACCAAACCCGGATATCGAGCAGTATAAGCGGGGGCTCGGAAAATTGACCCTAGGTATTATGAAGCCGTCAAAGAAGAGATTATCAGATTATATGAAGCCGGCTTTATTAGGCCATGCCGATATGCCGAGTGGGTTTCCGATATTGTGCCGGTGGAAAAGAAAAATGGAAAGATGCGGGTCTGCATTGACTTCGGGAATTTGAATAAAGCGACTCAGAAAGATGAGTACCCAATGCCAAACGCCGATTTGTTAGTTGATGCAGCCGCCGGCAACAAAATTTTGAGCTTTATGGATGGAAATGCTGGGTACAATCAGATTTTTATGGCCGAAGAAGATATATCGAAGACAGCGTTCGGATGCCCGGAGCGTTGGGACTATATGAGTGGGTTGTCATGACATTCGGCCTAAAAAATGCTGGTGCCACATATCGGAGAGCCATGAATTTTATATATCACGATTTGATCGGCCGATTGGTGGAAATTTATATTGATGATGTTATGGTGAAATCAAAATCGGCGGAAGTCATACGGCTGATCTCGGAGAAGTGTTGAAGAGGACAAGACAATACGGGCTGAAGATGAACCCGCTCAAGTGTGCTTTTGGTGTCTCGATTGGACAATTTCTAGGGTTTATTGTGCATGAAAAGGGAATTGAAATCGGCCCCAAGAGTATTGATTCTATCAGAAAGCTGGAACCGCCGACGAACAAGGCAAAGCTCCGGTCCACGATCGGCAAGATTAATTTTATTAGGCGATTTATCTCAAACTTGTCGCAGTCGACTTGACGTATTTACGCCATTGTTAAAACTCAAGGCCGATCAAGAATTTCGGTGGGAGCCGATCCATCAAAGGGCTTTAGAAGATATCAAGAAATATTTGGTGTCCCCGCCGGTGATGGTTCCGCCAAAGTCGGGCACACCCTTTAAGTTATATTTATCGGCGGATGATAGGTGCATCGGCTCTGCATTGACTCAAGAACAGGGAGGGAAAAGAGCGGGTCATATTTTATCTCAGCCGCAAATTAATTGATGCAGGAACACGGTATCCGGAGGTGGAAAGGTTATGTCTCCGTCTCGTATTTTTCATGCACAAAACTAAGGCATTATACGTTAGCCGAGGAGTGTACTTGTGGTTTGCCGGGCCGATGTCGTAAAATATATGCTATCGGCCCCGGTCCCCAAAGGCCGATTGGGCAAATGGATGTTAGCAATCGCGGAGTTTGATCTAGGCTATGAATCAGCCAAAGCGGTGAAAGCACAAGTATTGGCTGATTTAATAGTGCAACACGGTGAACACTCGGCCAAATACGTTGAACCGGTGCCATGGACGGTGTTCTTCGATGGGTCAATTTGCAAGCAAGGAAGTGGAATCGGCTTGTTTGTTGTGTCGCCTCGGGGGCAATACGTGGATATTCTATTACGGTAGAGGCGCACACCAACAACCAAGTCGAATATGAGGCGATATTAAAAGGACTGGAACTACTCATCGATGCTGGGGCTGATTTTGTGGAAATTTTCGGCGATTCCTTGTTGGTCGTGAGTCAGCTGGCCGATGAGTATGAGTGTAAAGATGAAATATTGTTGCAATATCATAGAAAGTGCCGAGAAGTTAATGAAAAGATTCAAGTGTGTTAAAATCGGTCATATACCAAGAGAGCAGAACTTGAAGCAAATAACTTGGCTCAACTAGCATCCGGATATCGGTTCGCCGAAAACAGCTTGGAAATAGCCGATATTGAAGAGGCCGATTGGCGCACGGAAATTCGAAATTTTTAAGCAATCCATCCCAACCTACGGATAAGAAGATAAGATATAAAGCCTTGAAATATGTTCTGTTGGATGATCAATTATTTTTCAAGACAATTGATGGGGTGCTTCTCAAATGTATTAATGACACCGAAGCCAAAGTGGTAATGAGCGAAGTACATGATGGGATTTGCGGAACGCATCAATCGGCCCATAAAATGAAATGGCTGCTAAGGCGAACTGGTTATTACTGGCCGACAATGTTGACCGATTGTTTCAAATATTATAAAAGTTGCCAAGATTGCCGGAAATTCGGGCCTATACGAGAGGGCACTGCGTCGGCCATGAATCCGGTCATCAAACCTTGGCCATTCGGAGGTCGAGCCATGGATATGATCGGCCGGATAAATCCAGCATCAAGCAAAGGACATCAATACATATTGGTAGCTACAGATTACTTCACAAAGTGGGTTGAAGCGGCACCCTATCGCAAAGTCTCGACGGCCGACGTGATAACGTTTGTTAAGGAGCATATCATTCATAGATTTGGGATTCCAGAAACAATCACGACAGATCAAGGATCAGTATTCACGTCGGACGAATTTCAATCTTTTGCTGAAGAGATGGGGATTAAATTGATTAATTCGTCGCCTTATTATGCCCAAGCCAATGGTCAAGTCGAAGCGGCAAATAAGAGTCCGATCAAGTTGATCAAGCGGAAAATACAAGAGCATCCTCGTAAGTGGCACATGAAGTTGATGGACGCTTTGTGGGCTTATCGTATGTCACGGCATGGGGCCATGCAAGTCGCACCGTATCAGCTTGTGTATGGGCACGAAGCCGTACTACCATGGGAGACAGACTATCGGCTCCGAAGGGTTGAATTGCAACAAAAGCTATCGGCCGATCAGTACCACGGGTTGATGATGGATGAATTAGAAGACGTGGTACAAAATCGGTCGGATGCATTGGAAAAGATAGAGCGAGAATAAGGCGAGGGTCGCCCGCCATTATGATAAGAAGGTTGTGCTGAAACAGTTTAAAAAGGGCGATCTGGTGCGGAAGCTTAGGATGCCGATCGGTGTGAAGGACAATCGGTTTGGTAAATGGTCGCCTAATTGGGAAGGACCTTTTTTGATTAGCCGATCGGCGCCGGGTAATGCATATATTTTGAAAGAGTTAGCGGGGAGGAATTCGGCCGAGCGCTTAATGGGAAGTATTTGAAGCGAGTATTATCCTAGTATTTGGATTAATTCATAGTGTTCGGTCTAAAAGGGACTACAGCCGATGTCGATGCACATCGCCTTGAGACGGCCGATATCGAGAGTATCGCCCTTAGCCGTAAAGCATGAAAGCAAAACGCAGGAAGTAATGGACAAATGAGTTACAGCCGGTGTTTTAAGCATCGTCTTCGGATGGCCGATATTATCGTATATCGCCCTTAGTACAAAAAATATTTACAACAAAAGATTGTTTAAGTCCTATTACATCTAAGCGTAGTCGACGGCCTCGGCACGGGACGAGAAGGTCTTGGATGGCGGATAAGGCGCGGGCCAGCATGGAGTCGAGTTTGGCCATGACCGACGGGTCATCTTCGATGGGGCCGACATCGGCATGCGCCGCGGCAACCATCTTATCGGCCGCTTGGATTGCCTCGTCCGTCGTCTTTTGTTGGGCCGCCACATCAA
Source organism: Chloris gayana (assembly GCA_031894775.1). Lineage (NCBI taxonomy): Eukaryota > Viridiplantae > Streptophyta > Magnoliopsida > Poales > Poaceae > Chloris > Chloris gayana. The sequence continues at coordinate 84,236 of JAUNZO010000250.1, read as the reverse complement.
CCGCCAACCGTGCAATGATGGCTTCTAAAGCCGCCGCATCCTTCTCCTTGAGAGCCGGCGCTGCTCTCAAATCGGCAATCTCCCGATTGATTGCTTGCGGTTCGCCTCGCCGATTTGAGAGTTGCTCTTGCATCTCCGGGGTCTTGCGGGCCTCCTCCTCGGAACGCTTGATGGAGTTCTCGGCGAGTAGTGCAGCTTGCTCGTTGCTCCGCGTGGCGAGCTAGACGCTGCTGGGCACGGATGAAATCCATTTGCCGGTACTCCATGTATGCTACGCGGTGTAGAGCATCGCGCACATCATCCGGGAGCTCAGCCGGATTTCCAAGTACCGCTCCCGGATAGAGTGGGCGTCGGTCACCAAGCCTTCAACCGATGACACTTCAAGCCGGCGCGCGATTTCGGTCATGGTGATAAGACCGGCGGAAGATACCGAAATCGGCGCAGGGCGAGGAAGCCGAGCGCCTGAAATACCAAGAAGAGTAAGATAAAACTAATGATCAGCGGCGAATCAAGGAGGAAATAGTAAAACAGACACTGCGAAGCGTCGACGCGAGCGGCCGGACGTCCACCGGCCGTGCCATTGAACCCACGAGGTTCGTGTGTTCCAAGCAGCTCTCGGCCGGCCGATCCACCTTCACCGGCGACATCCTCGGAGGCGGCATCGAGCGACGCTCGCCGGCCGGCTCATCGGCAGCATTACCTTCGGGAGAAGCCGCGGGCGGCTCCGGCCGGCCGATTCTTCGTCGGCAGCGGTGCCTTTGGGAGGAGCCGTGGGCGACACATGGCCGGCTTGTTCGGCTTCGGTGGCGGCCTCGGGAGACGCAGGCCGATCCGAGTGAGTTGGGCTCTCCGTAGGATTTGGATCGGCCCGGCTTGGTACGACCGCGAGCTCCGGAGCTGTTTGAGTCGGCCTTTCGGGCGTCGGCGTCTTGGCCCGTGGAGGAGTCGGCAGCGGATCGGCCTATCGGGCGTTGGCGTCCGAGCCCGAGGAGAAGGGACCGCCGATTCCTGCTAAAAACTCATAATTAGATGGCATGTTAAGTGAAAAGGAATCGGCGATCATGCAATAACAACCTGACGCAGCGGAGACGGTTCGCTATAGTAATCCGGGTCGGACGAGCGCACGAGCTGCTTTAGCAGCGCGCGGTATCGCTTCGGGGCTCGAGTCGACCCTGCCGCCGGCACATTAGCCTTCCTCTTTTGGGGGCGGCCGTTTTGGTTTTGGCCTTGCGGACAGCTGGCGCCCTCGACTCATCGCCGCAAATGCTTGAGCGGGAGTGCGGTCGGTGAAGCCGATATTTGGAACGATTGGGCTCGGTAATAAATATGCAATCGGCCGGCCACCGATGCTTTGGGTCGGCGGCTCCTCCAAGTCCGATCGAAAGAGAAGATACAAGGATGAGCATTTGGAGTGGCCGATTTCATTTACAAAATTGGCCTTACAAAAATAAATCAGCTACAGGTACCTCGGCGAAAGGTTCTTCCAGGACTAGGCCGGAGAAGAAGGAAGCGGTGTTCCGGCTGCGAAGGTGCCGGTTCCACTCACCCCACCAACGGCCAAAAAGGCGGGTACTCCGGGCGCCGGGAAAATCCGGCCAAGTCACCGGTGACGATATCGGCGGTACGGCCGATGAGCCGATTCCACCGAATGGCATTGTCGACGGCAGCCCGCGCCTTTATCCGCCCCACATAGAAGAGGTCGGGGGCAACCGGCCGAAGCCGAGTTGACGGGCCGATATCGACGGGTGGTAGAACTCACAGGAAGCGAAGGCCTTGCTCCCGGCGATGAGTCCCGTCGGCGGCAGACAGGGCGGAGGCAAGTGGTGAAGATTTTGATTGCTTCCCCGTCGGCCGTCGGGAAAGTTGGGTCGATCAAAAAGGGGTGTCGTACTCCCTCTCGAAGAAATCAATGTACGGGTACCGATCCGTACTTTCATCGTTGAGGCCCTTGTAGAAGGCGGCGAACCAATACGCCGGGTTCTTGTCCGACATGGCCGCCCCGGTGCCATGGATAACGCATCCCCGAAAGAGATGCACCGACCGAATCCGGGCACGGCCGATTCGGCGTAGTCGCCGGGGAAGCGGAGCAGGCTGAGATCCAGATTGATGGCCTTGGTGGTATGGAGGGTCAACCACATTTGAATAAACCACCAAGGGCCACCTAGGTTTTTGACGAGATCGGCGGCGCGCAGCTCCACTCGAAACCTGGTGAAGAAGGAGGTACGCCGACCCTAGAAGATACTTGCCCATGGGAAGGGCATGGCTGTCGGCCGATACATCGGCCATCGGCAGAAAATTGTTTGTGGGGCTCACGCTGACCCCACAAAAGAAGAAATGGTCAAGCCACATGTTGAGGAAGGCGACATGTTCGCGGCGATCGACCGTGCCGTGCCCCTTGTTGTAAGTCCGAATATAGCCCTTCCAGCCCCTGGTGTCTTTAGGGTTGATCCGGTGGGAGGACTTAATGCGGACAGCGTCCGGAGTGGCCTCCGCCGTAATGTTCGAGATCGGCCAACATGATCGTATCCAATAAGGTCATGGTAGCCGGCCGTGGCCGAACATGAAGCGATTCAGGGCGTCCGACCGAAGTAGCAAGCGATCGCCGACAACGGTTCATTCTTCCGGTGATCGGCCGGAGACAGCTTGATGGCATGGGCGATGCCGATGTTGGCCCAACCTTGCAAATAGACAGCCGACACCCGTTTATACCAATCACGCCATCTCGCGACGGGGGTCGGCCATGACCGGAAGCTGTTGGCCCACTCGGCCGATAGCGAGGATCGTTGCCGAAACGGAACCCGGTCCGTTTCGGCACGGATGAGATCTGTGGGGTCGGGATCGCCCATAGGACCCAAGAAGAAATGAGTCGGGATGTTGGACGGAATAACGACTTGGTTCCGGATCTCCTAAAAACAAGAAATAGGGCTAAAATGAGAAGCGGAACGGGAAGAAGATAAATTGTGAAAATGAACAAGAACAAGAACGCGAAAAAAAAATTGCAAAGGTAGAAAAGAGGGATGCCCGAATGTACATTACCTCCGGAACGGCGTTGGTGGTGGCGACGACGCGGCCGGCGGCGGCGGCACGCAGCAGCAGACAACAACGGGGTTCATGGTCGCCGGAGAAGAAAGACGGCGACGGCGCGATGAGAAGTTGAAAAGGCTCGAGGAGGAAAAGGTCGCCGGAAACGAGAAGAAGATGAAGGCCAAGGAGAGGAAGCGAGATGAGAAATGACCGGGGGTGGCCCCGGGTTTTATGGAGGAGTGACGGGCAGTAAAACCGGCGCGATAAAAGAGAACGGATCGGTCCGACGCATGCGTTGCATACCCCGACTCGGGGGACATGTGTTGACGCCGGTTTTTGACCAAGGGACCCATTGTCGGCGACTATAGGTCAAAAGAGGGCCGGTGGGCCGAAGGCCGACGGCCACATGGACGAGTAAGAGGCGCGTCCCTCCCGGGAATCGTGCGCGGATGCCAACGAGAAGAGCATAATATTGATGGGCCCGGCCCACGTTGTAAAATTAGAAATAATAGTTTAATTTTGGAAAAAGATCCTAGTCGGTTAGGAAATCGGCCCGAAGAGGGTCCGAGTAGGATTCTTTGTGCCGGGTATAAATATGTACTCGGGTGAAACATGTAAACTCGATTCACATCCAATACAACTTTCGGCGCATCGCCAAACCCTAATTTTCTCGTCAAGTCTTTATTGTTTTCGCGTGGGGATCTTCGGGGCTCCGGTCGACAACAAGTTGGCTTGATAAGGTAATTATGTTGTCTAGTTCTCGGCGCATTGTTCGTAATTAGATGGCTTAATTGCTAGTTATCCGGCGACCGGATCTGTTCTTAATCATCGTAGTGAGTATCGGCGGGATGAGTCAAGTCGACCTGGTCCGGGCTCGTGGTGGAGGTAGTTTGACTTGTCCTGCCTTCCCGTCCTAGCCTTTGCTCGCAACGCCGATCGGCTCGGATCTGGTCGTTCGAGTCACGATAGCCGCTATGAGAATCCTTTTACATTTTGGCCGATTCGACTGTGCAGATTCGGTTGACGTGTCCTGTGTTTGCCTTTGCGATAGTTGACTTGTCCTAGGCGCATGCAGCCGATTGGCTAGGGTGTAGATCTACTTTCATAGTTAAGACGTTTATGATTGTGCTTGTCCTGAATCGGCCGGATGTGCGCGGCCGTTAGATCTGGTCCGATCGCGTGCCATCGGTTGACTTGTCTGTTGGAGCGACTCGGTCGATTCGAGATCTGTGTGGTTGTATTTGTCTTACTTGTTCTTTCGGAGTGTTTAGCCGATTGTTTATCACGTTCATTAGCTGTTTTATGTTCAACTAGTGCCAAATCTGTTAAAGCTGCCTTTGAACCCGAGTTATTAGTATGATTTCATTGATCATCATTATCCATCTAGATAGATCTAATAACTCACTGTTATAATCGATGGCAGAATCGGCCGGATGCCCGATCGGTCGATTTACTTGCTCCGATTAATGATTGAACCATCCTTTTGCTATTAAATTAATTACATCCCATTAATAATTACTTTGTTTATATTTTATTTGATAATGCATCCCTGCAAAGTCTTAATGATTTGATTGCTCACCGACGAAATCGGCTGCTAGCCACCGATCACATGTTATAGCGTCGGCCGATTTCGTATCGTTTGTATCACGGTTCGCTTGCCTGGCATTTAATATATAAATGGATGGGCCGTGCTTGTTCCCTGTCGATGGTCGATTTTGTCTATCTTACGTCGAAATCGGCCACGGCTGCACATCGGCCTATCCGGGCCGATGACCCGAATTTTACACTTTTTATTGTCTTTGTTGGTTTGCAGGAAAACCATCCGCACGCACCAGCGCACACAAGAATCGGCGAGCTGAGCCGGTCCGTTGGGAGCACGGGGCCCTGCATCGCCGGGGTTTCGGTGGACTCTCCGGACAACGGTGTGTTGGCGACTTTTGACGTCAACACTATTTGGTTTGTAAAGCATCTTTGCTAACCTTCTCTATTCAAAATTTGTGGATGGCCCGCACTAAGATCAGCGCGTTGTTGTTCGGCCTGTGCGACTTCCGGAAGGCCTTGAGTGGATTTGCAAACCGACCTTAGAAGCTCACTCGGATGGTCTTCAAGCTGGCTACTTCCCTGCTACTCTGCGGATGTTGCTTCAAGGACTCGGCTTCCATGACAGCCCTCTCTACGTTGGACTCGGGACACCGCTACGAGAACGAGGCTACGAGTGGAGGGTCCATGTGATCCTCTTCGAACAAGCTACCGATGATGGCATTCATCGCGCCCGCCGTGTTCACCACGCATATGCTCCAAGGGCCCTTCCCATGAGAGTAATCGCCAAAGAGAGTCATTAAGTTTAGGTTATTAAGCTTAGGTCGAATAGTTAATCGAGTTATTTAAATGTAATGGTCGTTAACTATAGCGAGTAGGATGGAGCTCCTTATGTGTGGTAGCTTTCTAGCTTGAGTGGTGTGCTAGTGTGATTTGGATCTTTGTTTGATTGTCGATGGGATGTAAGGCTTGTCTTACAACCATCCTATACTATTTTATAATATATTCAAATATTAGTTGGGTTATCGCATTATGCTCCTTCTTTTAGTATTCTACTTCCTGTTGATAGTTCATTGTATCCTTGCACCTCTCATATTCTACTTCATTTCATTATCTTCATATCTCAACTTTTGATCGGATGACGAGAAGCAGCAGCAACAACAATGCGCCCACTTTGGAGCAAGTTCTCGCTTCGCGAGCTTAGATTCTTCGAGGCCATGCAACGGAATCCGACGCAGTTGCAACAGAATTAGCGAGAATGGACCGCCACCTCCACCACCACCTCCACCCCCGCCGAGAGACAGACTTGGAGATTTCCAACGCACTAAGCCTCCACCATTCTCTCGTGCTCGTGGACCCCATGGATGCTGATGACTGGCTTAATACCATTGAGAAGAAACTTTTGGTGGCTCGGTGCAGCAACAGAGAGAAGGTGTTGTTTGCATACCATCAACTGGAAGGACCCGCTGCTGAATGGTGGGATGCATATGTGGCAGCCCATGCAACCCTAGACAACATTGGCTGGCAGGAGTTCAAGGACAACTTTAGAGCGCACCATGTTCCTCGAGGTCCGATGAAGCTCAAGAGGAAGGAATTCTTGAAGCCGGAGCAAGGTTCCATGTCTCGTCAGCGAGTATATTACTCATTTCACTCGGCTATCTCGTTATGCTCCGGGAGAAGTGGATACCGATGAAAAGAAGCAGGAGCACTTTCCGGAAGGACTCGAATGATAGACTTGGCTATTTATCGGAGTCTCGTGACTTTGCCAATTTCCAAGCTATGGTGGACAAAGCTCTCGTCTTGGAGAATAGGAGGACCAATATGGATCGCAAGCGTAAAGCCAAGCAACGAGCACGGTCGGGAGGCAGCAACACTAGGCCTCGACTTGGATTCTCCACTGCGGGCCCTGTTTTTGAACGGTGCAGCAGAATACTCAGCCACAAGTACAGTCCATCGGACAAGCACTCAACACTCCTCGGAGGCAGGTTCGGCGTCCCAACCTTCGGATGCCTAGCACAGCACCACCCCCGCAACGGAGGAACAACAATGGGCAAGTGACTGGAGGAATAGGCCCTTGCTTTCGTTGTGGTGAGTTGGGACACTATGCTAACGAGATGTCCTCAAGGACGTCCCACTCGGACTCCGGCTCAAGGCACCAGCACCAACGCCACCCCGAACCGCAATGCTAATACCGCACCAACTCCGGCAAAGGCGAGAATCAAGTCCGTGCTCGTGTCAACCATGTGGAGATTGAAGGAGCTCGGGAGGCACCGGACGTTGTGATCGGTATGTTCCTCGTTTACGATCATAATGCAGTTGTCTTATTTGATTCCGGAGCATCACATTCATTCGTATCTGCTGCATATGTTCAAAAACATAATCTACCTATGTCAATGCTTAAGAACTATATGATGGTTAGCTCACGTGGGGGAGAGATGCATGCTAGACATGTTTGTCCTAAAATAAACCTTATTATAAGGGGGTAAAATTTACTGCAAACCTAGTGGTTCTAGAGTCAAAAGGGATTGATGTCATTCTCGGTATGGACTGGCTGAGCAAACACAAGGGATTGATTGATCTGTGCTAAGAAGGCGAGTGAAATTGACAGCTAGTATAGGAGAAGAATTGGAATTTGTTGCTGATGCACTCGTCACTAGCAAAGGGGCAGCCAACCGCATTGAGTTGAACAATTTGGATGCTACCTCGGTACAGGATATTTGAGTGGTCTGCGAGTTCCCCGATGTCTTCCTAGAGGAGTTGCCGGGTATGTTACCCGACCGAGATATTGAATTTGTTATTGAGCTAGTTCCTGGTACCACCCCTATTTTCAAACGACCTTATAGAATGGATAGTGAGCAATTATCTGAACTTAAGACACAATTGCAAGAGTTGCTAGATAAGGGTTATATCCGTCCTAGTGCATCACCATGGGGAGCCCCTGTTATATTTGTTGATAAGAAAGGAGGTGCTCAACGGGGATGTGTGTTGACTATCGTGCTCTCAATGATGTTACTATCAAGAACCGGTATCCTCCGCCAAGGATTGATGACTTGTTTGACCAACTGAAAGGAGCTTGTGTGTTCTCTAAGATTGATCTTCGGTCCGGCTATCATCAATTGAAGGTTCGAGCCTCCGATATACCCAAGACTGCTTTCACGACTCGGTATGGACTATTTAAGTATACTTGTTATGTCTTTTGGATTGATTAATGCTCCCGCATACTTCATGTATCCGATGAATAAGGTCTTCATGGAATATTTGGACAAGTTCGTGGTTGTCTTCATTGATGATATTCTGGTATTCTCTAAGAGTGAAGAAGAACATGAGGAGCACCTTAGACTGGTTTTGCAGAGGCTCAAATCTAATCGGTTGTATGCTAAGCTCGGTAAGTGTGAGTTCTGGTTGAAGGAAGTTGCTTTTCTTGGACATGTTATCTCGGAAGGAGGTATCTCTATGGATCCTAGCAAGGTTGATGATGTTCTAAATTGGAAGTCACCACGTAATGTCTCGGAGATCGAAGTTTCCTCGGATTGGCGGGATACTACCGACGGTTCATAGAAGGATTTTCAAAGATAGCCAAGCCAATAACGGAGCTGTTAGAAAAGGGAAAGACGTTTGAATGGACGCCCTGTCGAGAAGCTAGTTTTCAAGAGTTGAAGCAGAAGTTGACTACAGCGCCGGTTTTGACTATGCCGGATATGGAGAAGCCTTTCTCTGTCTATTGTGATGCTTGCGGACAAGGAACCGGATGTGTGCTCATGCAAGACAGACCATGTGGTAGCCTATGCCTCGAGACAGCTATGGAAGTACGAGGTGTCGTATCCAACCCATGACTTAGAGTTGTTAGCGAGTGGTTCATGCTTTGAAGATTTGGAGGCACTATCTCATTGGAAAGAGATGTGAGATCTACTCGGATCACAAGAGTCCGAAGTACCTTTTCACTCAACCAGATTTGAATTTGAGGCGGAAGCGGATGGTTGGAACTCATAAAGGATTATGACTTGGGGATCAACTACCATTCGGGAATGGCAAATGTGGTTGCCGATGCACTAAGTAGGAAGACTCGTCTTAATATGTTGGCCTCACGGGAGTTACCGCTGGAGATCCGTGAGCAGTTTGAGAAGCTTAACCTTGGATGGGTAGCAAACACCGAAGTCTGTCGTTATGAAAGTTGACTCTACCCTCGAGCAAGATATCCGGAAAGGGCAATTGGAAGATGCCAAGGTACAAGAGATCAAGAAGCAAATTAGTGAAGGGAAGACCCCTGAGTTCACTCTGGATGACCAAGGAACATTATGGTATAAGAAAAGGCTTTGCGTGCCGGATGATAAGGCAATCAAGGAATTGATATTGCGCGAAGCTCATGAATCGGCTTATTCCATGCACCCTGGAAGTACCAAGATGTACCATGATTTGAAGGCTCGTTCATTGGTGCTATGGAATGAAGAAAGAGGTAGCTGAGTATGTTGTCTTATGTGATACTTGTCGGAGGGTCAAGGCGGAACGTCAAAGGCCCGCAGGACTCCTACAACCGTTAAAGATACCTGAATGAAGGTGGGAAGAAATTGCTTTGGATTTCATTGTGGGATTGCCAAGGACTCAAGGAGGTTACGATTCGATTTGGGTTGTTGTGGATCGATTGACCAAAGTCGCCCATTTCATACCCGTCACGACGACCTATAGTGGACCTAGACTCGCGGAGTTGTATATCTCGAGGATAGTATGCTTGCATGGTATGCCAAAGAGGATAGTGTCCGACGGAGGTACTCAATTCACTTCACGACTTTGGGAGAAATTGCACGAGTCATTGGATACTAAGTTGAATTTCAGTTCGGCCTATCATCCTCAAACCGATGGACGAGCTGAGAGGGTGAATCGGATTCTAGAGGATATGTTGAGGACATGTGCTTTACAATATGGAAAGACTTGGGACAAACTTCTTCCATATGCAGAGTTCTCCTACAATAATAGTTATCAAGAGAGTATCAAGATGTCGCCATTTGAGTTCTTATATGGTCGCAAGTGTAGAACCCCATTATTCGGAATGAGGTTGGAGAAGGTCTAGTGTTTGGTCCCGAGATACTCCAAGAGGCTGAAAGACAAGTTCGCATTGTTAGAGAGAATTTGAAGTTGGCCCGTTATGCTGATCATAGGAGAAGAGATTTAAGCTTTGAAGTAGATGATTTTGTATACCTCAAGGTGTCTCCTATGAGAGGATTGCGTCGTTTCAAGGTTAGAGGCAAACTCGCACCAAGGTTCATCGGACCTTTCAAGATTCTTGCACAAGAGGTGTAGTAGCTTATCGGTTGGAGTTACCATCGCATTTGGCGGATGTACACGATGTGTTCCATGTCTCTCAACTAAGGAAGTGTCTACGAGTGCCCGAGGAACAGATGCCCATGGAGGAATTGGATAATTGAGAGGATCTCACTTATCAAGAGTACCCGATCAAGATTCGGATACTTTGGAGAGGGCTACGAGAAACAAGTACCGTATGTGCAAGGTCCATTGGAGTAACCATACGGAAGAGGAGGCCACATGGGAGAAAGAAGATGATCTAAAGAAGGAGTTTCCCAATCTCTTTTTCGATCCATCCGAATCTCGAGGGCGAGATTCCTCATAAGGGGGGTAGGTTTGTAACACCCTATTTTTCAAAATTTTGCAAAAGTTTAAATTTTCCTTTTATTTAATTATTAGGTTAATAATTAAACTAGGCAAAAGTTTATTTTCTAAATTAAATGAATTAATTTAGGATTATTTTTAACTAAATTGTTGCATCCATGCTGGCTAGTTGCATTTAGGATTTTATTGTGTGGAAAAAGTATTTAAAATTCGATTCGATTTCGAATTAGAACTTCATTTGAATTAGAATTGAGAAATAGGAAAAGAGAAGGGAAATAAGAAAAAGAAAATAAAGCCCCAAGGCAGCTTGGCCGAAACCCCAGCTGGCCCACCCTCCCCGCTCGGCTCGCCTCCCGCACGCCACCGCGCTGGCTCTGCTCCGCCTCGCTTCCGCGGTCTGCTCCCGCCGGCCCGGCTCCTGCCTAGCCCCCGCCGGCCCACTCCCGCGGCCCTCGTAGGCCCGCCCCTCGCGCGCCCCGCCGATCCCGCGCGACGTGCCGCCGCGCCGCCCGTGTCCGAGCCGGACTCCGCCGGCCGCCGCGCCCTACCCCGTGTCCGACTTGCACGCACCCCAACGCCCCCTATAAATGCCGAGCCCCACCGCCCGGAGATCCCGCCGAAATCGCCGCACGCGCGCCGTCGCAAACCCTAGCCGAGCCGCCGCCGTCGGAGCCCGTGCCGGAGCCCGTGAACCCCGATGACCTCCGCACCGAGTTCGCCGCACCCCCTCGGCAAGTTGGCGATCACCGCCGTCGCCTCCGGAGCCCTCGCGCCGCTGCGCGAAGACCGCCGCCGCCGCTGTGTCGCCGACCCTCCGGAGCCCTCTCGCCGCCGACGACGCACCGGTGAGCTCCGCCGTGCTCTCCTCTCCGCGTAGGGCAAGTCACCGAGGTGGATGGCCCTCCGTAGCGCTGCCGCTGCCGAAGTTCGGCGAGTTCCTCGGCGCCACCGCTCACCGGCGCCCCGCTCGCCGCCCGACCCCGCCGGACTCACCGCGGCCGCTCGATCTAATCCGGACGGCCCATATTAGATCGCCCCAAGGGGTACGCCGCCGGTACACGGTGGACTCGTGGACCCGTGAACCCACCGTGGTCCACAGCGCCGTGGACCCGGTTCACGGATTTTTCGAATAAAATTAATTCAATTAAAAACCGAGTAAATGGTAATTTTGCACTTAGGCCCCCGGCAAATAAAATAATTATGATTAGATCCTGGAATTTTATGAAAACAACCTTATATTTTTATTAAATTATAAATTAGTCCTAAACTTTTACATTTTAGTCCCTAAAACTTTTCTGAAATTACAATTAGGTCCCTAGAGTTACTTGTTTTGCAAATTAAACCCTAGAACTTAAAACGGCCATAACTTTTAGCTCGTAACTCCGATTTAGGTGATTCTTGCGCTCACGCGATTGTAGTGATGAGTAATATTTATTGGTACTGTTTTCATAGTCTTTTGGTACTGTTTGGTATACTGTTTTTTATTATGTTCATTTGTTTGTATGGTTGTTCGATGATTGTGACGATTAGAAGGCACGCCGTATGAGAACTTTCGGGACATTCCCGCCCAAGACTTTGAGCAGCAACCATAAGGGGAACCAAGAAAGTGTCTTTGATGCACATTGAACCTATTCTTTCTATCTGAATTTACTTTCATGCATTGCAAATAATTGGAATCTTATTGTGTCATATCCTGTTGCATACCTTATTACCTTGTCGCCATGGTTTAGGTAGTTGTGTTATGGATACGTCATGCTTAGGTTGCTGATACTTGAGGTTTCAATTGAATTAAATGCTAAACTTGCTTAATGGTCAACTTAAACATGAGAACCATGAACCAGTGATTCTTTTTAGCAACATGGAACTTAGACGATCACGAGCAGGAGGATGTTGATGATGCTGCGGGTATGCACGAGTACTAGTTTAGTACTATTGGCTGTGGTGGTACCTGTTTGTGATCGTAAGGACCGATTCTTGGAGCGGCAACCCAGGACTTCCGCACAAAGCACAAGGCTGATATGGGTAGGCCTAGTCAAGTATCAAGATTACTTCCTAGTTCTACGGACGTCGAGGAATGATGAAGGAAAAGTGTATTTCTGGATTCGGGCGAGGAAGAGAGTACTTCAAGCCACGGCCCCGGAGGGGGCTTCGTTGAGAAGGGTTACTTCCGCAGCGGTGAAACCTTAGCGTGGACGTTCTGCAAGTCGGAGAGCTCTTTGAAAGACCTTGTGGTGATCTCTTGGCTTCACACCTCGGTAGTGTGTTGGTGAAAAGGAGACTTTAGTCACCGACGGGTGATGGAATCACCAACTTGTGGGTAAAGTTGTGCAACCTCTCGAGTGTAAAACTGTTATAACTCGTCATGCTCACGGTTAAGAGCGGCCTGGATCCTCAGTCGAACTAGGGGGCAATGGATGGGTGGAGTAACCCTTATGATGATACAAGTGGGGTAACTTGTATTGGTTAGTTGACAAGTGGGGTAACTTGTTATGGTTGGTTGACAGTGGGGTAACCTCGTTGGTTTATTTAATTATTAATTAGATTGCTTTAACTAATGAACTAGTTATAGATGCTCTATGCTTTAACCATGTTATGGCATTCCTTTCATTAAGCTTGCATGTCATTATTTCCCACACTTGTTGAGTACTCCATGTACTCACCCATGCTATTTCCCTTCTATAATGAATTGCTGCTCGAGAGGAAGAGATGGAGTACATTGATGATGGCTACTTCTAGGCGTGCGTTTCCCGGTCGATTGCTCGTGGTGTTATGGAGTCTTCCGTTGTCGTTTGTTAGTCTTTTGAGACAATTATTTAAACTATGTAATAATGGTACGTTATAACGATGTAATAATGACATTGGTTTTACTCGTTTATTTCACTATTGTCTCTATATGTGTGAGTAATTGATCCTGGCACACATATAGCTATGCATTCGGTTTTGTTCCTTAAAGCTGGATGTGACACTTATTCCGACACTTGTATGCTAGCTTCACGCCTTGATGCGACGTTTCAACTGCTTGGTGACATCGGGAACAGAGCCATGATCGCTTGGATGCCGGAGTTTGGGAACTAGGGTTGTCAATACTGAGTTGCAATTCCGGTATCACAACAAGTTGGATGGAACACCGAGGATTATTCTATATGAACTTGTAGTAGTTTTGTACCCACCAATCATGATTGATACCTTCATTGCGTGGCCCACACCGATTACATTCTTCACTCGTGCCTGTCCATGACCCTTCTTTTAATCTTGCCAGTGACGAGACCCCTCTTGTACGATCTCGATGTTCATCGGTCCCGATGGGAACAAGTAAGCTGGTCTTTCTATGGATTGAGATGAGTGCCTTCCTTCTACTCGGGCGGCATCCTGCTTAGTTTTCTGCAAGACTTCGCCGACCCTGGAGCTTTTCGAAACCAGCTGCCCATCATCGGTGGACTTTGAACGTCCAAGCACCCAATTTCGGCTTCATTCACTGCATCCTTCTAGTGGGTTCAATATCCCAGCTTGCCGCCGTTGTTCTTCCATATGCCTCCATTGCTTCCCTTTAGCCTTATAGCCGCCTGGTCCTAGATTAGGATGCAACTTATTCCTTTTACTCAAGCTTTGCAAAATCTCAACCTTATTTTTGGCATCGTCGGAGGAGACTTTGCTGATGACCACCTTCCAATCATCATGCGTGATACACCCGTACTTCTCGAATGGTGTGAGGCCCTTCCGTGCATACTCCCTATTGAGGGTGGTCCTGAATGTCCTCCGGCACCTTCCTATGGTTTTCGGAGTAGCATTTTTGGCTCGTTCGGAGAGGTCGGGTAGGAAAATGTATATTTTACTCAAGCTCTCCCACAACCGACCTTTGTCACTATCCGGCACGGTAGGCCAACTGTCATACTTAATTGTTGATTGCCTATTGGACTAAGAGATCACAATCATTGCATCAATTCACGTTGACACCAGCGAGGCTCGACCGGTGCCCTATCCTTGTCTATTGCCGTTACTGAGCCAAATGGCGATATGTAGCTTGTTCATATTTCTTTGGCCTTTGTTTCGTTTTCCTGAAGTGGATGATGTGAGAGGAGCCTCCGATCGCAATACAACCGCCTCTTGAAGGAATAAGCGTCGAGCACTATGACGTGGTTGAACAACCTATTAAACTGTTTTTTAGAAGACATTTTGATTAAACTGTGATTGGTTATGCAATAAGATGTTGACAATGTGATACCTCATTGTCCGGATTGTAGCGTTGCTTTTTAGCGCAAGGAAATTTGAGAGGAGAAGGTTCCTCATACGATACCGAATGATCGGAACCGTCCGATGATTCGTGCGCCGACCTAGGGTTCTCAATGGGTTCAGCTGCTTTTCCTTCATACATAGTTAAGGTTACTACATTTGGGACAACGACACATAAGAAATTTGGTAAAAGAGAGAAGATATGAAAGCTAGATGGAAAAATATTGCTGGATTTGCAACAAAAAATATGAAAAATGGCTACAAATTTGGAAAAGTGTTAAAAAAATTGCTCTTAGTGCAGGTTACTCGAATTAACGGCCTTCCAATGCTGCTAAGGTCCTCGACTCATATGGCCTCACATATCCAATACCATACGGTATGGTCCATGCTGTCACACTTACCTCACTTACCTGCTTTCATCATCGAACATGGCTATATATCTTGTTCTTCAAGATTCGAAGGCGATTAGGCACACCAAGCTCGGCAGCGCCTCAATCCACTAACATGGCATGGATTTTATAGTGTTACAAATAGCTCCATGTACCAAATAATATCGATACCATGTTAGAGAGCTGAGGCAGCTTTCCAAGCTGGGTGTGCCTAAAATACCTTCCAATCATAAAGAGACAAGATATGAGAGCCTATAGGGAAAAGGAAAAAAGATATGCCAACATATTGGCAACAAAAGGGGAAAAAGAGGGAAACATTGCTCTCGGTGCGGGTTACCGAATTAACGGCCTTCCAACGCTTTTAGGGTCCTCGACTCGTATGGCCTCACGTATCCAATACCATAGGGTATGGTACATACAGCCACACTCACCACACTTAACCCGCTTTCATCATCGAGCATGGCTATCTTTTTCTTCATGATTCAAAGGCACATAAGCACACCAAGCTTAGTAGCGCCTTAGTCCACTAACACGGCATGGATTTTATAGTGGTACAAATAGCTCCATGTACCACATAATATCAATGCCATGTTATTGTTGACGCCGGTTTTTGACCAAGGGGCCCATTGTCGGCGACCGTAGGTCAAAGAGGGCCGGTGGGCGGAAGGCCGACGGCCGCTTGGGCGAGTAAAGGGCGCGTCCCTCCCGAAAATCGTGCGTGACGCCAACGAGAAGGGCATAACGTTGATGGGCCTGGCCCACGTTGTAAAATTAGAAATAATAGTTTAATTTTGGAAAAAGGATCCTAGTCGGTTAGGAAATCGACCCGAAGAGGGTCCGAGTAGGATTCTTTGTGCCGGGTATAAGTTTGTACTCGGATGTAACTCTGTAAACTCGATTCACATCCAACACAATTTTCGGCGCATCGCCAAACCCTAATTTTCTGTCAAGTTTCTACTGTTTTCGCGCGGGGATCTTCGGGGCTCCGGTCGACGACACGTTGGCTTGATAAGGTAATTATGTTGTCTAGTTCTCGGCGCATTGTTCGTAATTAGATGGCTTAATTGCTAGTTATCCGGCGACCAAATCTGTCCCTAATCGTCGTAGTGAGTATCGGCGGGATGAGTCAAGTTGACCTGGTCCGGGCTCGTGGTGGAGGTAGTTTGACTTGTCCTGCCTCCCCATTCCAGTCTTTGCTCACAACGCCGATTGGCTCGATTTGGTCGTTCGAGTCACAGATAACCGCTATAAAAGTTCTTTTACATCTTGGCCGATTCGACTGTGCAAATTCGGTTGACGTGTCCTGTGTTTGCCTTCGCGATAGTTGACTTGTCCTAGGCGCATACAGCCGATTGGCTAGGATGTAGATTTACTTTCATAGTCAAGACGTTTATGATTGTGCTTGTCCTGAATCGGCCGAGCGTGCGCGGCCGTTAGACCTGGTCCGATCGTGTGCCATCGGTTGACTTGTCCTGTTGGAGCGACTGGTCGATTTGGGATCTGTGTGGTTGTATTTGTCTTACTTGTTCTTTCGGAGTGTTTAGCCGATTGTTTATCACGTTCATTAGCTGTTTTATGTTCAATTAGTACCAAATCTGTTAAAGCTGCTTTTTGAACCCGAGTTATTAGTATGATTTTATTGATCATCATTATACATTTAGATAGATCTAAATAATTCACTACTGTAATCAATGACAAAATCAGCCGGATGCCTGATCGGCCGATTTGCTAATCTAATTGATGATTAAACCATCTTCTTGCTATCGAATTAATCACATCCCATTAATAATTACCTTGTTTACATTTTATTCGATAATGCATCCCTGCAAAGTCTTAATGATGTGATCGTTTACCGACGGAATCGGCTGCTAGTCACCGATCGCATGTTATAGCGTCGGCCGATTTCAGTATCGTTTGCATCGCAGTTCGTTTGCCTGGCATTTAATACATAAATGGATGGGCCGTGCTGCTCCCGATCGATGGCCGATTTTGTCTATCTTATGCCGGAATCGGCCACGGCTGCACATCGGTCTATCCGGGCCGATGACCTGGAATTTTACACCTTTTAGTGTCTTTGTTGGTTTGCAGGAAAACCATCCGGCACGCACCAGCGCACACGAGAATCGGCGAGCTGAGCCGGTCCGTTGGGAGTACAGGACCTCGCATCGGCCGGGGTTTCGGTGGACTCTCCGGACAACGGTGTGTTGGCGACTTTTGATGTCAACAGTTATATAGCAAAGATAGCTACCAAGCTTGATGTGCTTAAAATGCCTTCGAATCATAAAGATGGTATAGGGGAAAGCTAGAGGGAAAAGAGACAAGATATGGGAGCCTAGAGGGGGAAAAAAAAAGAAAGATATGCCAACATAGAGGCAATATATATGTATCTAATGAAATACTACTAAATTACCACCAAACAAGGAAGCATAATGCACATTATCGAGGAGCAAGAACAAATCAGAGCAAGAACAAATCGGAGTATGAACTAATCACATGAACAAATCGGAGTAAAGACTAATTCGAGATATGGATTTTGTAGCCAGCATAATGTCACAAATGAATGAACAACAAAAGGTTTATAGCGAGCATAATGCCACAAAATCACATGAATGAATTGTGCAAAATTAAATTGACATAATTCAAAATAGAATATTGCAAAATTAATGGCCATGAGTAGATTACAAAATTAACGAGACATGAATATATTTCATTGAAAATCTCTAAGTATAATGCAAAATTAATTTGACATGAATTAATTCAAAAATAGGATAGTGCAAAATTATTTTAATGATATTGCAAAAAAGGGAGAGGGAGAGAACCGACGCGGAAGGGGGGACGTCGCCGTAGGGGAAGAGAGGAGAGGCCGGCGCGGGGCAGCAGCGGCCGGAGAGGGGATGTCGCGGAGGTCGGAGACGGCACGGAGGAGCTCGAGAAGGGAGGCGGCGACACTTGGGGAGGAGCCCGAGCTGGAGGGGTAGGAGGCGGCGGCGCTCGAGGAGCTCGAGGAGGGAGGCGGCGGCGCTCGGGGAGGAGCTCAAGCTGGAGGAGGGGAGGCGGCGGCACCCGGGGAGGAGCTCAAGCCGGAGGAAGAGGAGGCGGCGGCAATCGAGGAGCTCGAGGAGGGAGGCGGCGGCGCTTGGGGAGGAGCCCGAGCTGGAGGATGGGAGGCGGTGGTGCCCGAGCACGGCGGCGACCGGGCACGGTGGTGCCTAAGGACGAGCAAAAGAAGGAGTAGGGGAGAGCGCGGTACAAGCGGCAGCCACCGAGCAGCTGCGGCGACGGCGGCTAGGGTCGGATTTCAGCAGCCTAGCGGCGTAATCGACTAAGTGTCCACCGGTAGGGAGAGAGAAGGGGAGCGTGGCTTATATAGCTGGAGCCTATAATATCGGGTGCGCTGACGTCGACTCGCGCCCGATATACACCCTGTAATATCGGCCCACTTACATATATTTTTATTTTGAAAACTATATTGAGTTTTGCTCTGAATTTTGCATGACATTGTTTCAATAGTTTCCAAACCCAAATATATTTTTGGTTCATTTTTTCTGTTATGTTTTTGCTAAAATATTCAAACTTGGAAATGAATTTTATTGAGTTTTACACGGATAAAATATTTCAAAAAATTTTACCAAAATTATAGTTGATTGTAATTGTCATGATAGTTGTGTATGCCAAAGATTAGTTCAAAACTAATAAGAAAATTGTAGATAGAAAAAAAACAACTTAAACCTCATTTTTGCAATTATTTTGGCCATTTTTGTTTTCCAAGAGATAAGGTTGTTTGACCTCATTTTTGGCATGGTACTCGTTTCCACTGCATTCCAACCCAATTATATTTTTTATAATTTTTTGTAAATTTTAAAAAAATGTTCAAATAGGTCTATTTGTCCTAAGTGAAATGAGTTTTACACCCAAATTCATATTGTGTTAAACGCACACATGTTTGTATCTTTGAAAAAATTTAACCAAAAATTACACTTGTGTATGTACATAAGTTATGCATACAGACCAAAAATTGTTGTAAAATTTATTATGGTTTTTGAATTAAAAATGGTTAAATAAATATTAAAAATAGACCACAGTCTGATAGATAGGTATGTAAAGAAAAGAAAGATGAATTTCTTACAAATGATTCTACTAGGTGATAGATCCGAAATTTAGAAAAATTTAGAAACAAGAATCATTGGATTTGGATAATATTTGAGTAATATATACTAGTTTCAAAATTTAAATATGTATCAAAAGAAGAAAACAAACTACACTGATGAACAAGTGCATGAGCTGGTGCCAACATGTGGGGCCACGGCTTGTAATATCGGTCGTGATGATGTCATCGCGCCCGATATTACGAGGCCATTGACAGATGGGACCTGCACCTCCATGTTGCTTGCCTGTCCATAGTGGACGGGTGGACCGGTTTCACGCCGCTGTCCACATCCTCCGTGAACCGGGTCTATGAATCATATAGTGCTCGATAAAATCAAAGAAAGATAGTGGCATACAAATCTCCAGTTGGTACATTGTTTCTATCATTTCTTTATGTATCATTTCAACCTCAGCAAGGCTTATCACCTTCTTAGATATGGAATTCCAAAAATGACACATCCGAATGATAGCCAACTTGATTTGTGGTTGCTTAACAACCCCGATTACGATGGCGAGAAATAGCGAAAGCATCATATGACATTCATGGGTGTTGTAGCTACTTATCTTCAAGTCACTCATTGATACGAATTTCTTTATGTTTGAATAGAAACCCGTGGGGACTTTAATCCCTCGCAGGCACTTGCAGAATGCTGCTTTCTCTTCGATCGTTAGATTCCAACAAGCCGGTGGAAGGTAATACTTTCCATTCAGTCTTGCCATAGGGTGAAGCCCATGCTTTATGTTTAACTTCTCTTGGTCTCTTCATGCACGCAGTCCATCCTTTGTCTTACCCGGAATGTCCATCAAGGTGCCACTACAATTGTCAAAGACACCCTTTCCGACATGCATATGCTCTGTGGCATGGGCAATCTCCAATTCTTTCCAATAATTAAAATACCGATGAAAGATCGATTGTTTTTTAAACGGCACGCCCATATCGGTATTCTTCCCTTTGGTCCCCTTATTTTTCCCATAGGTGTATTTGATATTTCTTACCATTTCAAACACAAATTGACTGTCTCGAAGTTTCGGAGTCAGCTCCGTCTCAATTGTGCCATCAAATTCATCCATCTTTTGATGATATTGGTGCCTTTTTGATAGCCATCGTCGATGTTTGACATACACGAACTTACATGAAAAAGGAAGGTACAACGATGCAGTCTGGTCCACACATGTTGAACGTGTCTGTCTTCCCTTTGATCTGCCCATTTAGATCTCGTGCGCGCCAGGTTATCACTTGCTGTGCAAAGAATGATGGCATGTAGGGTGAATTCTTGCTGCCAGTATGCATCATTTACCTCTACCCCTTTTTCCCATAATGTTTTCATGTCTTCCATCAACGGTTCAAGAAAGACATCAATATCAATTCCAGTTTGTTTCAGACCAGAAATGAGTGTAGTTAGCAGAAGGTACTTTCTCTTATGGCACAACCATGAACGAATATTGTATATGGAACAAACCACTAGCCAAGTACTCGTGTAGGTTTGTCATCTCACCAAAAGGATTCATTCCATCCGTACTTAAGGCCATTCTTAAATTCCTCTTTTCTAGAGCAAAATCACGATGGTTAAAATCGAAGTTCTTCCATTGTCGAGCGTCGGCAGAGTGACGAATCATCCCATCCTTCTTGTGCCCGTCCTCGTCTCGTGCCATGTCATCGGTTTAGCATCTCCGGCATTGACAAAAAGGTGCTTCAAGCGATCAATTACCGGAAGATACCACATCACAAGGGCTTGCTATTTTCTTTCATCAACCTCTTCCTCTTGCACATCATGAAGAACGCAATCGGTATTGCTTTTCTTCATCTTCTGCCCTATTTTAGTCCTTTTGTTTTTATCCATGATTGCACTATCATCACTTCGATCATTAGTTTTGTATCGACGGGCATTGCAGATTGGACATTTGGTCATATTGGAATGCTCTTTATGGTACAATATGCAGTGGTTTAGACAAGCGTGTATTTTCTATATGCCTAGGTTCAATGGTGACAATACTTTTTTTGCATGGTACGTGTTGGTGGGCAAAGAGTTCGGTTTGGCAATAATTTTGCCAAGAGCTCTAAAACTTGATTGAAGCTTGTGTCCGACCACCCAATCTTAGCCTTAAGCATGACAAGCTCAAGCACTCGTCTACAAGACCGTGCAATCCTTATGACACCCTTTGGATTCATCGTACAGAAACTCCTTTGATGCCTTATGACCGTGTTATCCAAACCTTGCTTTTTGTTCCCAATTAACTTCACGTGGTGAATGTCAACTAGGAGTTCATCCACATCGAGGCCACCGTCAAAGCCCCGGCTTTCGTGAACCAGCTTATGAATCATCTTTGTGACCTCCCGACGTTGCATATTCTCTCGCTGGTACCTTCCGCCCTCATCTACTCGTCGGTGTCTACTCTTGCCCTTATCACCTTGTGCATCGGTTTCTATTTTGCCGTATTTGGTCCAGATATAGTAGTCCTTAACAAATCTATTCTCCAACAAGTGCTCACGGATGGTGTCGGTGGCCGATAAACACCGATTTAGGCCACCAATACGACAAGAAAATGCAAGGTATGGAACCAAAGTTCTCTAAATAACTTAAGGACTAATATGCATCCACAAGTTTTGTGAGATTTATTGTCACGAGATGAAAAGATGGAAAAAAGGCCACAATTATGGAGAATATGGTGGTCTACCGAAAAGTGCCGCCGGCCAACCACCTTCCGGCCATTGCAACGGGCAAAGTAGGCGGAGCACTACCTGGCCGGCACTCGCTACTCGGCAAGGTAGGAGGTTGCTCGGGCAACCCGAGCAACTCGGGCAGAGCCAGGCTAGTCGGCGGGAGCCACCGCCCGGTAACTCCGAGCGCCCTGGCGGCAACCCGGCAGCAACCGGGCACCCCTGCCACCCCGCAAAGGCAACTCGGGCAAGGTGCCTCGGGTCCAACCGGCCACCCGGCCCCTCCGTGCTGCCCGACGCCATGTGCCGCCCGGCTTGGCACATGGCACTTGGACCACCTGGCCGGGTAGTCCACCCCACCGGATGGGAAGGCAAGTCTTGAAAGTGGGGCTGCCCGACCTACCGGGCCGGCTAGCCCGCCAATCCCTTAGGGAGTGTCCCATTTCCCTTTGAGGCAGCCCAAGAGGGCATAAACCACCTCAACCGTGGGTCCTAACCCTAAAATAGGGAATTACCGACTCGGGCAAGCCATCTCGGCCATTGCCACTCAAGTCGGTGAATCGGACTCGAACGGCAACTTGGGAAAACTCCCG
Organism: Chloris gayana; assembly: GCA_031894775.1. Lineage (NCBI taxonomy): Eukaryota > Viridiplantae > Streptophyta > Magnoliopsida > Poales > Poaceae > Chloris > Chloris gayana. The sequence goes on along the minus strand of JAUNZO010000250.1, from coordinate 62,034 downwards.
GCCCACCGGAGAAGTCAGCCCAGGAAGCTAAGGCGGTGGTTACCGACCTTGGTAACTGCCTGCCTAAGCGAATCGGGGCGTCCAAGAAGAGGTGGTGGCCAACCGCCTAGGATGGACGGCCGCCGGTGCCACGAGCCGCCCGGCCCGGCCTTTTCATCCCTAGCGCCAACCACCTTAGGGCAGCTCACTTGGCTATAAAAGGAGGCCTCCCCGGCGGTGTTCAATGTCAAGTGACGAGTTCACATTACTCATTTGTTCTACTTAGTCTAGGTTAGTTTAGTTGGGGGCATCTATTAGCAGGATTTATTAGCGTAAGCATGTCCCTTGCCTACGAGCGGTTAGTTATCGACCCTAGGGAAGGAACTTACGTGTCCCAAAGTAAACTATCGGTAGGAGCCTTTAGAAACACCAACCTTTTGTGTGTGAGCCTTTGACCGAGTAATTAGATGTTGCATGACTAGATATATAGGATTAATAACATGATTGACTCGTTGTCCTCCCAACTAGTTTCCTTTTATCTTGTTACTAAGTGTGGTTCTCCTTGTTCTTCACCAATATGCTTCATTGAATATCCTTACCCCTTGCATTTGGTTAGTGTGTAAATACTTCTCATTAGACTACGTGATCATTACTATATGATAATACATATTGCCTAAGCTTCTCTGTGGAAATAAATACGATGCCTTGGAATACTCCTAGGTGAAATGCTACAATGGTGTACCGTGCGCTTGCGGAATCTTATGATTTAATTTAAGTGCGTAGCAAATGCCAACAAGCATTTCTGGTGCCATTGCCGGGAAGCAATAGGCTTAAGTTTATCAAATTAATGTTGATAGTCTAGTATGAAATTTACCGCTGTCCTTTCGCGGGCTTACCCTTGTCTTGTTTATGTGTGGTCTAAACAGGATGCTTTATGACTGGTTTCGACCTACCAGAAAATTTCAGCCACGACCCCGAGCAGTTTAAGGAGAGTACGTCAAAGGGTACATTCTCCCCAAGTTGTACTCGCCCTTCTCGCTGCTCTAAGCCTTCATGCTCTTCAAGAAGCCCCATCCATGTCTGTTCAACCAGCCATGGCCGAGAGGACGATCCGTGACTTTTTGACCCCGTCGGCGTCCAACGTCCGCATCGGCCCGAACGTCAACATGGATAACGGGCAGTACGAGCTGAAGCCGGCCTTGATCTACATGGTATCGACCACCCCGTTTTGTGGGAATGCAAGTGAAGTACCAATGTTCACCTACAACAGTTTTTGGTGGTTTGCAACACCACCATCAAGGACGTCACCGCTGACTCCATCTGTCTTCGCCTTTTCCCATTCTCAGTTGAGGGAAAGGTGAGGAAGTGGTTCTACATGAACCAAGCCAGCCATGACACCTGGGAGAAATGTTCCAACGCTTTCCTTGCCAAGTTCTTCCCGCTGGGGAAAACCAACACCCTGCGGAACAAGATTATTAGCTTCCAACAGCTAGTAGATGAAAGCATTCCTGAGGCGTGTGAGCGATTCCAGGAGTACACCGAAGCATGTCCACACTATGGAATGCAAGATTGGTTGCTAATTCAGAGCTTCTACCATGGGCTCAACCGTCCGGCGCATGAATACCTCGACGCGACTTGGGGAGGCTAGGGCTCTCATCGAGAAGATGGTCGCTAATCTTAGTGGCTACGACGAGAGGCAATCCCCACCATCCAAGATGCGAGGAGTACATCAAGTGGACGACATCACCATGTTGACCATTAAGATGGATCAACTCCTCAAGAAGATGGACACTACGCACGCCGCGCAAGCCGTAGACTCTCGCGTGACGTGCGAGGTTTGTGGCAACGCGGGGCACATGGGAAGCCGATGCCCCGAGACTCAAGAGGAAGAAGTTAACTTCCTCAAAAACAACAATAGGGGTTTCCGTCCCCGCCAAACCAATTACGGATGGGACTCTAGGCCGAACCTCTCCTTTAACAAAGGTACAGGCAATTCAAACAATTTTACATGTTCTGAGCCTTCCTTTCGTGAACTTGTGCTATGACAAAGCAAAATTAATGAAAATATTAGTAGAAAGTTTGTTTCTATAGATAAAGTCCTAGAAAGAATAGACTCATGCTTAGAGGCTTTTAGCACGGCTCTTCAAAATCAGTTGAGCCATAATAAAATGTTAGAAACCCAAATAGCGCAACTTGCCGCCTCTGTTGTGAAACCAAATGTGGGCGCTGAAGGAACCTGTACCCGAGGATGAAAAGAAGGAGGATGACGATGTTGAAGAGGCTGCCAAGGAACCACTCAAGAAGGTGCCTCATGAGTACTATGACACAAGGGTGCTACCATTTCTTGCACGCCAAAGGAAGCCAACGTTGAATGAACAATTTGGCAAGTTTGTTGAGGTAATTAAGAAGTTGTATGTCAATATTCCATTACTTGACGCTATGCAGGTTCCTATGTACGCCAAGTATTTGAAGGACATCCTCAACAACAAGCACCCATTACCGTCCACTGAAATGATCAAATTGATGGAAGAATTCAGCGCTGCCATCCTCAACTATGTGCCCGAGAAGAAATTGGACCCGGGATGCCCAACCATCCCGTGCTCCATAGGGACGCAACACTTTGACCACGCCCTTTGCGACTTGGGAGCAAGTGTGAGTGTCATGTGTAACAGTCCGAGATTTCACGTTCAAAATCATGCGTTTGAGTTTTTGTCAAATAATTCAGAATCAACACTCATGCACTGTCCTACTTTGAATCTCGTACTGTTACCAACGTTTTCTTCCTCACAAACGTTCGTTTTCCTAAAGATTTTATAAGTGAGAAACACTTGAGTTCAAATATGGGTATGATTTCTCCTTTTGAATTTAACCTCAAGTTGAATTCATATAATGATTATTTTTATCTTCCTTTCTTCACACGTGCAACTAGCTGGCCACCTCCTTTTCTTTTTAAGACCAAAGCAAGAAACGCAGCAGCGGCAGTTGTAGCCCAAGAGCTGGCCCATCCAGCCCGGCAACGAAAAGCTACTGCTTTTCTTCTTCCTCCGACCGTACGGCGACGTCACCTGTGCCACGGCGGACACTCGCCACACGACCTTGCCGCCCACGCCTCTGGCACCCGCATCCCACGCGCGCTGCATCGTGGACCCCAAGCTCGCAACGTGGCGACCATCTGAGAGCTTCCCCTTCCGCAAGTTGAACAGGAGCCGCACGATGCCGCCCACCGTCCGCCATGGCTCGACACGGACGCCCAAATCGACGTGGCACGCCCTCCACCAAGCGATGTGCCGCCAAACCCTAGCTCCCCCTACAAAACCCAGCAGCCGCCGCCATCCCTCTTCTGTTTTCCTTTTCTCCCTCCACGCTGCGATGCAGCGAACCAAGCTGGCCGTCGCCTCGTCTACCTCCCCGCCGTCGCCGTAGAGAAAACCGACGCCGGACATCACCGTGTCGTCTACGGGTACTTCATCCGATGCTGAGCCGTGTGGAGGTGACCCCGTCCAAGGTCGAGCAAGGAGGAGAAGAATCGAAGGGCTCAAAGGTCGTCGCTCCCGTCTTCCTCGCCATCCATCCCTCTCCCCGGTGAGCCATGAAGCTTGTTGTCTCTTGTTCCCTAACCACCGTCGCGTGCTCCTTCTTCCACCCTTGAATCTGACCGTGAATCGTCGCAGGAGCTTGTGAATGAAGAAGCCACAGAAAAATTGTCGTAGCCTGGTCACCGCGGTACAACAGGAGGCGTTCCATGAACTGGAGTCGAGCTGAAGCAAAGTCGCCATCGTTTGTCTCGTTTTGGTGAGCTTTACTCAGATCCCTGTATCGTTCGTCGCACTCCATCGTTCTCTGCCTCTTTGTGCCCAAGTTTGAGTGCTGGATCTTGTCTAAGAGCTTCGGAACGCGGACCTTGCCACTGGATGTATCAACAAGTTCAAGGTGCAGCTGTGCGAGGACTCAACGTCATAGACTCCTTCCTCGAACAAGCCATGTCGTTTGCCTCATCTTGCCGCGCGGTGAGCGATCCTCCCGTGCTTCCTACCTTCTGCCCCTAGGACGAGTGTTGGTTTCTGCGTGCAGTGTGTTTGACGTATTGCCATGCTGCGTATCTGCCGTGTTCTAGTGCACTGGTACCTTTGGTTCTTGCGCCACGCACAAGCTAGTCAAAGCACATCATGTTTTGCATTGTTATTCGGATCAGAGGTCAGTAGGGACTTGTAAATTCGTAATCAAGAACTGCCCGTATTGGATGGTGAGCTTAATGGGTTTTTGGAGAAGGCCTGTCCATGTTTATTTCTTGGTTAGTGATTCAGCTCTAGTGCAGCTCGTGAATTTAAGTGCAGGAAGTGCAGTGCTTTGTGGTCTTCTTTCAGTTTGTAGCTTAGCACTTGATGGCTGCTACTAATTCTCTGTCTTGCGCTAAGGGCTGTCGTAGAGCTTTGCCTGTTCTAATTTTGTGCACGCGTCAGACTTGGTTTCCTAACACGCAGCTGCCTTGATGCTTGAGCAAGTCATGCTAGAGCTTTGCACAGCCTAGCCTGGTTGCCTTATACTAGTTCTGTGAATGCAGAAAGTGATCGACAATGGAGTTTTGGATAAGGGTTGTACCTGTCTGCTAATTGGTTAGGTGCATTGCTGATCGTCAATGGTTATGGAGTTCAAGAATGAAAGTGCTAGTGAATTTAATGCTTGTAGAACATTCAGTGATGTGCCTGACCAGCTACCTTGGAACCTTGTCGCTGATAGCTTTTGGAAAAGAGCCCTTCTTATCTACTGCTAGGTCAGAATAGGGAAGAGTCATATTCCCATTCTTTTTCTAGGAAACAAGATAATCTTATAATTCTTTGGAAATTCCTAGTTTATTCTCTATACCTCAGAAAAATATGCAGTTAGTTGCGTTAGATTCGTAGCGACCTTCTCTACGCATTAGTGAAGTTAATGATCATGTTCAAGCTACGGTTTATTCTGTCCTATTAATTCTTTATCTAAACTACCTCGATATTCGTGCTATTTACCCGACTCGTCCGATCTTTGGATGTTAGTGGACCCGGAGGACCTGGAGTTTGTGGAGCACGTCTCGTAGTCATCCGACGACCTCGACCCGACTTGGGATCCTCACTTCCACGGCAAGCCGCACACCTTGCTCCTATTTAGTACTTGCATAATATGACTGATGCATGATGATGATTACCCGATGCTAGTTTCATACCCAAGCCATACCATGCTATCTTTTGCCACTGGAACCCTAGGTTGCTACACCGATGGTAGAATTGCTTGCTAGGATTAATTGATTAATTGAACTCACATGATGATATAATTGAAATTGTGTTAAATTGATGTAGGTGCTTCTTAGGTGTCGAGTTTCTGCATTAGTAACCCAATAGGATTTCGCGGCGGCGAGTGTAGGTGATTAGGTGCTCGGGGAACTTTTGTGAGGTTCCTGCTGGGAGAGTGCCTGTTGCGGGCACGGTTGTGTTGGGGGCTTCGGGCTTATGAAGTCCCCGTTGTGGTTGGTACTTGGTGGACTTTGGAGGAGAGGATTTGGTGACTCGCCCCGGCAACATAAGGACCGGTTTACGGGACATATGTCTCCGGGCTTTTACTTACACACCACATGTCCCCGTATGGGCGGTTGTACTAGATCACGATTTTTGAGGAGGACCGGTGGCTAGCCGTAGTAGTTGAGCTAGTGTTAGTGGGTTTTTGGAGCTACCCATGAGTAGAGGATACCCCGCCCTGGCCCGCGGTAGGCCTTTCACAACTCCAGGACCCTTTGCCATACTTTGGGGGACCCCGACCTGGAGGAGCGGGAGCCCCGGTCAATACTTTCCGAGTGGTCTAGTGTGGAGTCGGTATTTGGGCTGGGGCACTAGCCCCAATGTCGAAGCCACCGCATGTGGGTACGAGTGTATTACTCGCAGAGTTATAATCTATACGTATAGCCGTGTCCCCGGATACGAGCACTACCCGAGAGCTTCCCTCGCTGATTAGTTTACTACTTCTCCCCTCCGATAGGATTCACTTCCGGCCTTGAGCCGTGGTTCCAGCGGGAGGTGTGCTGGACTATAAATTGAACCCTTGCGGGAAGGTGTTGATTCTCGTGAGGCCACTTGTAAAAATTGAATAATAATAATAATAATTGATAATTGATTAATTTAGAATTCAGGATAATTGCTTAGGTGCTCGAGCCTCTTGCCTTTCCTTGATATGCCTCTTTCCCCATACTATATAGTGCGACTTGTTGGCTACTCCATGTACTCATGGCTTAGATAATTTTTGCAGATCCCGAGGATCCACCCGAGCCGTTTCCGGAGGAGACCGACGGACCTGCTCGAAGAGAAGTGACGTTCTCGTCTACCTACACTCGAGTTGCTTGTGGGTATGGAGACCCATCCATGAAGACTTCCGCTGCTGCATGCTGTAGTTGATTTACGCCTCCACTAGACTCATGTTTCACTTTGGTTGGCCTACGAGCCCCGTTCATGTACCTAGATGACAGAGGATGACATTTATGAGCTACGATGATGATCTAGATGATATCTCTCCTGTCTTTATTTCATTTCTTTTATTCTATTATGGCTATTTTGATGTTCAACTGTGTTGGTTGCACGGATCATCCTTCCCGGGAGTGGTCTTGAGGTGCACAGGAACGGTTTTCACGTTTGTGAAAATCGGGCCTGTTACATCATGCCAAAGGACGTGTTTGCAACTTGCCGACGAATCCGTCCGTTACCCAGCTGGAGTTGCGGAGGACGTAACCGTGAAGATCAGAAATTTTCTTGTTCCCGTGGACTTTGTGGTGTTGGATATGGAAGCCGATGCAAAGACGCCTCTAATCCTAGGAAGACCCTCCTAACCACCGCAAATGCTAACATTGATGTTGGGGCTGGAGAAATTAACCTCAATATCAATGGAAAGGAGGAGAAATTTAGTTTCAAGCCACAGGTGGAGAAGTGCAAGCAAGTGAGGATTGTGTACGGGAAAAGCTCATCCAATGTGGAGAAGATCGAAGTGCACCCCAATGCACCTAAAGAGGGTACACCAGGGGTGCAAGTGAGGAAAGCACCACCGCAGCAATCCAAGACCAAAAAGAAGAACATCCCACCAAAGAAGAAACAACAAACCACCTGTTTTGCCTAAGGAAAAGGTCCTAAGGCCGAAGAAAAGGTCGCCGCCAAGCCCAAGAAAATCAAACAAGTGTGGCGGAAGAAGGAAACGACAACGACCGTGGGAAATTCTCCATCCACACAGGGTACCAAGCTAAATTGCAGAATGGAGGACGTCTCGTTCGAGACAAAAAATTAGAACCCTCGTCGGAAGGTACCCGATACTTATCCCCTTTAGTTCTTTGTAAATACCACTAGATAGGTTGTTTTCCTTTCCATTGTTTTTCCTTTCTACCTAAATGAAAAGTACAAAAAAATGTCAAAACATAAAATAAAATAAAAATTAGATTGGTTTTAGGCCGCCTGGCCCTTTCTACCTTGGTGGGGGTATGTTGCCCACTTTGGCCGTCTTGCCGGCATAAATCGGCAAAATTCGGCCATAGGCAAACATGATCACCACCTCGGGCAAACGATAAAGCACGAATTTGGGCACACGGCCAAAGTCCGTGTGCACAAAAATAGTGAAAAGATGACAAGAACGAGCGAACTCGGCCCGGCAGGCCGCTGCCGCCACCCGACAACACTTGCCGGCAAGCGGTGGGCAAATCTGCCCGACCACGACCAGGCAGCCGGTAGGCATCGCCCGACAGAGCCATTGCCCGGCAGACACTACCCGGTCTCTGCCAAAAAGCCGCCCAAGCATCCCCGGCCACCCGGCCTCGGTTGCCACCCGGCATCCCCGGCCGGCAAGTGGCGGGCAAGTCAGCCCGAGTAGGCAGCGGCCGGCAGGTGGGCGCGGCCGCCGGTGAGGTCCGCGCACCGGCTGGTCACCGGCAAGTGCTGGAAAGACTTGCCCGGTTCTCTACCTTCATGAAACAAGGCCACCCGGCAACCCTCGCCGCCCGGCTACCACGACGATCATCCGACCAAGTGCACCACCGCGTATTCGAAGCGATCAAGGTGCACTCTCTTCTTCTCTCAACCCCTTCTCTTCGAACAAAATGCTTTCTTCCCTCCGGATGATCCAAACCACTCTTGGACAAACTTGTGCAAGCTTGTGCATAAATAAAACTTTTAAATACCTAGCAAATAAAAGTTGTGCTCTAAATAAAATTGACTTAGCTTATAGTTCCCTTATATCCTTCGGGTATTGTAAGGTAACCTTGTAGGAAAGGCAATGAAGAGAGAAAGAAGTTGTGCAACAACGAATCAAACAATTTAACCAATTGTTTGAGTATTCCGGTGAATAATCCTCTCAAGCTTAGCCTTGCAAAGGCTTAAGCTTGGGGAGGAGAATGGCCCGGTACGCTCTATTGCACGCTTCTCTTTCCTTCACCATTTTCTTATCTTCGCCTTTATTGCTTTGATGCACAACCTCGTCAAAAATTTTGAAAACACAAAAACATTTGAAAAACTATAAAAAGAACAAAAATATTTCCCTTTCCAAAATAAAATTGAGAACTTGGTCCCCACCTTGCCTTGGAAATGATGAATAGTTGCTCTGTTAGCTCCTTGCGCATACCAAGTGTACAACTTTGCACTCCCATTTCTTTGGTTTTGGTAGATTGGCATGATAACCGCACTTGTCTCTCTATGATGTGGGTGAAAATGGGCTAACAATTACCGAGTTTAGTTGTTGGGGGTTTTTATATGACTTGTGGTGAATAAGTTTGCGACCCCCTTGTTTGAGTCCATTGAGCTTTTCCATGTACATGCTGCAACAAAAACCCCCTTGCTTGCTGCTTTGTTTCCCTATGATTAAAATACCTACCATGGCCAAATGCTTTACTTTGCAAAGCCACATATATGACTTCGATGCATTGTTTGAGTTTTGTTAAGATTTGGTCTTTATGAGAGACATTCACTTTTGAAGCCAATCATTCTCCTTCGGATAACCTTTGAGTTCTTAATCCTGTGCTTTGTATGTTGATTCCACATTGGTTTCAAAGCATCCACGTACCCAAGCATTCTTCCACAAAATCTCCCTTGTGAAAGCCACCAAAATAATTTGGTCTCCCCTCTCAAATGCTCACCAAAAATCAGAAAACCGTTTTGGATCTTTGAAACAAATTCTACAGCTACACCATCGGAGCGAAAGCAAGCAATCAAGGAATTCGAAAATGAAGAAAAGCTCTTATGGATATCTGCCCTCCAAAATATTCAAGGTCCTTGCACAAAAATATCTTGAGCAGAAATAAAGAGGTCAATATCCATCCTAGTACGACATCCATGCCAAAAAGAAAATAAAATTCGTGGCCATTGCGTTGTGCTAGCATATTCCTTCATGTGAGTCCATTCTCTTCCTCTCCCCCAAATATTGTTTCCAAATGGTTGGAATGAGATGGTATTTGTTTAACTCGCTAGGATCTGTTTCTTGACATAACAAAAATAGCTTTGCTAGATGTGCCTTCCTACCAAGATCTACATATGCAACCCAATACTTAGAGGTAGGATGAGGCCTTTTGGTGAGGTGATACACATGAGAGATGAGAGACTTAGGGACCAACAAGCACCAAGAAGGATGATTTTCTCGTCTATGCGGGCATAAAACTTTGGACTCATGACTTGTGGGAGGTTACATTACGAGTCTAAACAAGTCATTCTAGACTTCAACCTCTCATGACTTGGTCAAAAATGCCCGCAAGCCGAGTGTCCAACTTTGTGCCAATTTATATTAACCATCGTGTGTGGAGTACGTTGTTGTGCACTTGTTACTCACAGGGCATTCTCATTGATTCAACTCCTGATCCATGATCTCTAAGTTTGCTCGGGACGAGCAAAGGTTTAAGCTTGGGGAGGTGCTGGTAGCCGTTAAACACCGATTTAGGCCACCAATACGATAGGAAAATGCAAGGTATGGAACCAAAGTTCTCTAAATAACTTAAGGACTAATGTGGTTCCACAAGTTTTGTGAGATTTGTTGTCGCAGGTGAAAAGACAAAAAGGCCGCAATTATGGTGAACATGGCGACCTGCCGGCAAGTGCCGCTGGCCGGCCACCTTCCAGCCATTGCAATGGGCAAAGTAGGCGAGCACCGCCACCTAGCAGGGCAGGAAGTTGCCCGAGCAACTCGGGCAGAGCCAGGTCGGTCGACGGGAGCGGCTGCCCGGCAACTCCGGCGCCTCGGCGAGCAACCCGGCAACCCGAGCAGCCACTCGGGCAAGGTGCCTCGGGTCCAACCGGCCGCCCGACCTCTCCATGCTGCCCGGCCTAGCACCCGGCACGTACACCACCCGGGTGGTCCACCCCGTCGAAGCGGGGGGGGGAGGGGGAGGGGGCAAGTCCTAGAAGTGGGGCTGCCCGGCCTGCCAAACCCATAGGGAGCGGCCCATTTCCCTTTGAGGCAGCCCAAGAGGGGATCAACAGCCACAACCGCCGGTCCTAACCCTAAAATGGGGAATTACCGACTCGGGCAAGCCATCTCGGCCGTTGCCACTCAAGTCGGTGAATTGGACGGCAACTTGGGGAAAGTCCCGAGGACGGCCAACCCACCTTACCGCCCGGCCAACCGGGCGGTGGTTACCGACCAAGAAGAGGCGGTGGCCAACCGACTAAGATGGACGGCCGCCGCCCCCTAAGCCGCCCGGCACCATAGGCCGCCCGACCTGCCGAGCCGCCCGGCTCGGCCTTTTCATCCCTAGCGCCAACTACCTTAGGGCATGTCACGTGGCTATAAAAGGAGGCCTCCCCGCGGTGTTCGGTGTGAAGCGACAGTTTGAGTTCACATTACTCATTTGTTCCACTTATTCTAGGTTAGTTTAGTTGGAAGTTAGAGTCTAGTCGAAGGCTTTGCCTTAGTCTCCACTTTGGTCTCGAGTCTTGGTAGGTCCTAATTGTATCCTTTGACATTATCTTATTTAATACAATTATCTTCCTTTTTATATCTTGGTCTCAACTTTACTATACTTGAGTTATTTATCTAATTGCATATAGTCGAGCCGCATCTTTATTGTCCTCCTATACGTTTACAGGGTTACCCGGCCGAGATTGTAGTTAAGCCTTAGTTCTTTTATTAGAATTAAGACTTAGTTGTTTACTTGGTTGCTTTTCCGTTCGTGGGAACAAAATCAGGACGAGCTCACGGACGAACTAGTGCTACATAGGCGCGGTGTCTAAATAGTTCCTAGCTGGTTTTGCATTCATCTCCGTGGATGTGTGGTAGGCGGCGGGTGGTGACATCCTCGTCCGTCCTTTGAAATCCATCACGTGGTAGTGGCATCTATTAGCAGGATTTAATAGCGTAAGCATGTCCCTTGCCTACGAGCGGTTAGTTATCGACCCTAGGGAAGGAACTTACGTGTCCCGAAGTAAACTATCGGTAGGAGCCTTTGAAAACACCAACCTTTTGTGTGTGAGCCTTTGCCGGGTAATTAGATGTTGCATGACTAGACATATAGGATTAATAACTTGACGGACTCGTTGTCCTCCCAACTAGCTTTCCTTTTATCTTGCTACTAAGTTTGGTTCTCCTTGTTCTTCACCAATATGCTTCATTGAATATCCTTACCCCCTTGCATTTGGTTAGCGTGTAAATACTTCTTATTAGACTACATGATCGTTAATATATGATAATACTTGTTGCCTAAGTGAAATTAAATACGATACCTTGGAATACTCATAGGTGAAATGCTACAATGGTGTACCATGCGCTTGCGGAATCTTATGATTTAATTTAAGTGCGTAGCAAATGCCAACGAGATGGTCTTGTGTCATACATAAATAGGTTCTTGCACAGGGTACAAAGACAATAGATAAATTGTGTACACTTTCTTTTAGTGTATTCCTTCGCTACATCAACAAATGCAGTAACCTTTTGGAAATATACAAGAGCATTTCCTCCCCCACCATTGTACATCCAAGATCGCTCTTCCATCTTCTATATATGTATCATAAATAAACAGATGAATAATAATTAAAATCTCAACAAAAAATAATTAAATACTATAAAAAGTTAAATTTTGTACGGTGCGGAGTATCTACTATTTACATACTACAATTTTATGTGATGACATAATATCTAGAAAACTAGATTTATGAATAAAACATAGATCCAAAACTAGATCTTGGAGGATTTAAAATTTCCCTATATGAATAAGCCTAAATAAACCTATGAGATGCATGCCTCAAGAGGATTAGAATAAGTAATAAACAACCTATGAGAGGCATGAAGATTTCCATGCTCTTTTTAGGTAAAAAAATGGATCCAAACTCTAGGAATGTTTACACCAAATAAGAGGCTAAAACTAGGACTAAACAACATAAAAATACATGGGACGGCTTGGATTTACCTCCTAGAACAAAATCCTTGAAAAAAATGGATTCAAAACCTTCCCTCTTCTCTTTCAGATTTTTCCGGCTGCCTTAAGGACACGTTGCCCGAAACCTCGCAAAACAGAGCTCCTGTCGGGAGGAAGGGGACGAATATTTATATTATTCATTACAATATCGGACAAAGTGACGTCAATAGCTGTCGGAAATTACAAGAAACCTTTAATATCGGTCACCCCGACGTCAAGCCGTGACTGATATTACAGGTGACCCTAGTAATATCGGGCGGCAGTGACATCACCAAGCGCCCGATATTACAGGCTGCCCCTGTAATAGCGGGCTGCTGGCGACGTCACCCTCGCCCGGTACTACTGGTCAGCCCTATTTTCAATAGCGTTGGCTATGCTGATGTCATCTGTGCCCGCTATTACAGTGGCCTCTGCAATAGCGTTGCACCGTGATGACGTCAACAACGACCTCCAGCAATAGCATTTTTTTTGCGCCGGCTATTACCGGAAAATGGTCTCTGATATTGTTGGCTTTTTGTGAAGTAGCGAATGGTAGCAGGGCACAGCACACCTATCCGTACAGGCCGGTTGGACTTAGAATCAAAGCATGTGGAAAGTCCTCCAAATAATTTGTGTGGCATGTACCCGACACACCATCACTTGAAGAGCAAGCCTATGGAAAAAGTAAGACAGAATATAATAGTATTGTTAATGGGCAGAGGTCATAAAAAAACAGAAATATCGGTCACGATCATTTGCAAGGGTATATGAACATATTATTTCTCACGGCAGGCTTATACCTCAGCATTATGACGTAGGATTCCTATGTTTTTGCTGAAGATTAGGTGACGATGCTTCGGGACATTCAGACATGGCTTTAATATTGACGAAAACGATAGCGAAAATCAAGAAGACCAAAAAAGGGCAGAGCAACAACTAAAATCACAGAGAAAGTTGTATCGATCTCGTAACTCTTAAGAGGTCAGGCACAACAGGTGCACACAATCTGAATAACGTTGTAGTGAATGGGTCTCTAGCTCAGGGTGTTAGGTGGCTCTGGTAGCGCTGCTTAGATCCTAGGTTCGACACCTTTTGGGAGCGAATTTCAGACTAGGATAAAAAAATTCTCTCGTCTATCTCATGCCAAAATACAGTACTAAGGCCCAGCCCAAATCATTAGTTGGGCTATGGTGACACTGTGTAAGGGTGGGGCGAACTGCGTGAGAAGGATTTCTCTAAGGAAAAATTCCCGAGGCTGTCTTATCCCCGTAGGTCAAGTTTTTTTTGTTTTTGAATAGTGCTATATAAACATATATATTGACTAGCAAAAGTACTCGTGCTTTGCTACGGGCGTGTCTTAAACTCTGTTAACTGGAGAAGGATTCTACAAATCGAAGTAACTCCACGGACGACACCACGGGTCTCGCTCGTCTAAAGCGTCTGTCATTTAGGTTGTCACGGACGGAGAAGGACCAGCAGGGCTCGCCGGCGGCGGCGTCCCGGGTTGTGACGTACGCGAGGGAGTTGAAGCCAAAGGCGTCCACCACGGTGAAGCCGTGCGGTCTCGGGTTGGGCGCGAACACGACCTTTCCCCATCAGATTCCACGTAAAACAAACTATGTACAACAAACGATCCAAGCGGTGACGCCGGACGTGGAGGAGGAACAGTGGTGCAAGGGCTCCGAGTGGTTCTAGCTCAGCCGCGACCTCGCCGTCGACGTGCTGGCGGACCGCCGCTACTACGCACTCTTCCGACGGCACTGCACGCCCTCGTGCTACCCCATCGAGCACTACAACCCGACCTTCCTCCACCTCCGCCACGGCCCACGCAACGCCAATCGGACCCTCACCTGGGTGGACTGGTCCCACGGAGGCCCACATTCGGCCCGCTTCAGAGATCCGATGCCTCTACAACGCCAAGCGCACCACCGTGTGCTACACCAAAAGAGAAAAGAGAAAAGAGAAGACCAGGAGAAAAATAATAAGAAGTAGAGAATTGGTCCCGCAGAGGCCCACATCCGGCCCGCTTCGGAGACCCGATGCCTCTACAACGCCAAGCCCACCACCATGTGCTACACCAAAAGAGAAAAAGAAAAGAGAAGACCAAGGAAGAAAGTACCAACTGCGTCTTATCCTTGCAAGCCTGAGACTTTTAAGGTGGCACTATCCTATACTGTAGCAACCAGTATCAAAGGTGGCTACTATATGGAACGATAAATAAAATGTTCAGCTGAGAATTCTGCAGGTAACTTAACCAATGAAATATTTTCATATCTACTAAGTGAACCGGACATAAGCAAACAAACAATAACATGGACAGATAAGTAAATCCTGACTGATCCAAAACAACAGATAAGTATTAGCATCGGTGAACCATGTATCAGGTGAAAGAGAGAGATTTTTTTTCCCATCCATTTGAACCTAATTTCTGAGCGCACAGTGGTGGTATAATTTTTTTTTGCATAAGGGTTTATATTAATATATAAAATACAATAGAACCCCATGTTTTGACTAGGACCCTCTAAAAATAAACAAATTACAGCTTGGTCCATAGATGACACAAACAGGACCTTGAAATAAACAAAAACTGGAACACAACCCTTAGTCCTGTTCGTCTTCTCGAGCCGAGCTCACTTCTGTCTCATCTCTTTCAACGGATTTGCCAGCTTTAGTCGATGACCAGTGGTGAGATTCCATGCCTCCTACAGCGCCAAGGGAACTTCAAACATTGAAAGACCGGAAGATCCACCATCCTTATTCAACAAGGACGGCTTTTGTAACATCCTGGCCTAGGACTTAATAGTATTGATAGAATACTCATGTCAACAAATTGCAACTTCTTTTTCGGAAGCCCATCTTCAAAGAACTCTGAGGTTAAGCGTGTTTGACCTAGAGCAATTTAGGGATGGGTGACCGACCGAGAAGTCCTTCCCGGGTGTGCATGAGTGAGGACCAAGTGTGCAGAAAAGACTAGTGTTGGCTGTGAGGGAAGTCTTGAGGGCCTATTAAGCTGCCAGGTGTAAGCAAGCCCGGCCCGGAGTGGCGGGACGTTACAGCGTGGTATCAGAGCCGTCTTGGGGATATTACAACATCGTAAGCAACTATTTTCGAAAACTACGACGCCTACGTGTGAGGACGTGCCCTTAAGGATGATATTAGCAGTAAAGGTGGCAAAACTAACTTATGACTGCAACATAGGCTAAGTAGGTAAGTGAACACTCGCATTATCCGGGTAGCGGATGTGCGACGGTCCCTAACCTAAGTTGGGCTTTCATAGGGAGTCCTCGTTCTTCAGAACACATGAGGCCGTCGATCACCGACGCCATGGTAAAATTCCCGTCAGCGAAGGAGCTGGACGCCATGTCTCAGGAGGTGGCATACCTGAGATGCAGCCCGTATGGAATGATACGAGGTGTATTTAAATTCTACAAAATATTATTATCTATCTATCTATCTGTTGCATTTACTTTCAATTATATGGATATTGTGGATGTGTATCTTCTGCAGGTTCTAACTACGATTCCGAGAGGTCGAGTAGAAAACGACTGACTTGAGAGATACGCCGCCACAGCATATAACGTATGGCCCTATTCATGGCCAACCTTTTATTTTGTGAGGACGTATAGGTTGAGATATTGCATACATGTTAAAAATCGCAACCCTAAAAGTTTACTTTAAAAATCGACAACACGGGTCGTTGTTAAAAAACTGAAATTGCAGCAAGTTGCCACTCATATAAAACTCGTATCTTCGAGCTCCGAAGTTAGAATTAAACAACGAGTAATAATCCGGAAACGTGGAGAAAAACCCTATCACCACCACAAGGATTTAGATCGTGTTTCCACCCAAAATGGGAGTTATGCCCTGTTTTTCTACAAAGGACAGAATCTATTTTCAGAAACGACCGTCAGTTTTTTTGCCATTACTTCCAGCTCGAGTGTCGGATTTCGACGTTTGAGCACTTTCTGGAAAGCTTAGGTTATAGACTACAAGTTTATTATTCAGTGGAAGATCCAAATCTGAGGATTTCTAGGACGAAATCTCCAGTCTTGTTGACTGAACTGGAAAAGACAGCCGGGGCAGATTTCGAAATGAGATCAAACACGCGCTTGTGCATATTCATATTACTTTCGCTGTATATGGTGTTAAAAATTGTACTCATGTAAATGTTCAATTCATAATATTGCTTACTAATAGTATTGTACCATCGACAGATGATGACCGACACGGACACCGATAGCGACTTCGGCAGTGAGGCCTGGTCCGACAGAGACGACGGTCTCTCCTTAGACCTCCCCACCATCTTGTGGGAGGTGCTGGAGCACTTGGGGTACACCGAGCCCCCACTGTACCACCACCGACGCGTTATGAGTGCCGGGATCCGGATGCTGGAGGTGAAGCTGGTGCTCGCGGGCAACCCCGGTGCCCCGAGCTCGAGTCGGCCGAGTGGAGCGCACTAGCTACACGTGTGGCCGAGGGATGAGCCAAGCTGGCTCACTACGTGCTCGCCGAGTACTGCAGGACCTACCGAGACACTTTGGCCAGCACCAGTACAAGATGCTTCTCGTGTCTGGAGAAGGACGACCAGGGGGTCGAGAGGCGTTTCAAGAGGATAGCCCGCACCGAGCCGGGCTATCACCGTGTTTCACTTTACGCTTAGACCGTGCTCGGGTGCACCAGGACGCGGACCTTATGGCACTACACTACCGCGAGCACTCCACCGACTTGGAGGCCACGAACCGCGACCCGAGGACTCAGCTGGAGGACTCGGAGCAGCGCGAGCACGCTACCGCCTACTCGCTGCACTCCAGGACTGTGGACCTGGAGAGGGTCACCGACGAGCATGGAGCTATCGTCCACGAGAGGGACGCGCTGCTAGTTTAGCGCAACTTGTTGGCAGAGGAGCGGGACGAGCTTCTCCGAGAGAAGGATTCGCTGATTAATCAGCGAAACCGTGACATCCCCCTCCGGGATACCCAGGAATCGGAACAGAGGAACACTCGTCGAAGCGAGTTACAACAGAAACATCATCTCATACAAGCCAGAATATATACATCATGGTATAATACAACCAGGTTTTCAAAATACAAACATTCGTGCAGCGGAATATAACATTACTTGGAGTTTTAACATCCTATGAGTATTCAGCGGAAGCTCGTCTATTATACAACTCGAAAGACTTCACGAAACGTCGTGATGCACCGAGCCCTTCGTACATCACGGTCCTCTCTCATCAAGGTGTGGGGATACGTTCCCACCTGAAGGGAACCTCCCTCCGGACATTGCTCCTTCTCGAGAAAACTGCCGTACAAGTCGTGATAACACGACTCATTCCCTGTAAGGTAACGAACAAACCTTGAGTATTCTAATACTCAGCAAGACTGACCCGTCAACATGGCACGCTAAGGCCGACGCCTAGTATGCAAAGGCTTTCCGGCTGTGGGGTTTACTCCTTTGCGAAAAACAGCATTAAAGGGTGGGTCCTTACTTTCGATATTTTAGCTCGGTATTAAGTTCATTAGCCTTGGGGTTTGCAACCTATTACTATTGCAAACAAGTTTGCAAGACAAGATAATATAGATCATTTATCCTTTCATCCCTCATCTTCATCTTCCAGTATTTACTACGATGTGACGAGCTAAACAAGCGGTACTCATTACTGCGAGGGACAGCGATTCGAATCGATTTATACCAGCTGGCAAAACCCGACTACACGACGTATACGCATCACACCGATCGTATACGACAACCTTTCCCGCTAGCACCTGACAGCAGACTAGCCATTTCCAACTCCCCGGAAGTATGGCGATGCCACGACTTCCCTCGTGGTCGACCCATCTCCCTCCGTGAGACTATCCTCTCACCGACAGACGGCAAAAGAGAGCCGGCTACGCTACATCTCCGGGGCGATAGGGTACATCAGCTTGCTGGGCCCATGATACCAGCATGTAGTGCGGTACGTTCAAACTTGTTCAACTAAGCCGACAACGGTACGGTCCTTGACCGACACGGACGGGACTACCACCTTGCAAGAGCTCATCTCCGTCTTGCCCTTTCTCCTACGGGGCCCGTCCGGTCTCAACTTCATTAACACTCTCATGATCTTTAGTGTCAACACATAAACTCTTAAAGCCTCCATGCTTTAAGTGTCCTAACCAGCTACCGTTGCCACTATGAATTAAGCTTAGCCTCTATTGAGCTACCTGTACCAAGTATAGAAATAAACAGATGGAAACCTACCATAATGCATCTAGGGTGTCAACCAAACCCTAACACCTAATGCACAAGCATAACTGTACTATGTGATAAAGTAAAATATTTAAAAACATAGGTAGGATGCACCGGGGCTTGCCTTGAGTTTGTTCGAAGTTAGTCTCCTCGGCGGCTGGGTCGACTTCGAGATCCCCGGCTCTCGACTCGCCTCGGGTGGAACCTCGATCACTTCGAACCTAGTCGACCAGCAATGCATCGCGAATCACGATCATGTATGCATGAATGCATGTGATGAGAGGATGCAATGGTTCATGAAGTAAGTCTTGCAAAATAAATAATGATTAATGTTTAATTACCTTGGTTAATTAACAAGTCAAATATAAGTAGGTTCATTTAAACAGTAAGTAACTTTTAATTAAGCTGATTAACACATGTTTAATTAAGATCATCATTAATTAATGTTGTTTCCTTAATTAAGGTTACTAATTACTTAAGTTTAATGATTAACACATTAATCTGATTTATTAGTCAATAAATAAATATTTTACTTTAAGTGGTTAAAGGTTAATACATTGTGATCATATAAATTAACATAGTTTAAGTTTAATGTTGAAAAAAATAAATTTCATTATTAATTTCGTCTGCAGTATCCCCTTCATTAAATAAAATTACTTTTCCTAATTAAACATTTTATTTACATAAAATAATAACCTTTCTTTAAGCAAAGAAAGTAATTAATTACTAATTATAAAATAAATTTACTCAAAATACACATTTTATTTCACCAATGGATACATCTCATTTTTCCGAGTCTAACAAAGTTGGTTTGACATTTTTCTGATTTTTGTGGAATTTTCTACGTATTTTTAAAGTTTGAATTGAATCTGAAATGGATAAATTCAAAAAAAGATTTATGAGCTATTGGGCCGAAAGGCCAGGCCCAACGGGCGCCTTAGCGACCTAGCGGCCCATTCCGGCCCAGCAGCCCGTGTGCGGCCCAGCTCGAGCTCGGGCTCGCCGACCATGGCGCCGAGCGGCCGGACGGCGGCGGCGGGTCGCCGGAGTTGGACCGGACGGCGACCAACTGCGACGGAAACTCTTCTACGAGGGCAGCTCGACATGGGGATTCCGTTGGTGGGGTCACCGGCACCGGAGGATCACCGGAGAAGTGCCGGCGGCGAGAGGCGGCTCGACCGGAGGTTCGGCGAGGTCGCACGCGGCCCGTGATGCACTAAAATTCCTACCGTTTCCTCCTACGGCATCACGAGAGCAAGGACTACACCGGCGCCAACGTGGTTGACGTCCGGGATGGCCGCAACCCTAGGTTCACCGTGGAGGCAGAGGCGGTGGTACTAGAAGCTCCGGAAAAACGATGAAATCCGGTTGAACCTAGGAGGGACATGCATAGGCGAGCCGACTAGAGGGTAGAGGGAGGCCTTGCGCACGACGGAGATCGAGAATGGGGCAAAACGGCTCACTGGGCAAGGAGAATTTGGGAGAGAGGCGGTGACATACCGGCGGCGACCGTCGAAGAGAAACGGCCACGAACTCCGGCTTCACGGCAGCGAGGGCTTGATTGAGGCCCCTTCCGAGGTGCGGCACGAGCTTGCGGAGCTTTTGGAAGTGGCGGCTCAAGCGGGGACGGCTCGGGGCGGCCTGCCGGCGTGGAACCGGGAGCGGGTCCGGTGGTGTTCGGGTGAGAGAGAGAGAAAGAAACGCGGCTCCGGCTTTTATCCGCAACGGTAGAGAAGGAGGCGGTGCGGGAAGCTCTGCGTGGCGCTGCGGGCGAGGGCGCGCGGCCGGAGCCTGCCAGCGCGGCTCGGGCAAGGCGGTGCGGCGGTTCGGAAGTGAGAGAGAGAAGAAAGAGAGTGACAGTGGGGCTGCGGAAATTTTACATAAACCCCCTCGATCTTTTAGTTAATTAGAAAACGTATTTCCGGCACTCGAAAAATTCCGCGAAAATTCAGGGAGGTATTTGAAAATGTTTTAAACATTTTTCCTTTTAGGTCTAGGTCAAAATTCCAAACTGTTTTCGAAATAAAAAAATCAAAGCTAAATTAATCAAAGAAGTTTTGTTCATTTCTTGCAATTATTTTTGCAATGCAAAATTATTCCAGGGAATTTTCATAAATCTTTATTTGATATGCTTAAGCATTAGAAAATATTAAATTTAACTTTTCTTCTTATTTTATTTCCTTTTAAGCCCTTCTTTTATTCTTTAGCTACTTGATATTTTATGTGCACCACTCTTAATACAAAATCAAATAAATAAATACAATGCTCATGATGTCATGATGCTCATGACATGAAATGCAGGTGTATTCTTTAGAGTTGTTACTGAAACAGCCTCAAGACTCGAGGTTACCGACTTCGCAGCCACCTTGCACCGGAGGCACAACTACATCCACCACCTTCGGGGACACTTAGGTGCAGCTTAGCGAGACGGTGGCCGAGATGGCTGGGCAGGTGGAGACGGCTGGAGGCACGGGTTGCCCAACTCCGGCAGCGAGTTGCAGGCGGCACTAGCACCGCCACCACCGGCAGTTCCCGAGGACGACGAGGACGCCTCGGACGTTGACTACGAGGTCCCTCCGGTTGGACCACGCTAGACAGTACGGCTGGCCGATAGGGGTACCTTGTGGGTGGTAGCATAGGATGATGACTAGGTTGTGGTAGTCATGTTGTATATTTTGTACTCGAGGATGGATAGATCGAGTTGTATCCTAATTTGTGCTGGATATAGAGATGTGTATTAGGTGGATGTCGAACTTGTTTTCATGATGTACTTATTTATAAGATGTCATTTCTATCATTGTTCATGTGGCATTGATAAGTTATGTATTCACACTCGAAAATTACCTTTCGTACGGATGGCGAGGAACGTCGAGGTTTTGGACTACGGTTGGATGTGGTCCGACTCCACGGAGCGTGTTGTCCTACTTGCGATGCTTTGGCGGGCATTACGGACGCTGGGCTACACGGAGTCCCGGGCTTACGTGGGGAAGGAGTACATGGAGCGAGGCTACACCTCCTGCACCATACACGTTGTGGTGCCGGGGAAGGTGACCTACCCACCACAGGAGCCCTGGATGGTGACCGCCTTTGGGATCACCTGGCAGGACACATGGGACTTGGCAGCTTTAGAGGCACTCACTCGACTCTATGAGCTCCACGCCCACGACCTAGTTGGGACACCCTACCTTTACCTACCGGTGGGAGACCCGTTCGACCGCCGTTGGACACGTTGCTTGGACGTGTTGAGGGAGAGCACCACCCACCGCTACGCTCCCATGTTAGCGTCAGCACACCGCCCATGCGATGGAGGTAGGAAGGTTGCTGGATGACCTACGGAGTGCCGACACAGGAGTGGTACGGAGAGACTAGCAGATTGCGACGCTTACCACGGAGAACGCGGCACTACGTGACCAGCTTCAGCGAGAGGGAGCTCGCACCGACCACTCTTCGAGCAGAGGTTCATGCGATCGCTGCAGCAAGGGACACGGCCATTGCGGATCATAGCGCAGCACTGGATGGCTATATCCGCTTCCTCGATGAGTACGGCCCACGTGGCCCGGGTCCTTATGTGACCACGTTTCTACGTCGGGGAGAGCAGCTCGAGGGCCCCGACGACGAGGAGGAGGATTGAGCGAGTTAGCGATGAGGGCTAGGATCGTGAAAAACAATCCAATTGTATCTTACTTCTAGCATGTTGTAAACAAAACTTATGTTAAGAATGTTTATGCCACAATGTTGTGAACCGGTGAACTAAGTATTGTGTTGGCATGTTGGTGCAATGTCATTTATGCAAGTGTGTCATAATTTGGATACCAATGTTCATCTTATTATTGCACTCGTTAAATATTGTTGCTGTTAGTTAATAATGCCATTAATTTTTCCATGTCAATTTCTCGGGTATGATCAATTGACTAACGGATTTAATGGTTTTTTCATAATAGAATGGTGGGAACGCGAAACCTCCACGAGATCTTGGGGGATCAGCCCGAGAGCTCCAACTAGGGGGCCGAGTAACAACCCGCCGCCGGCATTGGCACCACCGCCACCTCCACCGGTACCCAACCCGATGGACCCGATGGCTCGGTTCCTCGCGGCTTTGAGGAACGGACAGCAGCAGCAGAACGAGTTCCTGCGGGAGCTCCGGCAGCAGCACCACGTGGGTGGAGACGGCAACCGCGGCCGTCGGAACCACACACCCGGCCAGGACAGCTCGTACCAGGACTTCCTGGGCACCCAACCACCCCGGTACGACGGCTCAGGAGAGCCGATGCGGGCGGAGGACTTCATCCGCCTCACCGAGTCCAAGTTTGGACTTCTCCACTACACCAACGTGCAGAATACGTTGTACGTGGCGCAGCAGCCGGAGGGCGCCGCCGCCGCATGGTTGGCTAACCACCTAGCCACCTATCCCCCGGTACTCGGGTGGTTTGGGAGGACTTCAAGGCAGTCTTTCGCGCTCACTTCATTCCAGCCGGAGTGATGCGCCGGAAAGCAAGGGAGTTCATGGCCCTCACCCGGGGCAACCGCAACGTACGAGAGTACGCCCAGCTATTCAACCAGCTGGCCATGTATGCCCCGGAGCAGGTGGACACGAAGCGCAAGGACCGCATCATGGAGGGGCTCAATGCGAGCTTCAGGACCGCCTCAACCTCAACATGACGGGCACCTTCGCGGAGTTCGTTAACAACATCATCATCGTCGAGGATGGCTATCGGCGGGTGCAGGCTGAGCGGAAGAGGTCCGCCGGCACCGGGGGTTTCTCCAACCCACCCCTGGCCAAGTACCGCATGGTCTACACCGACCCGGCGGGACAGCGGTACCGGACCCAGCCGATCGCCGCGCCGTGCCAGCCACAGGGTCCCCCGCAGAGAGCACCCCAGCGAGAGGCCACCGCAGCAGACCGGGCAGCGTGCCCCGAGCACCCCGCCCTGTCCGAGGCCGCCCCACGGAGCCGACCACCATCACAGCAGGGCTACGGGCCGGGCGCCCCTGCTATAGTTGTGGCCGCCCTGGTCACTTCGCTAGGGATTGCCCCTACAAGAAGGCAAACACGGCCCCGCAGTGCAACAACAACAATAACAGGGCTACGGTTTGGACCGGCCGCGTCAACTACACCACCACCGAGGAGATCCCCGATGGCGCCCGATCATGGCTGGTATGTTTTCTCGTCAGCAATCACTATGCTCTTATATTGTTCGATTCGGGGGCATCGCACAACTTCATTAGTGCTATGTTTGTGAAGAGATCCGGATTGAGCCATAGTGCTATGAGGTCGCCATATCCGATCAAGTCGATCGGTGGTCGGATTACAGCGAGAGATGAGGTTAGATGGGCACCGATTACTACGAGGACCAAGTTGTATCCCACGGATTGTATAGTACTTCCAGGCAGTAACATTGATGTGATATTGGGTATGGTCTGGATAAAGTACCATAGGGCGGTGTTGGACATCGAAGCGCTCACCTGTCGGCTTGAATTCACCATTGCATGGGAAGGACGTTCTCCGATTGTCCTACCCTAAGACTTGCACTCCGGCAGTGCATCGAGGCCATAGTTGAAGAATTAGAAGACATCCCGGTGGTTTGTGATTTTTCCGATGTGTTTCCCGAGGATCTTCCGGGCATGCCTCCGGACAGGGACATAGAGTTCAAGATTGAGTTGCAGCCAGGTACAGCGCCTCTCTCAAAGAGGCCGTACAAGATGGCACCTAAGGAATTGGCAGAGTTGAAGGAGCAGTTGAAGGAGTTTTTGGACAAGGATTACATTCGCCCTAGTTCCTCACCTTGGGGTTGTCTAGCGTTGTTCGTGAAGAAGAAGGATGAGTCATTACGCTTGTGTGTGGATTACCGACCTCTCAATGCCGTGATCTGTAAAGAACAAGTATCCACTACCACATATTGATATCTTATTTGATCGGTTGATGGGAGCGAAGGTGTCGAGTCTTTATCTTGCCACTAACCTACCTAACCCCGTACGGACGTGGAACTCGATGGTGCAACACAAGAACACACAAGAGTTTTAGACAGGTTCGGGCCCCTCAATCGAGAGTAATACCCTACGTCCCGTATGTCCGTATTGCCTTTAGCGTAATGCTATTGCTGTATGGTGTCTTCGGATGTTTTTCGAGGGGTCCCTGCCCCGCCTTATATATCCGGGAGGCAGGGTTACATGCAGAATCCTAGTCGGCTACGATATTACATACATAAGGAAACTCTATCTCTAAGCTTCCTTATCTATTCAGAGTCCTATTCAATCGGTCTTGTACTTATCTTGATGATCACGCCATCTTTAAGTCGGTATAATATCCCTCCGCTGTTTCCATACCGGTATATGGAACCTTCCTCTCGTCTCATACCGGTCGGGGACCACCTCGTGGGCCCTCCCGACCGGTCATATACTTTTAATGAGCCACCATCTTCTTGATAAATAATCTCCTGTACCAAATATACCCCTAAGGGAAGTATTCGATAGCAGCACCCGAGTAATTTTTGATTTTGTCTTGAATTCCGACCGACCAGTCTTCTGCATGTTGGGCTAATTCCAGTGCGAAATTAAAAATAACTCCACACTTCCAAAACATAACTTCCTTTAATTCGGCTTCCAAAAAGCCAAAAAATTGATCTTTTATTCTCCATACCACCTAATTAAGTGTGCAAAAATTCAAATATCTTCACACTTTTCCCACTGGTGCACCGGTCAGGTGCACCCAATTGGGTATAGCCCCGACTCTTGTATCATTTGAATTCGTACAAATAATGCAATAGTCTCTTGAAAGATTCTACACTTATTTTCAAGAATTCTCGACCAGTCTTGGTCACCAATTTCATACCTCTCAACAATTTCTGCCAAGAACATACAATTCGATCGGTCCGGACCGATCATGAATCAAAAATTCCTGGAAATTTGCACCAGGTTTTGATGTCGGACCGCTAAAATCGATCATAACTGAAATTTTGCTTAACAAAATTTCACCAAAACATAATTTCTGACTGATCGAATCAGTCACTTATTTAACTCGAGTTTTCTTAAAGCCTATAATCAGCCGAATGCTTGACACCCAGGGCTAAGGCAATTCAAATAATTTCCAATCAATCGGGCAAGACCAAAATGTCTTCGATCTAATTGATTTGCTGCATAAATCCCTCCAAATATATGAATTTGGACCAAATTCCTTTAACCGGCCAGGTGTCGAACACTCGGACCGCTATCACATTATGCAAAAGAGCCCCCACGATTATAAAAATCACGTCGGCTTGTCCCTCGTAACCTAACGGCTACAAGCGCCATAACTTGGGCCTTTACACAGTAAAGGACCCAAACTTAACAACCGGGCCCTACATCCGGCCCAACCAATCTCAGACCCCGAGCCCAACTCGCGGGTCTATAAAAGGAAACCAAGGGTCGACCTAGGTCAAACCTATCCCGAACCTTTTTCCCATAGCGCGCCCACACTCGGCCTCCACAGCCTCCGCGTTCTTCGCGCTTCATGATCCAATCCACGCACCAATCCTTCCATCACGCCCTAGTCAGCA
Source organism: Chloris gayana (assembly GCA_031894775.1). Lineage (NCBI taxonomy): Eukaryota > Viridiplantae > Streptophyta > Magnoliopsida > Poales > Poaceae > Chloris > Chloris gayana. Next base: position 35,922 of record JAUNZO010000250.1, on the reverse strand, counting down.
CAATCTCCAATCCTGCAAAAATGAAAAAAATCTTCGAAATCCTCCTCTTCTTCCCGTCGCATTCCACGCGATCAACTTCCCGTCGGAGTTCAGGAATTCCCTCCAAGCAACTCAACCGAAGCAAATCTCAATGCTTTGGTTGCTGACGGAGTTCTCCCCCAAAGATCCTCACTCGGTGGAGCGCTCCCGACCCCAGACAACATTCCCTGGGGATCAATGCTGACCAACAGGTCGCATTCCGTTTCTTTTTCCTCCGAGGTCTTAACCTCCCTTGCTGTTCCTTCTTTCACGGCCTTCTGTTCTTCTATGGCCTCGAACTTACCAACCTCAATCCCAACTCAATTTTGCACATCGCCTTCTTCATTCATCCGTGCGAGGCTTTCCTCTGCATTCTTCCCCACTTCAATATTTTTCGATACCTCTTCCACATTCGACCACTCCCTCTAGCAACAACCGCCAGGTTGTCGGGGTGTTGGTCTGCAGATTTGCGAGACCAAGGAATACTTCAATATTCCGCTAAGCAAAAGCATTTCCAAATGGAAAGATGAGTGGTTTATCCTAGATAACCCTCAGCCAAGCACTCCCTCCCTACAAGGCGAAGTTGCCGGAGAGCATCCCAACCTGGAACCCTAAAGGCCTCGGGGAGAAACTTATCAAAGACCCTCAAGTTGCTATTCTGCTCTAGATGATTGATTCTTTGAAGGGGGACAAGGGAGTCACTCGCTGAAACTATCATCCGGAGCTTCATAGTCCGCGGTGTGCAACCTCTACAACGCCAAGCGGCTCCTGGATGGCTTTTCAAAGAGAACGACAACTCGGTGAAGGCTCGGACCGCCCAAGCTTGGAATGAATGACTTCTAGAATCCGGAAGCTGCTCGTTGGTGCGGACACCAGCCGGCTATGACAAGGTCCACGTGGCCTTCAGCTCCGAAAACCTTCGCCCATCGAGTAAGACCGCCTTACTTAATACATTTCATTTATTCCAATGCCTCTTTCCTTATGCTTATCGACCATCCACTCCCCGAGCAGGAGCTAGACCGCTTCAAAAGCCACCCCCGCTTCCAACAAGCGATACACGGGGGAAGACTCTCAAGATGTGGTCCCCGCAGCCAACATTATACCCTCCAGCCCTGGTCCGTCCACCAGGACCACTAGGTCCGGCACAAAAATTACCGGTACATCCGCTCCTCTAGCGACCGACACCGGGACGAAGCCGAGCGTAAGGAAAGTCTTCGCCGTGAAGAAGAACTCGTGGAAAAAGATCGGAGGGCTGCTTGGGAAGCTGTCCACGGGAGTTCCACCAGCGAACCCGCCAATGACCCTCCGGCCAAGATCCCAAGGAAACCGAGGACCACCACTCCTCCTTCCCGGACCGGTATTCAAATCAACCCGGTCTCCAAGAAAACCACCACCGGTCCGGGGAAGAATACCGGTGAAGGTGGCACCTCCAAGAAGAAAGACACCATCCCTGCTCCCCAAGCACGGTCCGGTGCTAAGAGAAGTGCTCAAGGTTCCGGGAGCGGCCCAAAAGACCGCAGCCCCCGAGGCCTCGGAGAAGACTCCGAGGCACCACAGCCTCGGGACTCATAATCAATACCAGCGGCACCGTCCAGCGCTCAAGCACCGGTCGAGAAGACCGTTATCAACACCCAGGAGCCCCCGGCGGCCTCGGATCTTCACAAAGACTCCCGAGGCACCGCAGCCTCGGGACTCACAAGCCATGCCAACGTCCTCGTCCGGAAATCCCATACCGGTCGAAGACGACATCACCATCAAGGATCCGAAGTAGCCCCCGAGCCACAACCATCGGACATAGCGAGCACTTCCGGGACCTCCCTCATCCCGCACTGCATCGCTGAGTCCTTCCCAATAGGACGCCATCAACCAATCCGGGCGGAAGACATCCCTCGACGTCCTCGGTCTTCCACTCGGGCGGTCCCCGCTGAACCTAAGCTCACAGGGATTGTAATTGACGAAGCCTCCGTTGATGAAAATAGTGGAGCATGGGAATTCACCTCCACCGCCGGGTGGAATGAAGAAGTCGAAGAAGGAGCTCTTCAGACAATTCACCGAGAGCGGTCAAGTACGTACAAGTTCCTCTACTCATATCTTCAATTTTCCAAAACCTTCAGATTTCTTACTTTCTCTTGCCACTCTTAACCAGGTCCTCTTGAAGAACTCGAAGCGAAGACGAAGATTATCCGCCGTCTTCAAGAGGAACTGTCCAACAAGACCGAGAAACTCCAAGAACTAGAGGTGCAGACCGCCTCCCTACGTTCCAAAGAAGAACTCAAGCGCAGGGAGCGAAATCTGGGGAACACCCACAAAATCATGGAGGATAGGCGCAAAGAGATTCTTCGCCTCAGCGAGGAATTCACAAGTAAGCAAGCTTATATCAACTCTTGGTCTTGATCATATATCCGACCTATTTTCTTCCCTTTCAGCTCAAGAAAACCTGGTTGCAACGTACAAGGAAATCGAGAAGGCTCTCAATGAGAAGACGTTGCTCCGGACTACTGCCCCAGAAGAGGGCGCCAAACGTGAAACAGCAATGGCGGCCGGAATCCAAGAGCTAGAGGGCGATCCGACCGCCAAAGACAATATCCTGAGACAGTCGCTTGACTCGAGCAAAGATCGTCCGGTCTAAGCTGGATCAAGTGATGAAGCATAATAAAGACCTCCGGACCGCTCCGAACCGGGCGCTCGAAGCAGCCCAAACTGCGCAGGAGGATAAGGAGGCGGCGGTGAAGGAAGCTCACGCCTCCGCTCAGCAGGGCCTCAAGACCAAAGAGGATGAAATCCAAGGACTCGCTAAAGACCAAGGAGAAGCTCGAATCCGATGCCGCTACAAGGAACGAAGATTCCAAGACATGGATTTGTCTCGCAGGAGTAAGTCCTTCATCTTCGCATTCCCCAATTTTCTTCCTCGGACCGGTAGACCAGTATGAATTTTCATCTTTCTTACTTATTTACTTTTTCCTGCACTCCGGAGCTCGCAGCTAGAGCCAAGAGGCTCATCGAGTATCTTAGTGGAGGGGGTATTGTTCAAAACGAACCCCTCAACTTAGAGAACGCTCCGTGGGATGCTCCCGGCCAATTGAAGAACACCGCAGAATGGTGGCTGCCTCCGGTAGAGCGCAAGTTGCAGCTACCATCCAATCATGGACGCCGGTGGAGCAGTGCGACCTCAACTTCGTCAAGATCGGAGCGCACCCGGACATGACTGAATACCGGTTCAATGAGTTGAAAAACTCATTGATCAACACCGTGTCTCATTTGGTGAAAGACCTCCTGGTAAATCCCACTCCGGAGCCGCTCGATGAAGCCATCACGATGCCCATCGCCGGTGAAGCCACCAACGAAGAGGAGCAGTCCGACTCTCTAGATTTTAGCGCACCGGCGGATTCCGAGGAGACGACTTCAGACCCCCTCGTGGGTGCTCCCAAGACCGGAGACGCCGGCACATCGAGCAGCGAGAGGGCCCAGATACTTAGATTGTAGAACTACCTGTAGAAATATGTATACAAAAACTATGTAATTCCATTCATGATGTAAATACTTATATTATTTACCGCGTAATCTTTAAATTTTCAATGTCTTGACCGGTCGTCGAACGTCCTTCAAATATATAATTATTATCCTCACACAAAAATGCAGCGTCAAATAACAATCATATACCGAATTAGTTCTTAATACCGGCCATTAACGAAAAGCTTTAATCTTGTTAAGATCGATAACATCGGAGACGAAACATGTTGGTTAACTCGACGCAACCAAGCCATGACATGACCGCTCGCTCGCAATGGCACTGGGTATAGCTCATGGGGGCGGTCTTATTAACAAGATCATGTGGCTCAAACATTAAATCAACCTTAGAATTCAAGACTTCACAATTTTAACCGACTACCATTAAATAGCAGCCCCTGGCTCGGAAGAATAATTCAAAATTAATGTTCCGAGGCAAAAACCAAAAATATACGAGATAGACAAAATTGATATATTTCATATTATCAAATAGCTATCATGAGCAAAATATTGCAAAAGCTGAAAATACAAAAGATGCTAAGTGTAAAAACGACGTAGCTGATCAATGTCCTAAGAATTAGGGATTTCTTCTTCCTCCACGGTCATATGCCTATAAGCCCTCGGTCCGGAAATTGACTTAACCACAAACGGACCTTCCCAGCACCGGTGACAACTTATGCCGGTCCTTAGTAGACTGAATCTTCCCGAGTACTAAATCTCCAATCTGGAAAACTCTCGTTCTCATGTTGCGGTCATGATACCGCCGTAAACCTTGATGGTACTTAGCCGCTCGTATGAGGGCTTGCTCACGTAGCTCATCTACAGCAATCAATTCCATTTGACGCTGATCGTCATATGCTTGTTCATCATAATTCCGCACTCGGCGGAGACCAAATTAACCTCTCGAAGGCAACATCGCTTCAGATCCATACACAAGAGAGAAAGGAGATTGTCCTGTTGCACGACTCGTGTTCGTACGCAGCCCCCAAAGGACCCAAGGCAACTCCCGAACCCACTTGCCAAGCATAAGGTTTCAAGCGGTCAAAAATTCTTGGCTTTAGACCGGTCAAAATCATGCCATTTGCTCGTTCCACCTGCCCATTGCTTTGTGGATGTGATACTCGACGCATAATTAATCTTGATGCCCAAATCTTCCGCAAATTGCTTGAAATTTTCTGAAGTGAATTGTGGCCCATTATCCGTGATAATGCAGTGTGGAGTTCCAAAACGAACAAAAATATTTTCCAAGAACTTGATCGCCCTCTCGCGTCGTCGTCTTGGTTACTGCCTCAGCCTCTACCCATTTAGAAAACTTGTCAATGGCGACAAACAAATGAGTGAAGCCTCCCGGCGCCTTTTTGAATGGACCGACAATATCCAGCCCCCACGTTGCAAACGGCCAAGTCATAGGTATTATACGTAGCGCATGAGCAGGAATATGTGATCGGCGCGCGAAAAATTGGCAGCCTTCACATGTCCCGACCACCTGTTTAGCATCTTCACTGCTGTCGGCCAGTAGAATCCTTGCCCGAATGCCTTTGCAACAAGAGTCTTCGCCGATGCATGATTGCCACAGATTCCGCTATGAATATCTTCCAATAATTTGAGCCCATCATTGGCAGAGATAGACTTCATCAAAATATTGTGTCCTCCACGCTTGTAAAGCTCATCCTCAACCAGCAAATATTGCCGTGCTTGTATTTCCAACCGCCGCCGAGCGGTCTTATCTCCGGCAATGTTTCTGTTCGTAAATACTCCAAGAATGGAGTACGTCAATCTTCATCAATCATCATAACTTCGTCTTCCGCAGCATCTTCACCAGTAATGTCCGGAGCCTTATCCGCCGGATCGCTCCGATCATCCGATAGGACTAGTGGATCGGTCCGTAGCTCCAGCACAGCGGTCTTCCGAGTTATTTTGACCGAAGGCTTCTCCAATACTTGAAGAAAAACCCCTAGAGGTACTGCCTGCCTAGAAGATCCCATCTTTGCTAATTCATCCGATGCAGAATTCTTCTCGCGCAATATATGAGTAAAGCGTAGACCATCAAACTTATCTTCAAGCTTCCGGACCTCCTGGCGGTATGCGATCATGTTGTCATCATTAACGTTCCACTCTTTGTTGATCTGATTAATCACCAGAGCCGAATCGCCATATACATCCAAGCGTTTGACTCCCGGCGAAATTGCCACCCGAAGCCCATGAAGGAGAGCCTCATATTCCGTCGCATTGTTGGATGCTCGAAGTGCATCTCGTAGCACATACCGCATAGAGTCCTTGGGAGTCAAGAGCATCACTCTAGCACCTGCGCCTGAAAGCTGCAAGGAACCGTCGAAATACATCTCCCAATACTCGAGTCTATAATGGCTGGCGGAATCCGAGTTTCCAGCCACTCTATGAAGAAATCCGTCAAAGCTTGCCCTTTGATCGCCGTCCGGGGAGAAAAGGTAATCTCATACTGGCCAAGCTCAATTGCCCACTTGGTAATTGAACCGACCGCTTCACGATTTCTCACCACATCTCCAATAGCAAATCCAGTCTTTACCTCGATCGGGTGAGCTTGGAAATAATGCTTAAGCTTCCTGGAAGTGATGATTATAGCATAAATTAACTTCTGAATTTGCAAATACCGCAGCTTAGATTCTGTCAGGACTTCACCGACAAAATAGACCGGATGCTGTACTAGCTGTAGATGTCCTTCCTCCCGTCGATCAACTGCAAGAACCGTACTAACCACATGAGTGGTCGCTGAGATATATAACTGAATCGTCTCATCGGGCTCGGGCGGTACAAGAACCGGCGGATTGCTCAAGTAACTCTTGAGCTGATCAAACGCAACCTCGAGCTTCATCAGTCCAATAAAACTTGTCCTGCTTTTTAAGCTACTTGAAGAACGGAAGACCTCTAACTCCTAGCCTCGAGATGAAGCGACTCAACGCAGCCATGCAGCCGATCAACTTTTGGACATCCTTCGGAGAGTTAGGCGGCTTCATGTCGATCAAATTTTGAACCTTCTCCGCGTTAGCTTCAATTCCACGCCAGGATACCAAGTATCCAAGCAGTTTTCCAGACCGAACACCAAACACACATTTGTTTGGATTTAGTTTCATGGAAAAGTTCCGCAGATTGCTAAAGGATTCTGCCAGGTCGAGAGAAGATCTTCAGCTATCCAGGACTTAACCACTATATCATCAACATACGCCTCAGCGTTCCGACCGATCCGAGAATCAAGGCAGCGTTGCATACCGCGCTGGTAAGTCGCGCCAGCGTTCTTCGGACCGAACGGCATAGTAGTATAGCAAGTAAGCTCCAAAGGGGGTGATAAAAGAAGTATTAATTTGGTCTTCAACCTTCAAAGGAATCTGGTGATAACCAGAATAAGCGTCGAGAAAACAGAGACGTTCACGGCCAGCGGTCGAACCAATAACTTGGTCAATCCGAGGCAGCGCGAAAGGGTCCTTGGGACAGGCCTTATTGAGATCAGTATAATCAACGCACATCCTTAATTCTTTAGTATTTTTCTTTGGTACAAGGACTGGGTTTGCCAGCCAACCAGGATGACACACCTCCCTAATGAACTTAGCTGCTAACAATCTAGTAATTTCCTTCTTAATAGCCTCCTTGCGGTCTTGAGCAAACCTCCTGAGCCTCTGTTTAACAGGCTTGGCCTCCGGCTTCACCTTGAGTGCGTGCTCAATCTTCTCCCTAGGAACTCCCGGCATGTCGGAAGGCTGCCAGGCGAAGATGTCCCTATTTTCCTGGAGGAAAAGAACGAGCGCGCTTTCCTATTTAGCCTCCAGTGTCGGACCCAATATGGGTGACCCTGGAGGGGTCCGAATCATCCAGCGGTATTGTTTTGGATGCCACCTCGTCCGCCTTGATCTTCTCCTTAGCGGCCTTCTTCGATGGTTGGCTCTCCTGAAGCGGCGCTTCGTTGTTAATTCAACAGCTGCAGCAGCCAGCCTGATATCACCGCGCTCTAGCTCGAGTTAACCTGATCGGCCAACTCGGTGCTCGTGCACTTCGCACGCATAAGCGGTCTTTATATCGGACCGAAACGAAAGGACCCCTTGGGGCCTCGGCATCTTCAGCATCAAGTACTGATAATTTGGAATTGCCATGAACTTGACGAGCGACGGCCGTCCAAGTATGGCGTGATAAGCAGAATCAATATCTACAACCTGGAATGTAATACGTTCCTTTCCGTAGTTCTCCCGAGTGCCAAAGTTACTGGCGGAGTAATCTGCCCGATGGATAACTGTTCCTTCTAGGGACGATGCCATGGAACGGAGATGTACTGCGCTCTAGGTCCCGAACAGAAAGACCGAGCTCGGGGAGAGTCTTGGCGAACAAAATATCCAAGCAGCTGCCGCCATCAACGAAGGTCTTCTTTAGTCCGACTTGATTAATGATCGGCGCTAACACCAGTGGATACCGACCGGGCTTGGGGAGAGCTTCGGGTGATCGGACCGGTCGTACGTGATTGGTATTTCTGATCAGCGCAAGTACTCGGCGTAGCCGGGTAACAGCATTGACCTCCCCGAGTGCAAGTTTCTGCTTGCGCTTTGATTCATAGGCGTCAGGACCATCGCAAATAAAGTTCACCTCCTTGATTGGCTCATCAAAATCATCATCATCCTGTTCATCACCCCTGCCATCATCTTCCTTCTTGCCTTTGCCCTTATCGTCCCTGGATGTCCTGGGAGGAGCCGCTTTCAACGCAAAGGAGGCAAAGGGTTGAGGTAGATAACACTCCTTGGCCTTATGATTGTCACCGTGAATCGTACACGGCCGCTCCAGCAATTCCTCAAAGGAAACGCGCTCACGGGGTCCCGTCTTAGAAGGGGGCGTCGGTCGATCACCACCATGAGACCGGCCCACGGCTGCTAAAAGATTGTCGGCTTTGCGCTTACCGGTCTTGGACCTAGACCGGTTCGGCTGATCTTGTTTTGGCTCCTTTCCCTTGTGTCCATGCAAGTTCACAACATTAGACTCGCCTGCCGCGTACTCGTCGGCTATCTTGAAACACTCGACGCGGTCAACGTCGGATTCCTGTTGCGCCGTCCGATCTTATGGACCGGAGCATCACTGCGCACTCTAGCCTCGAAACGCGGAGATGACTCGCTGATCGGGGACATTGGGGATCAAAGCCTTCTTGTTGCAGAAACGCCTCAAATACACCGTCGGGGACTCATCCGGCTTCTGCTTGATCTTGTTGAGCAGAAAGAAATTCCCTAGTTTATCACAGGTAGCATGAAAGTTTTCCACAAATTTCTTTGTTAGTTCCCCCAAGAAGAAATAGAGTTCGGAGGAAGAGAACTTAGCCATAGTCGTCTAGCTCTGCTCTAAGTACATTGGCAAATAATTTGTCATCACGTAGGTGTCGCCGCCCGCAGACCGGATGGCGGTCGAGTACATACGAAGCCACTCCGCGGCGGGGTCTTACCATCATATTTGTCGATGCCGGCTGGTTTAAAGTTCTTCGGGAAAGCGCAGATGCGCAAATCCTAAGTGAATGCTATAATTCCAGAATATTCGTCATCGAAGTCCGTGAAGGGTGGTGTGGGAGACCGTCGGCGGTAATGGCGATAGTTGCGGTCGGAATCCTCCTCCTCACTGTCCTCATACCGACGAGTTCGGTCCTCCTACTGTTGATTGGTGTCATTATTGGCCACTTCGTGGACCTGCACTTCGCGATTGTCATTGTTCCGGTTGCGATCCTCGTTGCGACGAGTGCCGCCTCCCGTGTTGCCGTCATCTGCGATGATTGTCGCGCTCACGATTTCTTCCGCTTCGATTGCGGTTACCATCATCTCGGTCACGATTGCCGCCGTTTCCGTCGCGGTTGCCACCATCTCGATCACGGCTCCTATAGTTGTCACGTGGGCGGTCGTCTCGATCACGGTTTCTACCTTCACGGTCCTGATTCCGATGGTTGCTACGGGGTCGATCGTCCCGCCTTTGTTGATCATCGGGGCCACGATTACCATCGTTACCCGCGTATTGTTATTGTTGGTGTTTCCACCCTGGTTGAACTCAACCACGGGTTGTGCAGAGGCGGTCGGACGAGAGTCTACGTGACCGGTCCTCCGCAGCTCTTCTTCCTCTTGCCGGCGTTGATCGTCCACGCGCTCGCATGGCGATTGATCAACATGTTCCTGGCATCCCGGTTCTCATTGATCCGGACTCGTAAGTCCTGATTGGGCTCTCGCTCATGTGCTGCAGCAATCGGAGTTGCTCTTGGAGTTCTGCGCCTTGAAGACGCTCCATCGGACCGGCTTGAGCGTACGGGCGAGATCTTCCCGATCCTTCACCTGGACTCTAGCTGCTGGGTTTGAATTGCAGCTGCATTGGCTAGTTGAATTGCTCACCTTACTCCGGGCGTGCGTTGGATTTCCTCAAGAATAGACTCGAGGATGTTCTGAATTCCCACAATATTGTGGAGTGGGGTCGCATAGACGTGCTCCCCGTTGAGTTCCGCTTGAAGCTGATTCGTCTCCAATGCACGAATCGTGTGACGATTATGGTTTTTCCCTTCGTGACATCCTCGGAGGTGCGAAGGTGAAGCTTCATCGGTTGTGCCATCACGCGGGTCGGTATGGAGCACGGTGCGACCGCCTGTTCGTCCATCCGGTCGACCGGTCGGAGGCTGTCCATCTGCGGGCAAACCGATCATCGATGCTCTTCCGGGATCGCGTAGATTCTCATCTTCGTTCAGATCTTCTTGTGCACGTCTCTCCGCGTCCAAGCGATCTAATTCAGCTTGCTTCACCGCCGCCTCCTCCGGAGTAAGTTCCGTCAAAAAAGGTCCTCCGTGCCGGCGGGCCCGATCATGAACACCTGAAAAAAGGTTTGAGGGCCCTCCTCCAGGTTACTTCCGGGCTCGGATGAGCCGCTAGGTGCTACCGATCTAGCAATCTTCGTGGTCATAGCTTGTCTAGCTTGACCGCGAGAGGATCTTGACCGGTCCGGTTTGTCGCGCCTTGACGGTAGCGCCGGACCGGTCGGGAATGCGCGTAGAGATCACGATCGCGTCCGGTGATCGTGCTTTAGCGAGTGGCGGCCAGATTGCGATTCATCGGTTCAAGTTTTCAGGCGGAATTAGCCTCGAAATCCAAAGACCCGAGGCGAATTGCAAAGCCGGGAGCGAAGTTGACGTCGAACGTTGAAGCCATCGAGCTCGTCGGAAATCTCGCGGGACCCCTACCTTGCGCGCCAAATGTTGAGTCTTTATCTCGCCACCAAACTACCTAGCCCCGTACGGACGTGGAACTCGATGGTGCAACACAAGAACACACAAGAGTTTTAGATAGGTTCGGGCCCTTCAATCGAGAGTAATACCTTACGTCCCGTATGTCCGTATTGCCTTTAGCGTAATGCTATTGCTGTATGGTGTCTTCGGATGTTTTTCGAGGGGTCCCTGCCCCACCTTATATATCCGGGAGGCAGGGTTACATGCAGAATCCTAGTCGGCTACGATATTACATACATAAAGAAACTCTATCTCGAAGCTTCCTTATCTATTTAGAGTCCTATTTAATCGGTCTTGTACTTATCTTCACGATCACGCCATCTTTAAGTCGGTATAATATCCCTCCGCTGTTTCTATACCGGTATATGGAACCTTCCTCTGTCTCATATCGGTCGGGCACCACCCCGTGGGCCCTCCCGACCGGTCATATACTTTTAATGAGCCACCATCTTCTTGATAAACAATCTCCTGTACCAAATATACCCCTAAAGGAAGTTTTCGACGGAAGGTATTCTCCAAGATTGACTTGCGTTCAGGTTACCACCAGATCAAGATCAGGGCCGAGGATGTTCCCAAGACCGCATTCTCTACTCGTTATGGTCCGTATGAGTACTTGGTGATGTCCTTCGGGTTGACAAATGCACCTGCACACTTCATGTATCTCATGAACTCGGTATTCATGCCCGAGCTTGACAAGTTCGTGGTGGTATTCATCGATGATATTCTTGTGTGTTCCAAGTCGGAGGAAGAGCATGCTGCGCATATTCGCATTGTTCTCTAGAGATTGAGGGATCATCGGCAGTATGCCAAGTTCGGTAAGTGCGAGTTTTGGCTTAGGAAGGTTCCATTCCTGGGCCATGTCATTTCGAGAGGAGGTGATTTCTGTTGACCCCAAGCAAGATGCAAGATGTGGTTGAATGGAAGGCACCAAAGACAGTGACTCGGATCCGCAGTTTTCTTGGGCTAGCGGGATACTATCGCCGCTTCATTCCGAACTTTTCCAAGATTGCCAAACCTATGACCGAGTTGTTGAAGAAGGACAAGAAGTTTGAGTGGGATCGCTCATGTGAGGAAGCTTTCGAGACTCTAAAGAAGCACTTGACGACCGCTCCGGTATTGGCTCAGCCAAATCTGGAGAAACCATTTGACGTTTTCCGTGATGTGTCAAGCAAGGGGTTAGGAGGTGTCCTTATGCAGGAAGGGCGAGTGGTTGCTTACACATCTAGGCAACTACGGAAGCATGAGCAGAATTATCCTACACACGACATTGAGTTGGCTGCAGTAGTACTCGCCTTGAAGGTGTGGAGGCACTATTTATTGGGCAATTTGGTTCGCATCTACACCGATCACAAGAGCTTGAAGTACTTATTCACTTAGGAGGATCTGAACATGAGACAAAGGAGATGGCTAGAGCTGATCAAGGAGTATGAGCTAGAGGTGCATTATCACCCGGGAAGGCGAATGTAGTGGCCGATGCACTCAGCGAGAAAAGCCCACCGCAATTACCTTCGAGCGACACGAGCGAGTCAAGGATGGGCATTATATCCAGGTTGTTTCCCATGGCGCATTGTACAACTTGGCTTTGATACCCACCTTGCGAGAGGAAGTGGCGGAGGCTCGAGAAAAGGACGCTTGCATCACTCACCTCGGGAGAAGGATAAAGGAGGGAGATGAGAAGTGAAGTGCTTTCACGAGGATAGCGAGGGAGTTCTTTGGTTCAAGAACCGCCTTGTTGTGCTAAAGGACCCCGAGCTATGCAAGAAGATAATGGATGAAGCTCATGTGGCCAAGTATGCTATGCACCCCGGCAGCAACAAGATGTATCACGATCTCCGAGCTAGATATTGGTGGACTCGGATGAAGAGAGAGATTGCTCGCTATGTGGCAGGGTGTGACACATGCCGTCGGGTTAAGGCCGATCACTTGAGACCCGCGGGACAGTTGCAGCTGTTGAGCATGCCAACATGGAAGTGGGATGACATTAGCATGGATTTCATTGTTGGACTACCCACCACATTGAGGAAGTATGACTCCATTTGAGTGATCGTTGATCGACCGACTAAAGTTGCCCATTTCATACCTGTGAACACTCGGTACAGGATGGCAAAGTACGCCCAGCTATACATTGATCGAGTGGTATGCTTGCATGGAGTACCCAGGACTATCATTTCGGACGAGGGTCACAGGTTGTGGGAAGGTTCGGGAGCAGCTACATGCAGCATTGGGCACTAGATTGATCCGTAGTTCTGCCTATCATCCTCGGACGGACGGGCGGACGGAGAGGGTCAACCAAATCTTGGAGAGGGCATGTGATTGACCATGACAAGAAGTGGGACGAATGTCTACCGTTGGCAGAATTCGCCTACAGCAGCAGCTACTAGGAGAGCATTAAGATGGCACCATTCGAGGCTCTTTATGGTCGCCGTTGTCGTACACCCCTCGGTTGGTCCGAGACCGGGGAAAGAACCGTGTTTGGGCCCGAGCTTGTGTAGCGAGGCCGAGGAAAGAGTTATGGAAATTCAGGCAAATCTGAAGGCAGCTAAGTCAAGGCAGAAAAGCTATGCGGACAAGAGGCGTCGACCACTTGAGTTCAAAGTGGGTGACCATGTATACCTCCGAGTGTCGCCTACTAAAGGCGTGCGAGAGGTTCGGTGTGAGAGGCAAGCTTGCAACCCCGCTACGTAGGCCCGTATCCGATCATTGCCGGATGTGGTCCTGTTGCCTACAAGCTCGAGCTACCCACCACACTATCGGGAGTGCACGATGTTTTTCATGTTTCACAACCGAAGAAATGTCTAAAACCCCGGTGAGACGAGTGTTGGAAGAAGTGGAACAACTCCAGCCTGATTTGTCGTATTCTAAGCGTCCGACCCGAGTATTGGATGTGAAGGAACGAGTTACGAGGAGGAAGACTCGGAAGTTCTTCAAGGTCCAGTGGAGCCATCATTCGAACGGAAGGCTACTTGGGAATCCGAGGATTTTCTTCGTACTCACTATCCGGAGTTTTCACTTGAGGCGACAGTACGCCGCTTTTCCCTACTCCTAAATTCCGTAATCTCGGGACGAGATTTCCTTAAGGCGGGAGGGTTGTAACACAACATTGAAAGGTAGGGGTCTTAAAATTTTCTCCTCACCTAGTAATGTCACAAAAACAAATTGATGACCACATGAAAATGGATTTTGGTGGTCAATCAAATCAAATAAAAATGCAATTGAACTACAAGTCAAAATTTCACTACATAAGTGGACCCCACCCTGCAATTATGTTGTAGGGCATGACAAATGAAAAATATAGGCCAAGCCCCATCAATTTTCTCAAAGTTTAAATGCCTCAAATAAATCAAACAAACTATGGAAATCAGCATTTGGAGAATTTTATCTAATTTTCCTAGAACTGTCCATTGGCGGTTTGACCATACAGAAATTAGAGGCAATCATTAGGATTCCAAATATAATTTTATTTTGAATTTTCCGGCAAATTTTTTTATTTCGATGTTTTAAAACCACCTATGTTCAAAAACCAACGCTAGAGGACAAATCGGAGTGGGACCCGCTCGTCGGCCGCACCCGGCCGGCGTCGAGCGCTGTCGGTGCTCGCGTGCCGTGTGGCGGCCGTACACCGACGCCGCCCCACGCCGGCAGGCCGGTCGGTCACGACCGCCCGGCCGCACCCCATTTCCTCCCCCACCACGCTATTTCCTCCCCACCGAGGCCGCGAACCCTAACCCTAGCCAAGACGCTCACCATTTCCGCCACCGTCGAGAGCTCGCCGCACCGCCGCTATGCCGCCGCTCCGTCGGGATCCGCCGGCTCACAAGCTGCACAAGGCCCCGCTCTAGCTCCTAGCCCACCCACGCGACCCGAGTCGACCGGAGCACGGAGTATTTAATCCTCCGTCGCCGGGACCCTAGCTGTCGGCCGCCGCCGACGCCATCGATTCCGGCTGCTCCGGTGAGTCTCGTCGACGTGCACCCCCTCCGACTCGCGCGCAACTTCGTGCTTGATGTTTTTCCCTAACCGCCGGAGACCTTATGTACTAGGGTACACCGGCGTTGAGCTCTTTCCCCGACCGCAACCGCCGGTCCTCGCCACCCTCCCGCCGATGGCCCCACCGAGCCCTCTTCGCCGATGACGGCGACTTCGACGACAACGCCTCGCCTTCGTGAAGCTCACGGACCCCGCCGACAACCACGCCGCCGCCCCGTTGAGCCGCACGACACCGCCGAACCCCGCCACCCTCCGCCACTCGCCGCCGATAGCCTTCCGGTGAGCACCTCCATCCCTCGACCCCACCGTCGGACTTGCCGCCGCGTGCTGCCCCTCCTAGGCATGTTGCCGTCCGCCGACCGCCGCTCCGGCGGGATTCCGCCGAGAGCGTCGCCGCGGTCCGGTCACCGCACCGGCGCGCGGGCTCGCTCCCGTGTGGGCCGCCCGGGGTGAGCAGGCCGCACCGCCGGGCCACGCACCGGGCCGCGAGCCAGCGAGGCCATCCCGCGCGCGCGCTCGGGCCGCGCCCGTAGTGGGCCGCGCACTCGTAGTTGGGCCCGGGCGCTCCAGGCCGGCCCATTTAGGCAAAAAAATTTGGCCCAATAGCAGATTAAATGCTTTTCTTTTTTCAGAGATTAATCTAAATACCGAGAAAATAGGAGGAACTTCAATAAATCATAAGTAAATATCTGGACCTGATAGAATTATGAAACAAATTTTATTGGAATCCTTATTTCATGTCCTATTTAGTAGTAGAGCTAATTTAGCATGATTAAGGACCAAATTAATTGAATTAATTCCCTAGTTGGGAGCGATTGTTTAATTCCAAATTAATTGTGAAGGCATCGTTTAGGGCTAAAAATTTATATGATGCTCCTGATCATAAGGTCCAACATCAGTAGCTCACCCGCACGCAATTCACGTATACTCACTCACAATTATTGTTATCTTCTTATATGGACATAAGATAGGTTAATTTAAATGCTTAATGGAAGTTAATGAAGATAAATAAGCTAGTTAATCACCGATGGACAAACGATACTTCCCAACCCTAGTAGTGTGCTCCTTAACTCGTAGTTCATCGTTATGATGAAATACACACATATTCTATAGAAAGGAAATAATGCGCACTTATTCATAAAAGACCGGTTATATGTACGTCTCTCTAAACAACACATCATATTGCATTCATGTAGGATCGGAGGTGAACGTGGTGGTTGCCGAGGAGGAGACCATCCCCGCTACTGCAAGTGACCCCGCCGCCGAGGGTCAAGCTCAAGGCAAGCCCCGGTGCGCAACTTTATGTTCTAGGCTTTTATTTCTATACATATGATTGCAGGACTGTTTGTGCATTAGGTGTGTAGGAGTTGAATGAAACCACTAGTATGCAGTAGGATCCTTTTATTACCTTGATTAGAAGCTTTTGCTAGATGCTTGCTAATTAGGGTTACGATTCCGCCGAGTGGTACAAAGATTACTCGTAGTATAGGATTATTACTACACTGGACACGATGACAAGATGGAAAGAATGGAAAGGAAATCGGAGGCCGGACGGGCAACGTAGGTGGAAAGAGAAGGACCGACTAGTCTTCAAGGTGGTAGCCCCGTCCGTGCACACAAGGACCGCGTCGTGTCCGGCCCACGTGGATAAGCTTGAATGTACTGCTTGTATGCTGGTGTTGATGGGCCCCAGTGAACCGACGTAGCGATGGAGGCTGTGACGCTAGGGAGATACCCTACCCCCATGGTTACTAGGCAAGAATTTGGGAGGAGAGTAGGGAGCACTCTACTCACGGATGACGTACGGAACGGCATCGCGTGAGGGACCCTATTCGGGGGCGGTAGGTCCGACTAGTGTTACAGCACCTGAGCGAAAGGTTGTCTCATGCGGCTTCCGGGAAGCGTGTATGTGACGTGCAATCAGGTTTCTCCTGCAGGATGTACATCGATTCGAATCGCTGCCCCTCACGAGTAATGAGTACCACTTATCTCGTCCGTCGAACGTAGTAAGAAGAGGAACATGTTGATGATAATGATGATTACAATGATTAATTGCTTGTTAATCACTTTCTTGAGTTTCATGGATTGTTATAGACTAGAGCGAACTAAATTTGAACTTCATACACTTAATGCACCGCTAAAAGATGAAAGTAAGGATACACTTCTAGATTGGCTTAGTTGCTTAGAATCCTGTTTCCCCCGGCCTATGCATGTCTAGGAGTCGGCTGTAGATGGCCAACTTGACGGGTCAGTCTTGCGGAGCTTTAGTTGCTCCGGGCTTTGCTCTATGTGGTTTTCGGAGGATCCCGCCCCACACGACGACGCTGGGGGAGAGCTGTGGACCGACTACTCCGCTG
Organism: Chloris gayana; assembly: GCA_031894775.1. NCBI lineage: Eukaryota > Viridiplantae > Streptophyta > Magnoliopsida > Poales > Poaceae > Chloris > Chloris gayana. The sequence continues at coordinate 18,801 of JAUNZO010000250.1, read as the reverse complement.
ATGGAGGACACTACACATGGGAGTGGTGCGGCCCTGACGAGTAGATAGGAGTTGGATGCTGGCATGGTGTATTTGGGCAGCACACCTGTCTCTGCCGGATGCCCGTGGTGTATCGTCGATGAGAGCAATTGTATCGAACTTCGTATTTGTTTTATGTTGAACTATTGATGTAACTTAACGCTTCCGCAACTTGTGAGACTCTGATGTACTGTGATGATGATGGATGTACTCTTGTATTTCCTTATCTTTATGTTAAGCTTATGTTTGTATGTTGTAATATCGGACATCACAGCGCGTGGTGCCACCCAAGATGATCCTGAAGACGGAAACGTCTCCTCGTGAGACGGTTCTGTCACAGATTTATCACAATGAACGAGTATCGGTCATCGGCTTGCTCCACACCGAGGAGGTTGAAAACAACTCCAATGCCTGAATCAATCCAAAACAGCAGCACAGGAGAAAGAAAAAGAGACACCCAAGCCAATTCCCACCGAAAAAGAAGCAACCCTAAACCTAACGAACCCAATCCGAGTTCGAACTTCAAGAAACACAAGAAATCTGGCGGGACCTGATCTCATTAGCCCGCCGCCACGTCCTGGGAACAACCACGATGACACGAAGAAGGGGCTGGGGTACCTTATTCATCATTCCGGATGATGCCTTCGTCTCGCCATTCCCACCTCTACACCAGCTCCTCGACTTCAGGCCGTGGTCATCGATGCCGTCGCCGAAGCCACCTTCGCCATCTCCAACCCTGCCACCATGGAAAGAACAAACCCTAACCCTAGGGACCCTTGCGCCGACTCTATCGCCACCCCATCCGCTTCTGCCCAGACAGGAGGCATGGGCCCTCTCACCTGCCAGCACTGGAGAGGCCGCTGGCGGGGAGGGAGCCGCCGTTGGGATCACCGGCCCGAGCCACCGCCGAGTCACCCCTAAATCGTCTCTCAACTGTAGCATGAGTGAAGCAGTTGAGGAAGGGCTGTTTTTTTTTCCCTTCTAGTGGTGGCATAATTGAAAACCTGGGATTGATTTTTTTTTTTCACCAGAATAGCAGAGATTTAGGCATCAGGACATGATTTTTTCAATCAAGGAGCGGAGCACTGCTCTTTTATTTAAGAGGGGATTAGCAGGTCATAACTGATTTAAGATTTAGAGAATTAGCATTACATATACGCCCACAGCCATCACCGGCTGCAAATAAGAAATAACAAAAAAACTCGAATGCAAAGTCACCGCTAGCCTAACCATCACCTTCATTGATTTGCTGGCCGAATGCCAGTTCCCGCAATCTTTAAGTCTCATTATATCAGCTGGAACACTTGCCTCGGTTGCATCGATAGCTCTTGGAATTTGAACCCCCCAAGCTAGGAAAAAAACATTTGACGAAATTTCACTGATATATTCAAAATATCATTTTTATCGCCAAAATTTCATCTCAAAATATCATTTTTATCACCGAAATATCATGCCACTATGATAGTTTATAGATAAAAGACCATTTCTAGTCAAATCATACAAAAAACTTTAAAATATAATTAATTTTAATCACCAAAATTACCGATATTTCTGAAATATCTTGATTATCGGTGACCCTGATAGTTTTTTGTACCGAAATTTCCCAGCCCCCGAGTGACCCAGGCATCCACGTCATCTCTAGTATTTTCCACCGCACGATGCAGATCGGTGGCGAGTGTGTCATCTCGGTTTTTGTTCATGTCGGTAAGGGGTGTCCGGTTGCGCACACGTCGCCCAAGCGTTAGGCCGTCCGCGTGCGGAAACGATCGGCCTCACGTACACGAGAATCTGTCGGCTATCACGCGCACCCCCCCCCCGTCAAGGCCCCCGTCCTCTTACTGGCACGTGGTCCCGGGTGCGGAGGCAGAGGGCATGCCGGCGGTGCGGCGAGGTGGCGCGTCGCCACCGGCGGTGGAGGCGGGCGGTGGTGACGACCGGAGGGTCAAGTTAGAGGTCTGGGTTTTCGGGAGATTCATCTACCCCGGATATGGAAGCTGGGAGGAGGCCAGCCCGGCGGTCGGCGGTGGAGCATGGGCGGGGCGGCGAGGGCGCCACCGGTCGCGGTGGTGGCTGCCGGCGGTGGGAGGAGCTGGGGCGGGGGCGTCGAGTCAGAGAATTTAGCAGCGGCGGCTGTTGGCGGGGTCGCTGCCGGCCACGGTGGTGGAGGCGGGCGGGGGCTTTGTTGGCGATAGGTCACGCTTTCTCGTGCACGCGAGGTAGAATTACCCCCATCCGTGTGCCCACGACGCGCCCGCCGCATTTACGTCCGTGGTTGGTTCGCGATAGATTCTTACTGCCTCCCGTCGGTTTCGTCTCCTCGTCTTGCATCGGTTTTCCTCTCCCTCCGCTCACCACTCGATCTGCTTTTCATCTCGGTGGGTGGTGCATCTTCCTCCTCAATCTTGATGCTCGGTCTCCGTCGTCTCCGGCGCCGTTTTCTGGTTTCTTTTTTTGCTCTATTCTTGTTTCCGCGTGGTTTAGCCGTGTGGTTTGTTTTTATTGATTCGATCTGGAGTTCTCCCTTTGAGTCGCCGACGTGCTTCCTTTTCTTTGGGGTCAATTTGTTTGGGGAATGCGCCGGCGATCTGCTTACCCGATCGGCCGACTTACGGTTCCTGCCGGTTCTATTCCCCTCTGCGGCGGCGTGGGCTGGTGGGTTCCTGTCCGTTTGCACTTTGGGACGCCGGGAGGTGCGATTCGGGCTCATGGCTACGGTGTGGTGGTATTCTTTTTGAGTTTACCCTACCTTGTCTAGGTTTTTGTCTTCCTCGCGCCGTCCTGGTTGTTCTTGCTTTGACTGTACGGCATCCCCTTGGTGTGTAGATCTCGCTTGCTTGTTTTTTTGTAGCCGTGCTGTGTGCTGCCAAGATTATCTAATCTTGTCCTTTTGCCATCTCTTGCAGGCGTTCCATTTTCCCAACAAGTCGAGCCAAAGGTAGCGCACGCACGCAACGGAGGCGGCGTCACGTTGAAGCTTAAGCGATGCTAATTACTAAGAACCGAACCGTGATTGTGGCTCTGGCACCGCTTCAGTGGAGTGGACCAGCTAATAACGCTACTACAATAGAACCCTTAAATGTCGAGCCTTTGGAGCCTATAATATCGAACTTTCGGACCAATATTTCATAAACCATATTGCAGTTGCGGATGGGCTTGTAGCCCAGTGGTCAGGCGCCCGAGTGGCAGCCGACCGGTCGGGGTTCGATCCCCGATCCCGCACGTAGCACTGTAGCGCGTACAGTGCAAACGCGCACAGTGCAAAGCACTGTAGCAGCGAGCAGTGTAAAAATCCTCTGCTTCCCAATTAAAACATAGGTAAAGACTCACGCCACAGCTCACAAGGCCAGCTGAGTCTCTATGTATGGTTGGGAGAAGGTTTGGGGGTTTTCTCGGTCTGCGTGAGAAAGCTCTTCTTCTTATATAATGCCGTCGGGGTGGCTTCTTTCTCCGGTAGGTCGAGTTTTTTATAAACCATATTGCAGTTGACCAGCAGCATCGGCCAGAAGTGACCAATATTGGTATTGTTCAGCATTATCAGGCATGCTAACATTATCAGTATCAAGCGATGACATCAGCATTGACCGATGCTAATGTCGCCAGATGATGACAGCATGCCCAACATTGCTATTGATAAGAAAAAGAAGGCTTCTGATCTCTGCACTCCACTTCAGTGTTGCACTGTAGCAAAACTGAAGTAGAGTAGAAGCAAGAGAGGATTAACATCAGGAAACATTACAAACAACAAACTTATCATTTTCGTACAGGGTTCAAGCATACGGAGAAACACATAAGAAACAAGATGACTAATGTTTCTACAAATTCACTGAACGGTTCCTTAGGTAATGAGTGGACTTCCTCTTCACCGCTGCTTGCAGCGCTGCCTCATGTACAGGTAGGTGGTTTAGTGCAAGATGAAACGTTATAAGCCATGTCCCTACAGCAAGATAGAATTAAGTAGTAATAGAGGCTTAATAACAAACAAAGAATACTAGAATTTCCGTGTTACATAAGAAGAGAATATTTGGAATCTCATAGAAAGCCGATGGGCTTTAATATTGCTATATACGATAGACCAGGTGTATGAATGCAGGCAGAGAACAGCCCTTTCTCTTGGGGCGCGCTTGGTTGGACGTCAAGGTTTATCCATATTTTCTAGGATAGCCTTGTCCGACCAATTTTTCCAGATATGCTTATCCAGTATATCTGAAGAATATTCTCTATTCCTACCCATCCTATCCAGGCTGACGGGAAAACAAACACTGGATTGGATAACTCTGTCCAAGCCGGTCCAAGTTCAGTCCAGAGAAACAAACACACCCTTAAATGTTGTGAGCTGTCCAATGTATTTTGATTAGTGTGTAATGCAATCAGAACTTATACATTATTGTCAATATATGGATGAAGCAACATCAGTCACTGCTCAACAAAATACTTTTGTAACCGATGGAGTGATATATCATTATAAACGATGCAATGCTTATAAGCACTAAAGCAAAATAAAGTCTGTTTTTGCGATTTGTGCTGCAATATGATTCACATTTCCATTTGAATGAGTAAGAGTGAGTTGCACCCGCAGTCCTTGAACTTGTCGTTGAGTCCCATCCAGGCCCTCGTACTCCCAAACTGCTAAATGGAAGTACTTGAACTTGTCCTTGAATCCCATCCAGGTGTTCGTGCTCCCAAACTGTTAAATGGAAGTCCTTGAACTTATTGCAGAGTCTCATCTAAGTCTCGGTACTTCCAAACTGCTAAATCGATGTCCTTCAACTTGTCCCCGAAGTCCCATCCTAGTCCAAAACACCCATGCCCATCCTACACGCCTGGTTGTCGGCTTGTTGACGCACCACTACGCCGCTGGATTCTGCGGGCATGCACATGAGGTAGTTGGGAAGGAAATTGTCGTGTCCCCGAGCTCGAGGCAGCGACGGCTTGTTCCTTGCCCGAGCATGGTGCGTAGGGGACGCGGGCATGCAGTGATGACGCAAGGAGGTGGGGCGGCGCGTGGGTTGGCACGTGGTGGCCCATGAAAGCTGCGCCCCTCTAGATCTACACGTACCCGGCTTCTCCGTCATTCGCGCTGCCTGAGCTTGGCATCCACCATCTCTGCCGCCACAAGCAACTCAAGCAGCCCCAAGCTCGGCATATCTCGACCTCGTCCAGGAGCTCGGCGTCCCCATCTCACCGCCCCTCCGCTAGCCGCTCCAAGCTACAAGGTCGAACTGAGCTTCTGTCACACTGAGTCAACCCTCTGCCCACCGCCATGATCAATGGCAAAGCCGGCCACGCGAATTGAAGTGAGGTGCCACACAGCCCGAGTGACATCGTGGTTTTTATTTGCCCTCATCAAACACGCTGCTGGTGCTGCAGGCAGAGCTGCTCGTGTGGTGGCGCCCTGACGCAAGCACGGCATGCTGTAGGGCGGAGCGCAGCTCGGTACGTCGAGTCTGCGACGCGGCGAAGCAGAGTGCGGGGCGTGACACAACATAGGGCGGGGCGCGATGCAAGACCTGCATGGGACTCTGCAACAAGTTCAACAACTTCCATTTAGCAGTTTGGGAGTACAAGGACCTAGATGGGACTCAAGGACAAGTTTAAGGGCTTTCATTTAGCAGTTTGGAAGTACGAGGACCTGGATGAGACTCAAAGACAAGTTCAAAGACTTCCATTTAGTAGTTTGAGAGTACGAGGACCTGGATGGGACTCAAGGACAAGTTCAAGGACTACGGGTGCAATTCACTCAATGAGCAATACAAGGAGATAAACACAGGTGAACGAACCTATTATAGTGTAATAGACAAATAAACTTGCATGCTAAAAGGGCCGATAAAAATAAGTTAAACTACAATAGCATACATAGTGCTCAGAGATTACTGCTATTATAGCACAGAATTCAGTTTCAGTTGACCACCTAACTATTTTTCTAAAACACTGTAGGCAGGCAATACAGAATTCAGTTTCAGATAAGCATCTAAATATTTTTCCAAAGTTTCATAGATATAGAGAGAAACCAGATATTAGAAATGGATGGCGAAGGAAGCAGACCTAATAGGCTCGGCTCAATTAGTTTACATGCACAAGCTAGCAGGAGTGGTTGAGAAAAAAAATACAAGTTAGCATTTGCATGCATGTTCAGACATACTGATAAAGAATGAAGCCTGGAATTCCTTAGCACACACTGGAGCAGTACATGTGCATCTTCAGCTATAATACACATGGCACTTGAAATCATAATGTAGCAGACTTGGAGCATAGTACAAAATCCCGTCGACATTATAAAAGAAATACACCAATGAGGTATGTAGTAATCAAACTGTACTTAATCATCTCTAAATTTTCTTGAGGCATGTATAGTATTGGGAAAGCAGGGTGATTAATTAAAAAAAGAAATGCATCTCTGCAGCACTAAGATATCAGATCAATGAACTGTTTGTTATCCTGCAGATAATTTGTTCGTGTGTATACTCACTGTGCAGCTGAAGGACATGGTGCTGAAGCCGGGTTGGAATTAAGCAGTGAGCTCCCGCACAACCGGAGCACAATCGATCGAGGTCGCTTCACCCAGCGGTCGCCGTTTCACTGCCGCCCAAGTCAATTCGCCCCATGGTCACCATGCCGCAGCCGCCCAAGGTTGCCGTGCTGCAGATATGCCTGGCTCAAGGTCACTGGACCCTGTGATCGCCGTACCACAGTCGTTGGCATCGAGGTCACCATGCTCGATGAAGACACTAAATCCACACATGGGAGGCCACCTACCGACATCGAAGGAGGTCTGCGATGCTGTGGAAGAGCTCGTCGCGATCGAAGCCAACAATGTGGGAGGGGCAGAAGACCATGTCACAACAGAGGCAGGCGTAGAGGTGGGGGGAGGAGGCTGGGGAGGGCGTAGAGGCCCCCGGAGAGGGTGGAGCTGGGAGGAAAAGGAGACAGGGAACAAGAAGTCAAACGGCAGTTTTGAGAGAGAGATAGAGAGAGCCGATGAGTTTTTGGGTTACCCAAGTCTTTTGCATTGAGTTTGGCCCATTTCAAAATAATGTCAGGCCACTGACGTCAATAGTCCGATATTGGTGATAAAATCTGGTAGTATCGGTCGCTAACATCATCAACGACTGATACTGAACTGTAGTATACCAATATCAGCCAATACCGACGTCAGTATTGTCCGATATTGGTGGATGGTGACCCTCAGCAGCGTCGGTGGTGTCGTTAATGTCAACCGTGACCGATGCTGCAGTGGACATAACAAAATCGCTACATGTTGCTGATGTCAGCCTTGATGTACTAAAAACAGAGTGACATCTTAGGCTCCTTTTGTAGTAGTGTAACACAGACATGCCAGAGAAACATCACGGCAGAAACGGGTCGCCGAATTGGCAAGGCCAAGTAGGAGGAGGGCATGCCGAAGTCCACGAAGGTGGGATGCGTGGATGGTGTCTCACACCATGGACAGTGTGGACTGCAATGATGTTCTGGACTTCCCTGTTTGTCAGGGAACATATCAAGTACACACAACTAGGTCTGTGCCTTCTCCTTTGATAGATTTTTCTATTTTTGTAGTTCCAAAACACTGCTCAGTTACCATCAATATCAAGCATTGGAGATTCTTTTACGAATTTTACAGTCGAAAGTTGTGCTAGGTAGTAGAATTATTTTGCTCTACACAAGTGAAATTTCAATTCAACCTGCCTGGTGCTGGTTAGAATTTTGAAACCTTTGTAAAGTGGCTAGTGGTGTTTGATGAAGACTTAGGACTGCACCAGACTGGTATGCCAGTTGTTGGCTGATTGGTAGAAACAATACTGTCTTTAATCTATGCTATTTTTCTTTCTTTTTAGATTAGTACGACCTCACATGTTTCACATAAATGACTTGAGCTGTATCCCTACTCCCAAGTTTTGTGCCCCAAATGCAGTGTTCATACTAGATAGATTTAGTAACTACTTATATCGAATTTGGAAGGTCAATGTTCACAGTTGCATATAGTTTTGTTTGTATTCACGTTATCGACAAGGACTTCATCTTGGCGGATGTCAGTAGAGGATGCTGAGGAACTGTGGTGCCTATCGCATGTTCAGGTCTAGTGCACAAATGGCGCTAGCTAATTCAGGTAACAGTTGCTTCTTCCATCCTCTCAAAGTTCTTACTTTCCTAACTCATTTAGCATGATTATGCTGCTGAGGCTGGAAATAATACATTACTGTTGGTTTGAGAAAAGAGAGTCAGAATATATATATATAAATGAAGAAACTTTGATCAGGTTTCGTATTAACTTTCAGTATCCCTTAGCTAAGTGAACAATGTGGTGACTGCATCTCTGATATGGCTTTACTTGCTTAGGGTTGCTTTCTTTATGTTATTTGAATGACTAAATAACGCCGTTATTTTTCAATACCTTTTGTAATATACCATTCCTGTTTTCATTCATATTTCACATTTTCGTTAATTTCATTTGTAATGTAACATTTTCTTTTTATTCGGCGCTTGCAGACAATTTTGCTTCTGTATAGCTAGCATCTGAACTTCTCAGAACCAGGTCTTTGCTTGCTTGTGTGCCGTTGATATTGGTATTTAAAAGTGCACCTAGGCCCCCTTTGTGGGTTTTGGCGAATGTTGACAAAAGATTAAATGTTGTTAATGTGTTGTAAAGTACATGAACAAAATATGGCTAGCCCCTCAAAAAGAAGAAAGAAGGAATGGACTCAAAAGAGCGCTGAAGTTTAGTCTTTAATTTTTGAGTCTAGGTATGCTGAACATGTAAGATCTGAACATGTGAGATCATTTCACTACCAACGGCTCTTTTTGGACCACCTCTCTGTAAATAGACCTCTCCCACACGTAAGAGAGGTTGCTAGTGCTATTCAAACTCTCGTCTTCATCCTCAAGCTCCAAAATCTTCACTCTCCCATTTCTGTTATGATTCAAGTCCAATAGCGAGTGAGATCCATCCATCCAAGCTTGAGAGCATCATCCCCAACTTTGATCACTCTTGTTTCCTTGCAACCAACCTTCAACTTCACTTGTTGCTCTTGGGGATTTGTTCCCGTTGACCGGCTAGGTATCGCCCAAGAGAATCCAAACTTGTGGATAGCCTTGAGAAGTTTGTGAAGGTTGTGATTCGTCTCCTTATGAGCTCCTCAAGGACTAGGGTTGATCATTGTGATTGCTTGGAGAGGACTAGGGTTCTTTGTGAGCTCCTCAATGGATATGTAGGAACCTCTTTGTGAGGGTCCAAACGTCGGTGAAAAATCCCGTGTCTCTCTTTGTCTTTGTTCTTTTTTTTTCTTATTCTTGTTTCTTATATATATTGCCCGATCTACTTGTGTGTTGTGTTATGGACTAACCCCTGCAGAGAGATTGTATCATAACTTGTTTGCTTCATTTCTATTAAGTAGAATCGTAAGCTCTCATTTAAATTCCATATTTTAATTTAGGTTTATCCTTGACTAACAATTCTGTTCCGGTGGCCGTTTTGGTTTGCTTGTTGGAATGGAACATTCTGGTTCCGGTCAATACCGATGTACCGTTCCGGACATGAATATAAAAATAATAAAAAATATTCATTATTATTTATCTATACCATACCAATACATAAATTATGGTGAGGTTGTCTACATCCGTAGAAACCACTTATTCCGTCGGCCCCCACCCCTGTATAAGCGTGGCTCTGACAAGTGGGCCCTGGAGGTACAGCCTCATGCGTGGATGCCTGCCTGCTCGCGAGAGAGGTGGCGGTGGCCTGGAGCGAGGTGGCACGGCGGCTAGGGTTTCCCTGCAGGCCGCCGCCACCGCCATTGCCTCCGCCCTCCCCGTCGCCACCGCTCCACGTCCGTCGCCTCCGCCTTCCCCGCGACGCTGTCATCGCCTCCGGTCCTCCTCGCCGTGGATCCGGTGTCGCGAGAGGCTAGGGTTCTCCAGCCACCGCCGCCGCCTCCTTTTCCACCCTGTGACGAGGAGTAAGGCGCTGGCCATGGCAGGCAACACGAGGCATGAGCTCGCACGAGACAGATCGAGCCACATCTCCGGAGAATAAGAACAATGATGGAGCTTGCGCAGTCCTCCCCTCTGCCGCCGTCTCCGCTGCCTCTCCACGGGCCTCCTGCTCTGCCCCAATCAACAGTCGTGTCCTAGCTGAAACGATGCGGCGGCGGCCGGATCCACGAGCTCCAGGCCTGTTCTCGCCCCCACGCACTGGCGTCCAACGGCAGGTCATAGCTCCATCCCTTCCCCTCTATTGGCTGGCAAGATTTGGATCAAGACTCTTTGATTCAGCTAATCACAGCTCTTCTGGATTAATTTGGTTGATTTCGTTCATTCCTTTTCAGTTGTTTCGTCTGGCTGATGGCAAGCCCTCACAAAGGGAGGATCCTCTTTGGTGGCAGGCTCCAGATCATGTTGAATAAACTTGTGCTCGCGTTAGGTGTATGTTAGTTAGTTTGATGCAGTTAGTGTGTGCTAGAGCTCGGGGTTTGTCCGAGTCTTGCGCCCGGAGGCATGGCGACATGCACACGGAGTGCGTTAGTGCCGTTGTGGTCCGGTTCATGTGGATCATCACGCGCATGCAGGGCGGCTTAACCGCCAAGTAAGTGAGTCTTTATTTTCCTGCAATATACAACAAAAACGCTGCTCAGTTCTTCGCAACACAAATCTGCTTGTCTCTCTGTCCACCGTGTTCGTGTGCATCAATAGTTCTTGAGCTCCCTGCGTCCATCGCTGGAGTTCTTGCCAACAATTGGTATCAAGAGCTTGCAACGATCTCGGCGACCATGTCGGTGTCTTGGGGTCCTAGCCAGTTCGCGTCTTGCTCGCCACCTCGCTGCCGCCGCACCCCGCGATCTCCATCTCCGCCCACCCGGGGCGGCGCCGTGACGACAGCCGCCGCGTCGTGGTTGAGCGCATTGAGAAGGAGACCTCAGCAGCCGTGCAGTATCCCATGCTCACGAGGACTAACTACAATGAATGGTATTTGTTGATGCGTGTGAACATGGAGGCGCATGGCTTGTGGCATGCGGTTGAGCCGGAGGAAGATGAAGTGGTGGAGTACCGAGAGGACCGCTTGGCGATGGCCGTGATTATGCGGTCGGTGCCGCCCGAGATGCTTGCAACGCTCTCGCAGAAGCGCACCGCCAGATCAGCCTGGGAGGCGATCAAGACGCGCCGCGTCGGTGTTCAGCGCGTACGAGAAGCCAACGCCGAGCAGCTCCGCACGGAGATCGCGTTCAAAGACGGCGAAACCGTCGACGAGTTCTCGATGCGGATTACCGGCCTCGCCAACAACATCGTCACCCTCGGTGGTAAGATTACTGAAGCAGAGATTATGAAGAAAATGCTGCATGTTGTTCCCGAGTATCTGGAGCAGGTCGCCATATCGATTGAGACACTCCTTGACGTGAATGCTCTCACGGTCGAGGAGGTCACCGGGAGACTGCGCGCCGTCGAGCAGCGCAAGAAGGCACCCCAGAACGTCGACAAGCAAGGGTGGCTCCTTCTTACAGAGGAGGAGTGGACAGCCAAGCTCAAGCTCCGGCGGATCGAGCAGCGGAGGCGGAAAGAAGAAAGGGCGTGGTCACGGCCGATCGAACGGTCGTGGGTCACGCAACGGCAAGGAGAGCGGGTCCAATGGGACCAAAACAAAGGACCACCGGTGCCTCAGGTGCGGCAAACTTGGGCACTGGGCCAGAGACTGTCGCAGCCGGGCAAAGGGGAACCAGGCCCATGTGGCCGAGGCTGATGATGACGAGCCCAGCTTACTGCTGGTGGACGCGGTGGAGGAAAACCCGACGACCCCGCCGCCTCTCCAACGCCCTCGACGCCATCGATCCCGCTCCAGCCCTCGGGTGCAGCGCAAGGCCATCCACGTCAACGAGGAGCGCGTCTTCGTCCAGCTCAGTGAATATCAAGATCGCACTCGGTGGATCCTTGACACCGGTGCGACAGACAAATCACATGACTGGCCTCCGCGAGGCGTTCTCTGAGCTGGACCAGGCAGCGTGCGGCACATTCAAGTTTGGGGATGGCTCCATCGTGTAGATTGAGGGGCGCGGTAGTGTCCTGTTCGCCTGCAAGACAGGGGAACACCGCACCCTCTCCAACGTCTACTACATCCCCAAGTTGAAGGCCAACATTGTTAGTCTCGGACAGTTGGAAGAGGTGGGCTGCGAGAGATCCGCCTTGCTAATGGGTTCCTAACCATCAGAGATCAGCAGCAGAGGCTCCTAGCACGGGTGCCGCGCTCCAACAGACGTCTGTACGTGTTGGAGTTGAAGATTGCAAAGCCTGTGTGCCTGGCCGCGCACGGATCCGAGGCAGCCTGCCCTGGATGTGGCATCTCAACTTCCAGGGATTGAGGAAGATGGGGCAGGAGGAGATGGTTTGAGGGCTGCCGGTGATTGACCATGTCCATCAGTTGTGCGACAGCTGCCTCGCCGGCAAGCAACGTCGAGCCTCCTTCCCCGACAAGGCTAAGTACCGCGCCCAAGACAAGCTAGAGCTCGTACATGGGGACATTTGCGGACCCATCACGCCATCTACAGCCGGCGGCAGGCGCTACTTCCTGTTGTTGGTCGATGACCACAGCCGGTTCATGTGGGTGCGCTTGCTCAAGTCCAAGGACCAAACTGCCGCTGCGATCAAGCAATTCCAGGCCGGCGTCGAGGCGGAATCAGGACGCAAGCTGCGTGCCTTCCGCACTGATCGAGGAGAGTCCACATCACTGGAGTTCATGGAGTACTGCACTGACTCCGGCGTGTCGCATCATCTCACTGCCCCCTACTCGCCGCAACAAAACGGCGTAATCAGACAGTGGTGGCAGCAGCTCGTAGCATGATGAAGGCGAAGCAAGTGCCTGGAGAGTTTTAGGGAGAGGCCGTGACTGCTGCCGTGTACATCTTGAACCGCAGCTACACGCGCAGCTTGAATGGCAAAACGCCATATGAAGCGTGGTATGGAAAGAAGCCAGCAGTACATTTTCTGAAGGTGTTTGGCTGCGTGGCACATGTACGTACGCAACACAAGGCCACACTTGAAGAAATTGGAGGACCGAAGTAAGCCGATGGTGTTCATTGGTTATGAGGAAGGGAGCAAGGCGTATCGTGTCTTCGACCCGGCGACGCGTCGCGTTCATGTGTCACGCGCGACGTGGTCTTCAACGAGGCCGCCCAGTGGGGCTGGTGGGGCGGCAGCGCAGCGGCAAGTGAACCAGGACAGGAGCCGTTTGTCGTCGACATGGTGTCTCGTGTTGAGGTAACAAGTGCTCCAGCTGAACCTGTTCAATTCAATTCATCGGATTCCTCTGCACATGCTTCTCCCGCACCGGCCTCCCTTGCTCCGGTGGCCACACCTGAGGGGGTGCGCTTTGTCTCGCCTCCACCGAACACCGACGCGACATTGGACGACGACCACAGCCCCGATGCTCCGGTGCGGTTCCGGGCAGTGAGCGACATCCTCGGCAACACTCCATCACGCGGGCTCGCTCCCAGAGAGCTGAGCACCGCGGAACTGTTCGCGGTCAGCGCCGAGGAGCCGGCGTCCTTCGCCGACGCCGAGCACGACGAGTGCTGGCGGAAGGCAATGCTCGAGGAGATGTGATCCATCGAAGACAACTCCACTTGGGAGTACGCCGACCTCCCACCTGGTCACAAAGCCATTGGCTTGAAGTGGGTTTACAAGGTCAAGCATGATGAGCGCGGTGCCGTGGCCAAGCACAAAGCAAGACTGGTGGCGAAAGGATATGTTCAGCGTCAAGGTGTCGACTTTGAAGAGGTGTTCGCGCCCATCGCTCGTCTGGAGTCCGTGAGACTTCTTCTTGCAGTGGCGGCAGAGTACTCCTGGGAGGTTCATCACATGGATGTAAAGTCCGCGTTCTTGAACGGAGACCTCCAGGAAGAAGTATATGTGACGCAGCCTCCCGGGTTCATCGACGGCAAGCAGCCCGGGAAGGTACTGCGGCTGCAGAAGGCGCTGTATGGACTTTCGCCAAGCCCCACGCGCCTGGAATGCCAAGTTGGATGGCACACTGCTATCTCTTGGGTTTCAGAGGAGCTGCTCCGAGCACGGCATCTACATGCGGGGCGAGCACCAGCAGCGTCTGGTGGTGGGGGTCTACGTCGACGATCTCCTCATCACCGGCGCTGCACTAGAGTTCATTGGCAAGTTCAAGCAAGAGATGTTGAGCAAGTTTCGTATGAACGATTTGGGCATGCTCACGTACTATCTCGGCATTGAGGTACGCCAAGACAAGGACGGCATCAGGCTCGGACAGCAGGCGTACGCGAGGAAGCTGCTGGAGCGAGGAGGCATGGCAGGATGCAATCCTTGCCAAACTCCCATGGAGGTGAGGCTGAAGTTGAGCAAGACAAGTACCAAGCCTCAAGTTGATGCGACCATGTATCGCAGTCTGGTAGGGAGCCTTCGGTATCTCGTACATACACAGCCGGACATCACGCTTGCCGTTGGGTACGTAAGCCGCTTCATGGAAGATCCACGCCAAGACCATCTCGATGCGGTGAAGAGAATCCTGCGGTACATAGCCGGAACATTGGAGTACGGCGTGCACTACCCAAAGGGCGACACGGTGCGGCCACGACTGATCGGCTACAACGACAGTGATATGGCCGGCGACATCAACGACCGGAAGAGTACGTCGGGGGTGCTGTTCTTCTACGGCACGAGCGCAATCACCTGGCATTCTGCCAAGCAGAAGGTGGTAGCGCTATCATCATGTGAAGCTGAGTACATCGCCGCGGCATCGGCGGCGTGCCAGGCAACCTGGTTGGTGCGACTTCTAGGCGACATCGTCGGAACAAAGGTCATCACACCTGTGCTCAACGTGGACAACAAGTCGGCCACATCCCTGGCCAAGAACCCCGTCGATCACGACCGAAGTAAGCACATTGAAGTTCGATTCCATTATCTTCGTGAAAGTGTGGACGGGAAGAAAATCGACATTCAGTTCGTCGGCACGCAAGAGCAGCTGGCGGACATGCTGACGAAGCCACTCGGCCGCGTGAGGTTCCTGGAACTATGTGAGAAGATTGGTGTCGTCAAAGTTAGTGAGTAGCGGTGCACAAGGTTTAGGGGGTGATTTGTTGAATAAACTTGTGCTCGTGTTAGGTGTATGTTAGTTCGTTTGATGCAGTTAGTGTGTGGTAGAGCTCGGGGTTTGTCCAAGTCTTGCGCGTTGCGCCCGGAGGCATGGCGACATGCACGGAGTGCGTTAGTGCCGTTGTGGTCCGGTTCATGTGGATCATCACGCGCATGCAGGGCGGCTTAACCGCCAAGTAAGTGAGTCTTTATATTCCTGCAACATACAACGAAAACGCTGCTCAGTTCTTCGCAGCACAAATCTGCTTGTCTCTCTGTCCACCGTGTTCGCGTGCGTCAATAGTTCTTGAGCTCCCTGTGTCCATCGCTGGAGTTCTAGCCAATAGATCACACACGGATGATGTTCTTTGGTGAATTACTTGCTAAATCACAATAAGGCTATGATTGGATCTTGTTATCTTTACTCTGAAATATTTTAGAGTTTCGTTTTTGCGATGCCGATATGTTCTAAATATATTGAACAATCATTTTTCTTGATTGCATGGTTATATATCATTTGTGGTATGATCTAACCTGAATGATTTTTTTGTACGTTTGGCTGTCATGAGCCTTTATAAATGTTTCTATTTATCAGGTTACGCTTATGGTTCTGATCATTTCTTGGGGCTCGCAGGAAAATTGTTGCCTGCCTTATCTGTCGGCTCTAGCTCCATGCCAACCTATAAGATTTTGGATGGGTGAGTCTTTTGGCTCTTGCTTTCGATTTTTATTTTGTTGTTCTTTCCCTACCATTGTCTAATTGTGAATTTAAGCTTCAAAAGTTAAATGAGTGTCCAATTTATTAGCTTGGATGCAAAACATGTACTAATTGCGTAGAGGTGAGTTCCACTATGCATTAGCATGAGCTTTGAGGTGATTATGTAAGTCGCTTAATCAGAAATTGTATTTGTGGTTTGACCAAGATTTAACTGGGCATGTACTCTGCATGAAAATTATACTTTATCTAGAAGTTTTATTAGAACAGAAAAATTATACTATATTGTATACCATATGATCCTGGACCTGATGACCATGGGGAGTTAGTGCTGCTTCTTTCTCATAACATGCCTAACATCTTTGGTCTGATGACCATGGGAATGCTATGAAACAACTGCAGAGTTTCCTTGCACGGATAAATCGGATCAGATGCATGAGTAGATAGGTCTGCTCTCTCCATTACCTTTTTAGCTGTAATTTTTTGTAACTGAAAGAGAAGGCAGCATGCTAGAGGAAATTCTTGGAGCAGTTCCAAGAGAAGGCAGCATGCAAGAGAAGGCAGCATCCTGTTCAATTTGCTAGCATCACTCTGAGAGTATTTGGACTGCACAAACTGTTTTGTGGTAAAAAAAATCTATATTTCACTGCAGATTTTATATTGCACGGCGTGTTATATCATGTCTAATCTTTCTTCTCTTTCTGTTACTTGTGCAGGCCAGCACGGATGCCTGATGCAGGTCAGATGGTCAGATTCACGTCTAATAATTCCAATATCACTTATTTGTTGATTTTGTCAGACTGATTTGCCGTCGCTATAATTAAATTGTCTATAAATGCATAATGTTGCAATTATTTAGAATCACCCTTCTGATTTATTTCTACTGAAGCAAGATTTGGGTTTTGAGTACTTGTCAATTAAATAAACTTGATTACGCAATGCAATAGTTTGTAGTTGAGAAGAGATTAGAAGGCATCTTGCTGTTAATACATGATAAGTATAGGCTGAGATTCTAAATGAAAAATATGGAAGCTATATAGTGGAGCAACGGTACAAAGAAAAAAGGAATTAGTTCTGTGCTCGCATAAATGTTTTGTCCTTACCATTCAGTTCTCTCCTGAAGAATTGTTTATGCAGTGTGTTGTTTGGTGTTTTATCATTTTTTTCTCCTTTTGCAAGCTCTGATCTCTGAAGATTTATTTTCCCAGTTCGCATCAAATGGGTAGGGGGAAAAGGGTCTTGACCCCATGCCAGCCAACTGAAGTCTCGACAACCTCAAACAAGGCTCCCCACCACGAGCAGAATGGTCTCTCCTTCGTCTCAGTCTCTTATTCATGTACTCCAGAATTTTGTCTTTTGTTTTGGATAACAAAATGTTGTTGCTGCCTATACTGTTGTTAATTCTAATATTTTGAACACTGTTTATTATTTTAAATAGCATGTTTTATAATTAAAAAATAGCATGTGTGTAATGTCCACTTGGTACGTTTATAATGCTAGGGTTGAGAGACCCGGCTCTTTGTGAGCTCCTCAATGGAGACGTAGGAACCTCTTTGTGAGGGGTCCGAACTTCGGTGAAAAATCCCGTGTCTTTCTTTGTCTTTGTTCTTGTTTTTGTTCTTGTTCTTGTTTCCTGTATATAATGTCCGATCTACTTGTATGCTGTGTTGTGGACTAACCCCTGCAGGGAGATTGTATCCTAACTTGTTTGCTTCATTTCTATTCAAGTAGAATCGTAAGCTCTCGTTTAAATTTCGCATTTCAGTTTAGGTTTATGAGTTTATCCCCTGACTTAGAACATCCAAAGATCATGGAAGTTCTATCCACGACGGATGTTCCATGACCCACGGAAGTTCCGAGTTGTATTTAACTTGCTGAAATTAAGTGTTTTTCGGGTTTTAATTTTTGCTGAAATTAAGTGTTTTTCTAGTCAACTTTAGTTGAGATGATGCTTAATAGTATTACCCACTTACTCAAACTTTGATAATTATTACTTCGTTGCGCACATGCTTTTGAGATATCTGAGTAGCACTATTTTTGCTTGTTCTCAATACCGCATCCTTGTTCTCCATACCTGCCTTTCTAATTTTATAATTCTACTTCACAATGTGTGTTTTCTTCCATCTTGGTTAAAAAAAACTTGTGGGAATGAGGGGGTGGAAGTGAGGTTGTGCACAAATCAGGGTTCAACATTTTGATTTCAATAACTGTTTGCCACAAAAAAAAAAAAGATTTTGCAAATATAGATGGGAGTAGAATTTTTCCTTGCAGCTGGAAGGCAACCCACATCATGCTGTTAATGGAGAAGTAACTTCAATGTACTCCTCCGGTTCTCTGTGCAAGTATCTTTCCTCTTTTCTCACTAGGCATATTAACAACTACAAAGATTTGATATACATCAAGAGAGTTGGTTCCAGTCAAAAATGACCAGAAGCTTTTTGAACTTAACACTCTATGCCCTGGTTTAATAATTGGTGTGATTCAAATATCTAAGCCTGACATAGAACACCTGTTCATATTCAATGTGCTCCATAGCCTGTATGCAAATTTTAAAATTTTCAAGCGCTTATTGGCAATATTCATACATGGTCCAGTTCATGGTTTTGATATATTTTTTGGTCATTTACACATGCCATTTAGACTCAAAAGTTTGTGGATTTGTCGTAGAATGGAAAGGGCAGTAGTGTGCTTTATTTTGCCAGGTGATCTCTACTATACTTATTATAGCTAAACGTTGTGTGCAATGACCCCCTCTTCCATAGGCTCTCCTAGGATCATCTTCGAGGCGCTGCTAAACAAAGAGTACTTTGGTAATCATTTAGAAAACTGAGTTGTCTAATAATCCTGTTGCTTGGCAGAGAGGAGAAGAGCAGCGTGGAATGAAATTTCAACATGGCCACTGGTTGACTGCACTGCTAAATAGTATTCCCTCCGTGTCAAAATGTAAGGATTTGAGACATTCAAATTTTTTCTCACAATGTAAGCATTCCTAG
>JAUNZO010000249.1:0-276911 GCA_031894775.1 Chloris gayana | reverse complement strand
GTTGGTAGCAATGGTTATATGTGAGTTGTAAATTCAAATTTAAACAATGTGTACCTTCCTCATCAAATATCATAGAGGGACTTACATTTACACTTAGCACCCGTTTGGATCCCACGAATCGGACCGAATTGAATCAGTTTCAAGGCTCGGCTTGTTTGGCGCTATCGAATCGAATTGTTCATTTCTATCCTTTTATGGCCCATTGAATTGGTAGACAATATCAATTTCCAAAACAAAGTCACCGAAACCCTCAGAATCCTCTCGATCTCTCTCTCGAACTCCTCCGAGTCCCTCGACCCGCACGCCACCCTATGCCGCCACTAGGGCAAATCTCCGTGTCGCTAGCACACCACCACCAGCAGCCAAAAGTCCCCACCGCCACCATCGGGAAGATCCGCGGCGCCACCTCTACCCCCACTGCCTCCTTGCCTCGATCCCCGAGCCCCTTCCCTTCCTTCCCTTCTCCATCCTCCAATGCCCCGGCTCGCGAACGCCTTGAGCTCATTGCTCCTATCCTCCTCGGATTGGGCGGTGTTCGATTGCTCGTGCGTGCCTGGCAGCGTCGGGGAATTCTCATATTAGGACGGAGGGAGGTTGTCGCCATGGGAGGAGGGAGCGCGGCTTGCTGTCTCCTTGCCGTCGGCACTCGGGATGGCTGCTTCTTCTCCTATTTTCTTTGAATTCGACTTAAAACGTTTTCCGCTGCACGCACACATTCGTCGTGCTTGTCACTTGTCTCCTTCTCCGTCCGATTTGGTGCTCCAATAAGATAAGCTCGGACTGTACCTACCCCGTCTCACCCGCCTTTTTTCCCTCCTGAGTTCTTCTTGCTCGTGTTGTTAGGTAGCAAATGATCCGAAACTGAGATCTTTTCCCATCAATTTGTTTGGTCACCTAACTCTTTAGGTGCCAAATCGAAGCTTTTTTGTTCGTTTCCGATTTGATTGTTGTGCAGTTTGTTTCCCTTGTGTTGGAAATGCTACATCAATTCCATGTGCAAGCAGCCAAACACGTCTTAGATTTTAATTCTATGAATTTGATTCGGTATTAGGCAAACAAGAATATTTTAATTGAATCTGTATCAAACTGATTCAACTCCAGACAAATGATTTCACATAATTTAATTCAAAGAAACTGATTCAATTCCAGGGATCCAAACATACCCATCTATGGTCAGAAACAAAATTTTATTTCCTTCCATGGTCCATCAGTCTGTTAAGTAGAGATCACATACTTTCATTCAAAGATACTGGTCTCAATTCAAAGATCCAACTCTTACCTATCTATGATCAGAAACAAAATTTTATTTCCTTCTATGGTCCTTCGGTCTGTTAAGTGGAGGGTAAAAAGACAAGTTTATCCTTAATCTACTTATATATAAAAGATATAACCCACTAGCATGTTTTAATGGCTATTTCTCTCAATCCACGTTGCGCCACGTCATCATAATTAATTACAACCATTTAGATAAAGAATGGATGTTAGAGATTAAAATAATTAGTTCAAGGTTATAATTTTAAAGTTAATATATTTTAGTCCCGCTGCAACGCGCGGGTTATCAACTAGTTTGAAATAAATGAAATACATTTTAAAAAATAACAACATAAAGCTATTAATTTACTAGTTTATTAAAAACTAATTTTGGTTCGCTCTAAAAATATAAACACGTGACTATTAATTTACTAGTTTATTAGAAAAATATTTTTAGTTTGGTTTTGTCAGAAACAATCAAAATTTTCTTTCACATATTAATATTCCTTTTTGTCAGAAACATAGTTTTCAGAATAACAACGACACCATACTTTTCACAATGAAATTAATATTCAGAATCACATGTTTATTTTACAAATTAATATTTTTGTTAGAAACATATTTTTAACTGAAAATAATATTATTCAGAAACACATTTTTTTGTTTCTTAATGAACCAGTAAATTATTAGTCACATACTTTTAGTTTTAGAAATTTATTAGAAATTTATTTGATGTTTATTTCAAATCAAGGCTAACTTTTTATCCTTCACTTAGGGTCTGTTTGTTTCCTCGCTGCAAAAATTTTAGCTCCTAAAAGATTAGTCTCGCTAAAGTTTAGCATTAAAATTTTAGCACTGGGATGTTCGTTTCTAGTGCTAAAGTTTAGCAGCCCCTTTAGTACATTACTCTACTACCCCTAATTATTGCACAGTCCATACAATCCAAATAACCGAATCTTCACCGGACCGGCGGTTGCAAGAGGCGGCGCGAGCGGCGGAGCTGCAGCTGCAGGCAGCGGCGCGAGGGATGTGGAGATTGGTCGTTGCGAGCGGCGACGCGAGCGGATGCGGAGACCGGCGGTTGCAGACGGCGACGCGAGTGGATGCGGAGACCGGTGGTTGCAGGTGGCGGCGCGAGCGGATGCGGAGCGATGGGTAGATGCGGTTGCAGGTGGCGGCACGAACGGTGGAGCGGCGGCTGCTGGCGGCGACGCGGCGCGACGCGGAGTGCGGAGTGAGGGGAGAGGTCTGCGCGGATCGGGGGAAAGGGAGGGGTAGGTGTGTTCAATTGATGGGACCAGAGAATTTTAACCTATTGTAGCACCAAGTTTAGTGCTAAAGATTTGGGGCCTTTTTAGTAATTGGTGCTAAAATTTAGTATCTTTTAGCACACCTCTTCGTTGCATAGGTGCTAAAGTTTAGTCCATTAACACATTTTAGCTCTTTAGTACGAGGAAACGAATAGGCCCTTAACATCATTAAGGCTTAAAACTAACGGAAGGGCCATTGAAGAAAACAAAATTTGGTTTCTGGCCTAATAAGGAACTTTGATTCGATTCCCGGAGGGTCATAGAAGAAACGACCATCATTTTTTATATCATAGAAGGAATTTTCTGTTACACTTAAACTCTGATCAGTTTCATAAATCATAAACAACGCTCAACTAATGAAAAAAACTCTAGAAGCTAGCTCCCAAACTACTTGGTTTATTGTTTTTATTTCATCAAAATTTGTTCGAATTTGAATTTTAGTTTTTGGATGGTAAATCGACCGGCTTGTAAACCTGTAGGGGACAGTTTCCAAAGTTCAAACTGTTTTTTAGACCTTCGTACCTCATTTGCCGATGAACAGTTGTGCTCTTCATAAAAACAGCTTCAGTTGTGCTCTTCATAAAAAACAGCTTAGTTAGCATCTAATTATCAACATATATAGTCCTGAATAAAAACTTTTATAAGTCTGCCATTTACACTAAAAAGCACGTTAAGCACTAACTATCATGTGAATGGGCTCTCATCATAATATTATCTATCATATAGATCTTTTTTCAGATATTGCGTGTCGGGAATGGAGACGAATCCTCCCTCACATACAAGGACACACTTTATACCTGAAGACGCTAAGGGTGTGTTTGATTCTGGGATAAGGTGAGACGGGACGGAGCCATCCCAATTTCTAGGGACGGACGATCTTTAGTCCGTGTTTGATTAGAGGGATGGGACGGTCCCCGATTTCTGTTTGTTAGGAAGGATGGAGAAGGATGGGGATGGATGGCGTTTGCACACAACCTGCTAGTTTGTGTCTGCGTTCATTGAAGCATTTCATCGAACCGGGGAGGTGCTCGCCCATGCCGACAAGCCCACCTCAGAATCCTAACAGCCCCAACGCTGTCGCGACAGCGGCAGCAACACTTGGAAGGGGATCGAAAGCTCATCGACGACCTCCGCAGAAGAAGGGGGTCGGGAGGACGGCCACCTTCGGGGAGCTAAAGGCACACACCCAAGCCCGAGATCTCCGCCTTCGACGCGAGATGCATATCCAGGGGGAGCCGACACGGAGGCACGCGTGGGGGAGGCTAGGGCGAGAGAGGGAGAAGGAGGAGGGCGGTGCCAGGCCTCGGGGCGCGGGAAAGGTGTGGCCGACGACGTGGCGAGGCGACACCGAGGCCTGCCGCCATGCCGGGCCAGCTTGCCCCTGCGCCCTGCTTGTTTCGTGCACGTGGGTGAGGCCGTCGACCACGGTGCGTGGGGCAGGCCGGCGGCGGGTGTATGGAGGAGGATGGTCGCCGGATTCGGTTGCTCTCCACGCTCTCGCGGTGCCGCCGTTGCTCGGTACTCCACCGCGTCGCCACGGGGCGGGCCCCTGCTTCCCGTGCAGGAGAGAGGGAGGAGGAGGAGAACGATGGCTCACGAGGGAGGTCGATGTCGGCGGCGCGCTGTGGGGCTCACTAGCGGCGGTGCGCGGGAGGCCGACAAATGGGAGGGTGGCGTGGCCGGATAGAGAGGGGCTGGGCATTGGAGAGTGGGTGGGAGGGAGGAGAAAGAAAAAGAAAAAAAAAACTGATATGCGGATCCCACGACTGATAGTTGGTATAGAGTATGAGACAGAGGATGACGAGTGCGGGAGAAATGAGTTTGAAGTAGAGAATCTTAATGACTAGGATAAAATATTCCTTTTAGAGGATGAAAATAGAGTACGACGAGGACCCCTTTGGCATGGCTTCTAAACAAACAGATTCTTCAACAAAATGGATTCTTCACCAAAACGGTTTGCGACCAAAATAAATTCTAGAAATAATTAAGGAGCTTAAGGAGCTATCTTTTTAAAGCCTTTTGCTCCTAGTTCATTTTAGAGAAGTGCTTCTTGACCTTTGGAGTTTTGAAACAAAATGTATGACAGATTCTTGACTTTAGAAGCAGAATCTAGTGTAGGAGCTGTTTCATATGCCCTGCCAAACAGGGCCTAAGTTATACAAATTGTTCCACAAGCGAATTTCAAAAGCGACTTGTTTGTTTCAGCGTCTAGCTGTTGCATACTCCTCTGTTTTTGTATTCTTGCCGTTAGGACAAAAAAGCTAGAATACTCCTGTTTTTGTACTCTTGCCGTTAGGACAAAAAAGCTACTCCTGTTTTTATACTCTTACCGTTAGGACAAAGAAGCTAGAAACTAGAAACTTTGTCCTACCGTCAACAAAACAGAAATCGAGGGAGTAAGTAATAAAAAGGCGAGACAAATTCAAAATCGACGAGCCCTGCACATGTTCAAAAAATAAAGACATTAGGGATTTCAGAAATTGTCTAGTGTCCAAGTTACTTGTAAGACGGAAGACATTTCTATCTGTGAGCAGTATGAAGCGGGTGAAAAACCGGTCCAGATGAAATAAAGAAGCAACCATTGCTAATTTGAGCATATGAGCATAGCCGAGCACAAAACCTAGAAACCCACTACAATCGAAATGAGATATTTATACACTTGTCACTATATAGTTCTTATTACACAAGTTTGCAAACATGACAAAGATGTTATTCCAGCTGCATCAACAGTTGCATTGCAGGTAAACCCAGATGATGAAAGAAGGATGGGAAATGTCGATACTCCATAAAGGGACAATTCAAACTTAAACACCATACATGAGGCTGAACTTGGTGGCGAGAGGGATGGATATGATGGCAGCCCCCAATGCAACACCAAAAATACGGTGTGAGATTGAGAACGTAGCGCTCAGCTGTGGCTTCTTCAGAGGAAGATGGGGCGACAACGGACGGTTTGCAACAGGTGATGACAGGGGACGGCTTGTGTGCAGGGGTCGGCTTCCAGATGGAGACATCTTTTGGCGCAAAGCACCTAGGGGAGAAGATGTGTAGCCCTTAGTTTGCTCAAGGTTTGAGATCGAGCTACCAAGACCACCTGAAAAGAAGGCAACAAAGATAGGATAGCTAGTTAGAGGAACATCCAACAACATTCCTGAAATCTCATGCTTCCATTGAAGACTAGTACTTCCAGATACACATGGCAATTTACAATCAATGATTCAGTAAGTACATGGGTGTGTTTCTCCACAAAGCCGTACATCACATTATGCACCAGTACTTCAATTGAAAAAGAATAGAGGTATATATAACTTAAAAAAAGAGATATATAACTGAAATGGTCAATGTCACACATGACCACTTGCCTACAGTTGCACAAATCAGTAATAATGGTTAAAATAACCAGAAAATGTTGTCATTATCAACGCTTCCTATAGAGTTAATGAAGGTTAGGAATAGATATTTCCTTTAGTATGAATGAAACAGTGCAATGTACTGATACTGGTCAAAGGATAAGTTCTGTGCAAGCCGAGCAGAACACTTCCTTGCAATGTCCAGCCTCATATAACATCACAATCCTAAATATTGCAGATTGTATGGCCACTATATACTAGTGTTCTATCTCAAAAACTATGCCAGAGTGACATAGAATGTACAACTTATAACAAATCAAAAATCAATGCAGGAGCTCCTACCACGGAGAGCAAACGGAGTGTCCCTGAAGGATGCAAATCGAGTGTTGCTGTGATACTTCTCCATTCCTGCACAACATCCAGTAATAATACATGAAAATCATTGTCTGGTAAACAGACATGACGAGCCAAATTTTAACAAAACTGCATATACTAATGACTAATAGAGCATATCCAAACTTATAACACTTGATTAAAAAAATTTATCATAAACCAAGTAATGCACCAACACATTTCAGTAAATTCATAGTCAACATAAAAGCGAACCACAACCTGAAACATCAAATTGCAGGGCAAAGATAAAATCATGTTGATGACAATCACCATTTACCATGACCAAGGATGCAGGAACTGCTGGTGGCACGCTATATAACTAAGAGCATTATAATGTACTCAAATGTCTAACAGGCATGAAATTTAATAAATCCATGGAAATAAACAGTCCTATAAGGAAAATACGCCTAAGGAGGGATGGTTATAAAATCGTGATATTGTGCTAAACATCTTTCAACTAAATCATCATTATTACCAATGAAACAAGGAAATCTGCACTCACTTATTTCGATACATAGAATCCTTATTTAAATCAAAATTGTAATTGTAGCTGAGTAACGTAGATACTCATCTCATGATTAAAAACATTTCCAGAAAAAAACCAAGAAATCCAATGTTATTGTATTATCCATGAAAAATAAACTATTTAAGAGCATACAACATACTTGTAAGTGCAATTCCTGAACACATTGGGTGGATTGGAGTACTCATCACAAAATCAAGGTTAGGGTTTGAAAGATTCCAGAAAATATTATGCAGATCAACACTAACTATCTGTTGAAGCAGGCTAGGCTTCCTTATCAATCAAAGAAGCAACCATTAATGCGATACCATATCCTTTAGCAGTTTTCTCTCTGTACTATTTGGATAAGATGAGACAGAAGTGCCAAGAGTAGATACCCTGGTTGCTAAAGGATATGTTTGTCAGCAAAGGACATGCCCTTCCTGAGGACAATCAAAGTTTGCCATCTTTGTAGCTAACCTTTTTAGAGTCAAAACATGCAAAAAAAATAGGCTATACGACCTAGGAATTTATACCCACTGCAGATGAACAACAGCTCATGAGGTGAGGCATCCATTTTTGACAAATAAATTATATTTATGTGCCACTTTTCACACTCCAATTACCAAATAGGTGCTCAGCAGGAACTTATGCCAAGTAACAAAGCCCCTGATTAAACAGGACGCAGCCACAATACTAATACTATAAAACTACTAATCATTGTGACAACTTACAAAAATACACAAAATCACATGCCCCGCCAAGATTTCATACCTCGGAGGACATGGCTGTGGTGTATTGCACTAAAATCCTCTCTATACGTACGACCTAGGCCAATACCATCAAACATCTCCTGAGATCAGATTTGTACACAACCAACTACTAACGAGACCCTGAGTTGAAACGCACCACAGAAATATTGGCAAACACGAATGCCTAATCGCTGATACCACTGGTATTCACGGAGATTTGATCCTCTACTGGATCAATCTAGGTCAGGATCCACACGATCGACCAAACCCGCGAATCCACACGTAGAAGCAGCGGCAGCACAACGAAGGAAACCAAGGACGTCGGCAGTATCAAGACGGATCGAGAGAACAGGGACTTACTGCCTTCACCTCCTCGCCGGCAGCCGGACTCGTTCTGCTCTGGTCGCCGCCGCCGCTGCCCGCTCGTCCGCCGCTGAGATGGAGATGGGTCGAAGCCGTGCCCGTTCGAGCGGCGGTGTCGGAGACGTGAGGTGGTATTATGGGCTCTACTTGGGCCGTTGATGGGCCGGCTCCACGTTCAGACGTAGAAAAAAAAGGACGTGCAGAGAAATTTGCCAAACGGTACACGAGCGTGTTCCAGAACACTCTCCAAGGAATGGCGAGCGGCGGCGCGGCGGCGCGGATGGACCCGGAGGCGGCGACGGAGCTGGTGCGGAAGGGCGCCACCCTCTTCCTCCTCGACGTGCCCCAGCGCACCCTCTTCGGAATCGATACCCAGGTGGGAATCGCTATGCTCTTCTGGGATTGCTTCGTTTGATTGGTTAGGGAGACATGAATTTCAAGTGTTCTGGCCGTCGCCTGCTTCCTCTGCAGGTGTTCTCCATCGGGCCGAAGTTCAAAGGGATCAAGATGGTTCCCCCGGGACCGCATTTCGTCTACTACTGCTCCCCTAGCAGGTACCCGATATTTCCCATAAATTCCTAGAACTAATTAACTTTTTTTTCCTTTGATAGGGTTGAACTGGATATCTGAATGACCGCTTTTTTTTTTTAATAACAATCGTTTATGCTACCTCTTAGTCTCATGTCTGTCTAGTACTAGTACAGTAGTGTGCTTCTTGGAATTTGCAAATTCTAAATTGGCATGGGCAAGTGAGATATCGTAATTTACTTTGGATTGCTTGTACTCATAACACTTTTGAAAAGGCCACGCTATACATGACAAAAATTCTGCAATACTATTGTGATACATTTCCTGCAAGATTGGAATGGACCCGGTATGTTGCAAACTAGCATACAACAGCAGCAGATTCTTTCGCGTTTCTGTGCTTTTAGAATCATTGGCAAAATGTTGTTTACTTCACTCCACTATGCCCAATGATCTAATCGTCCATGTCAATCTAATATGGCTACTGTCTTTCCTTCATGTAATACGATATACTGTACTGACCACTTCCACTGTCTTTATCCTTTTAGGCACAGCAATGAGTTTGCACCTACCGTAGGATTCTTTGTTACTACCCAGCCATCAGAGGTAATTCTCCCTGTTGGCCCTAGCATGTTTAATAGTCCCTGTTGAATGAAGCGCTAAAATTCAGTATGCGCTGCTATTGGAGCCTGTGCTACCTTGTTGCATTGGGACTTATTTTTTAATATTGTTCATAGGCTTTTATCTTGCTTATAAGTGATGGAAATTAAATGGGTTACCAAATTATAATTTAGGAGCTCTGCTTTAAGGCTACCATTTTTCCTGTGCTTTAGTTCTCTAGTTTCTCTTTTATTCTCATTCATCGAACAAAAGAGTGATGTATTGGCTTTCGTAGCCATTATTGTTTATCCTTATCCAGTAATCTACATATAACTTTTCAAGCTAATGGCTTGTATCTACATGTACTTATTTATGTATATAGCTACTGGCTGCTGTCCATGCATACTAGTTTCTCTCTTCTGCACTTTATTTGATTCATTCTCTCACATGCTTTGATACCATTTCAATCTAGAACTTTATTAACTATGTTCCTATTGGACATATGCACTTAGGGGGATAGAGGGATTGCAATTTTTATTTTATATGCATAGGATACAGGGATGATAACTGACTTAAAGGAGTACAAGTTGTATCTTATATATATATATATAGGATACAGGTATCAAAATAGATTCACCAATGTGCACATGAGTGTAGTATGATTGTAGAAACCACAGAAAAATTGAAATTAATTGTAATTATGATGATTGAAGTTAATTATCTTCAAAGATTTAAAGTAAACATATAATATACTTGCAAAAACAAATTGACTGAAGGCACACAATTCGGCGCTTATGTATAGCCATCTTCACTGTTTTCCAGGTGATTGTTCGAAAGTGGAATGCACAAGAAGAAAGGTTAATCAGACTGCCAGAAGAAGAGGTGATATATTGAATACATTATTTTAATTTAGTTGGTTAGTTTCTTGTTATTGATTCATGGCTGTACCTTCTAATCTATTATGTCATTCATGATTGATGAAGGATAATAAACAATAAGAAATTCTACCTTTGTATGATGATAGTCACTTTGAACTTAATTTATGATATTTAGTCCCGCTTACTTTTTTTTTTTGAGAATAGTCCCGCTTACTGTATCAATGATATGTGTAAGCTGTAGTGGCACTAGTCTGTTATTAGGTATCCTTGTAAGGGGCCTTACGCATGCTCTAGTTCAGATCATTAATGCCTTACATCACCTCCCTATGCATACATATTTCAGTAAGATAAGCACTGCACATTTCATTAGATGCTAGAGCCAGCAGCTTCAAGTTCTCATTAGTTTTCTAAACCTTATGCACTTAAAGTTGTTGCATCCTTGTACATTTTCAAGCATGTTGGAATGCATCAATAGCAACACAAGATATGCTTCTTCGACTGGTATGACAACTTTCATATGCATGATCCAGTTGGTCTGTGTCAAATGTGGCAGAAGTTAGCACAGTGAACGAAATGCAATTAATTTACTAAACATAAAGCAGGTAAAAATGTATTTGTATTTGTCCCAAAGATTCTAAGGCTCTTGTAAATTTGCTGTGACTTGACATAAGCTTGAATTGTGGATGCTCACATTTGTTTTCTGTTGATTTTGGATACTGATGTTTCTTTTCTTTTAGGAAGTCAGATACACAGAAGCAGTAAGACGTTTCGAGTTTGATGATCATCTTGGACCATACAATTTGGATTCGTTTGGAGACTGGATACAACTTTCAAACTTCGTGTCTCAGAGTGTCATTGAACGGCTTGGTACAAAATGCCTCTTTATAATTTTTTAGTGTATTTGTTGGAAAGGGCATGATAAATTTGAGAAATCAAGAAGTGGAGTAGAACATATTTATATTTGATCCTTTTCCAATTCAGAACCAATAGGAGGGGAGATTACAATTGCATGGGAATCATCATGGATGGATAAAGCTCCCCAAAGTGACATGGAGAGACGTTTGATGGAACAACTAAAACAAGGCAAGTTTGCAAAGAATGCTCCTGTGCAGTCTGAGCGGAGAGGATGCTACTACACAAGTATCCCTGCTTCGGTGAAGCATAAGGACGTTTCTGGTGATGAACTGACAGCTCTGAATTTGGACAAAGTAATGTTCTCGTCATTTGCAGTTCTGCCAAATCTATATGACTGACATTTCATGACACAAAGCTTGTTTTATCATTATGTATCTACTCTTCTGTTCATTCAGATTGTTCTATTTAATTAATGAAACAACTGTATGTCTCAAAAGAACCTAATATATGACTGGTTGTTTTAGGAACAATATACAACATTTTTAGTTCCATCAATTAGAAACAGCCTGAAGTTGCACACTACAGTATATTACAATCACAGTTTAACGTAGTATCAATGATCATTTCACGATGTGTTTCAACATGCAAGTCAATCATAATGCCGTCAATACTCTTGCTTGAACTATAGTACAGTCTGAAGATATGGTCATTGCAATTGGATGGTTTGATCAAAGTAATGTCCAACTATTGATTAGGTTGTTATGTTTATCAGACAAGCTTGCTGGAGAGTGTTTTAGCCAAAAGTTATCAAGACGAAGAAGATTTACTCTTGGGAGAGCTGCAGTTCTCTTTCATAGCTTTTATGGTACTACAGACTAAACTAAACCTTTCTGTTCTTAATGAGTTAGTGGTTCCACTCATCTTTTTTCTGATGTATTCAAGTTGCGCAGATGGGTCAATCACTGGAGGCTTTTATGCAGTGGAAAGCATTAGTTAGTCTTCTTTTGAGCTGTAGTGAAGCTGTAAGTGCTATTCTATTGTTATATTGAGTAGCATTCTTGCTCTTTACACGCATATACAGATTTATACCTTTCTTTGTGGCATTTCTTATGCTGGATGCATGCGGTTCATTTGCTTGTCTATTTGGGTCGTTCTGCTACCCATGTTTTATCATCATAGAGAATAATTTATTTCACGTTTTCTCACCAGTGTTTTGCTAAGATAAGCTAGTCTAGTTCGAAGTTTGAATTGCGTCTCAAGGGACACCTTGCCACCTTGGCGAAGTTGATACACCATGCTTCCAGTTGATATTATTCAATTGGAGTCAATAATTGATTGTAAGAGGCATCTCATCAGCAAAAACAATAGTTTTAGTTTGTTTCTGATCTTTCATTTAAGTATGCATCTTGATGAGGCTAAGTCTATATTCTGTCTATATTCAATCAAATTCCATGACAAACATGGTGTATTTTGGATTTTAGTCTCTCATGGTTCAAAAATTGCCAGAGCCTGTGACCTATTCACATCCTAGAAAACAAGTCATCCTTAGTGTTATAAATTTGATCTCAAAAATCAAGGTTAGATATACTCAAAATAAAATGCAACAGGAATAGGATCACACTAGATTGTGCAGTGGAAATTGCTGATGTCTTGGTGGAAACCACAATCAGCTTAGGATCATATTCTGCTTTCTTGAGTCTGACCACTGTCATGGTCATAAAGAGGGAAACGTTGGAGAAGGGACAAACTGCAGTCAATACTTCTCCCCTTGATTATTTCTTATTTTCTACATGGTATGTGTAGTCTTCTATGCTTAGTTGACCCTTTCTTTTGTTATCTCCTGCAGCCCCTTCATACAAGGACAAACATGTTCGTGAAGGTATGATATGGCTATTCAAATTTTTTTATCTTGGATCTAATGCACGCTACCAAATGATTAGAGCAAATACTTTCAATCCATGGGGCTAACAGAGATTTCATTGCATTCAGTTCATTAGGACATTTTATTATCAACTCAAGCATGGTTTTCAACGTACCCAAGATTCCAAAAGTAGTGGGGATATGGGTAATTCTCTGTTTCTGGATGAAGCATGGTTCTCAAGAGACATGTTCCTGTATCGTCTTTCCAAGGTAATTTTGTTGTTAATACTTAATAGCAACTAATAGGATATATGCACACAGATTAAGATTACTATTTTAGGTGCATGTCATGTGAAAACAGGACAAATGTTGGAAACTTAAAAATACCTAAAAGTAGACCAACTATGGATGATAACATCTCCCTGAAAAATACTGTGGTGGATACATTTTTCAAAAAGTAGTAGAATATCTAAATATGCTTTAATGGAGTTTCAGGCTTCCAACATTTTTTTCTGTTTTCACCACATATGCTCCCTAGTATTTTTATCACATCGGTGGTTATGTACCGGTTCAGTACAGTTCATGGTCCCACCAGTGCCTTCAAAGATACAAATATGTAGTTCCTTCTTCCTAGTAACTGATATTGTTTTGTTTCTCAAAAGGTATATTCCATGTATTAGAGATCATATTTTCAGAGTATTACTTAACACAGACTTGTCTGTTAAGTAAGAACATATCAAATGTTTTTTCCCGTTCATGTATCCTGATTCCTTTATGCTGTGCCTTATGTTTATCCATCTTCTGCATGTTAACTGTCCCCATCTTGCAGAAGAAACAAAATAGATGTTAATGTTAGTTGGATGGGTTTGAAATCGCATCGAAACATGCTTAATATCAGGAGATTTTAATTATCTTTGAGTCTTCAGTTTGAAATAGTTTTGTTGAAAGTATGCCATCAGCTTAATAACTTGGTCTACAGAACAGTTGATTTTTCATTGTTATTTTTACAGGATTTCTTTACAGTGGTACTTGAGGCCCCTGTCGTGGATGGAGACCTGCTGTCATGGGTTTGTATTCCTGGACCTTCTTTTTCTGATGGTATTTCATTTAAATCTTAAAATGCGCACCAAACTTTCTGTATTGTGACTTGAATACACCAGGCGGAAACAGGTATATAGTTTTTTCTTGAATAGAAACAGGTATATAATTATGGTTGTTGCTGGATCAATGTGCAAAAGTTGAGATAGAATATTAATTCTTTTCATATTCTGTTGCATTTTCATGTACTGTCTCCGTTCTGAAATTGTTGTCGTTAAACTATTTTAGTTCAAAAATGAACTAGTTGTCCTAACAACAACAATTTCAAAATGGAGGGAGTACTCGAGATTTATACTGTCAGTTTTTATGCCAATGATGGTATTCTTGTAAGGAACATATAGATAATGTTATAACTAGAATATAGAGAAAATAAGCTGCTGCCAAAATAGTTGAGCACTCTTAAGGTACCTGCAGAAAACAGTCTCCAAACATATTGGTGTACAGTGTAGCATAAATTTCAAAACTGGGAATTGTGTTCACTTCTAACGTTTCCTTTCTGTATCCAGTCTCGAAAACTTAAAACGCTTTTGGAGACTACATTTGGATGGGATCTAGAGAATAATGCAGTGAACCTTATTGATGAAGATGACGAGGTACATGTGGATCCTCATAAACTGATAGCACTTTTGTGACACTTCAGTGAGAAAACTAACAGTTCTGCATATGACTGCAGTTTGCCCCTGTGGTTGTGGAAATGAATGGGTCATAGCCTAGTGAAAGAACATTTGGTGAAATCTCTCGAGGAGATGATACATTTGTAGGTATGCAACAACTTGTGGTTGTCCAACTGTCTAGTTTCATTGGTATGTTAAATCATGCACAGTGCTAGATAACTCTCTTATACAGTATGTAGCTCACTTCTAGAATCTTAGATGTTTATGATTTTTGGTGATGGGCGCACGTTGGCGTGCTCATGCTTATGAAGTTTTATTGCCTATGCAGGATACCTGACTAACGGTTGACATGCTTGCCAGTTAACTACTTTGTTTGAAGATGGAGATGTATGATTCTCACTTCAGTGGTCCTTTGGCATCCTAGTTTCTGAATAGTGTGACATGTAAAATATATCGGGAGCTTAAACTTTATAGCTGCATCAGCCATACGATATCCTAGATGGAACCTGGTGGTACGAGTAGTATATGATAATCTCCTTTACCGTGTGTGAAACAGCATGAGAAGACTGAAGACTTGTTTAATGTTAAGAGTCAAGATGAAGAGTTCCTTAAACTGTGATTCTTTATTAAACAATCAAAAGGGTGAGCGGTGAGCACCTCTTAATGCTTTCATCTAAATTTAAATCTGTCTGTGATTTGTCTTCTAAAAAAAAAACTGTGTGATTTGGGGCACAATCGGTTGGTTGTATATGGGCTGGCTATGCTCAATGGATGCAAGGAGTGTTTGATTGGTTGTCTAGATCGAACATGATTAGGCTGATGTGTACAGGGCATGGTTGATTGGTTGACTGCATGGACGTTTGATATTGTCTCAGCAGATGCAAGAAATGGCCCTGAGCATGGCTCACCGAAACAATGAGTCTCATTTCTCCCAAGCGTGGCTCAAGTGATGTTGGTTCGCGCTGGGCTAGCTCCTGAGAATTGAGCCAACCTTGGTTGGGAAGGAAATCAATTGTTCCCTTGAGAAATACATCAAATCAAGCATTATTCACCTGATACCAGTTTGGTAACCACCTAATAGCATCAAAACATTATCTTTAATGTTTTGAACCATTTCTGATCATCATAACTTTATTTCTGAGGGTGTAGCACTAAAGAGCGTGAAGAGCCCTACTACTCGGGTCCATTAATTTCATGCAGTGAACCATGAATGCAAGTCTTGCCCGAGTTTGAATGTAAAATTCTTGCAATTTTACCTACAATTTCAATCTACAAATTAGGACGCAATACATTTTACATAATCTTTACACACGTATTGTGATGACCCACTTGTCTGTGACAGGACGATAACTCTTCCTTTTGGGTCTTTTCGCGGTAATTCAACACGGCATGTGCCTAGAGGGCCTAGTCACTTGTAATCTTGCGCTGCTCCTGTTGAAAAAGAGGTGTAATTGGAATCTAGTAACATGTGAACCCCCCCTCCCTCATTAACCTTGGGATGTGGGTAATTTATTTCGAGGTCTACGTTAGCTTTAGACCTTGACAGCAGTAGGATAGGTGTGAGGTGATCATGCCCTGGGGCTGCTTTTTAGGGTTTCAGCTCCCTGGTTCTTTTCTTATCAGCACAGCAGTAGCAAACACTTGCTTATGAGCATTTCTGGTGAGTTCTTCCACACGGTACATTCTTGCAAACTGACTTCTCCACTCAAGAAAAAAATGCCCTTAGCTTTTTTAATTATTATTGGATCCTATCGAGAGCAGATCTAGTGCTACCGCGGGTTATGGCGCTATCATGCTCCCAAAGTCGGAAGCACTATAACAAACACGCAAAAAATTGTAATAAAAATATGATTTTGTAGTGTATGTTATCATCTAACATCTTACAAAAGTTGAGATGCAATTGATAGTTGTGCAACGAGATATAAAAAAGTAAAATCAAACTGTGAATAGTAGCGGGTTGCGGGTTTGATACGAACCGTTCCAACCCGCACTATTCATAGTCTGATTTCACTTTCTTGTATCTCCTTGCACAATTGTTAATTGCATCTCAACTTTTACGATGTTAGATGATTAGATGATAACATACACTACACACTCATATTTTCGTTATAATTTTTTACGTGTTCGTTGTGGTTCTACCGGCGTTGGGAGCACGGTAGCACCACAAGGAGTGATAGCACCAGAACTTCTCTCGGATCCTATAATAATTATTCCATATAACTTTATGGTTTAATAAGGTATTCTATATGGTCTAAGGGCAGAAACCGATGTTCCTTTTCTCATCACCATGAAAATAGAAGAGATTATTTCATTGTTTCTAATTTTGTCAATTTAATTGGTATTTTTTATTTGTAACAATATTTTTTTCTGAAGAAAAGTGACAACATTGTTCAATAGCTTAATTTAACAGTCCAAGTGAACTAGAGCTAATTACTGAATCTGTTGATTAACCGTACAGTTCATGCAGTAAGAAATGTGGAGGACTATTCAAGCATCTCTGGTTGTAATTTACTACTATACTAGCAAAACACCACTTGGATCTAGAAAAGAAAACAGGCTTGCATTGGGATCTAGAACCTCTTGATTTACCGAGTAAACTTGTTACTCCAGCTTTTGTGCCTGCAGACTGCAGAGCAAGTTAGCAGTAATTTAGTGGCAACCAGTAAGAAGAATTTTTACAGCTAGCTCGACCTGTACTTTTCCAGGATCCACATGCACTGCATGATTCTATCCTTGAAGTTTTAACAGTTTAATCTCTACATGGAGCATGTCTTATATCTCGCTTTGTTATTCACAACCGATCATGATTCTATACTGCATAGATTAGATCAATTTCTTGGAGTCTGAAACGTACGATAAATCCTATGGATCAGAACAAAATTGGTCAGCATTTGGGAAACATGTTGCAGTAATAATCGTTACAAATATGAAAAATCCTCTTGTTTTGCATTTGAATGAATTGTCATCAATTCTACCGCTTATTATCGGTTTTATGGATATATCATATATTGTCATCGATGCAGGCCATAAGCTTTCTTATGCCATGTTCAAGTATATGGTACTTGTATCTTTGTTCTTCATTAAGCAGGATTTGACCAAACATCAAAACTACAGAGATATGGTGCATGTAAGAGTAAGACCAAGGATAAGAAGGGTGTTTTTCATTATATGGAATGGAAGCGGGATATAGTCCCATATAAAAAAAGGCATCCCAAGATATTATAATTATAGTGTATGTCAGGTAAGGAGATAGTAAGTCTAGGAGTAGATACTAGTGGACGGTCAAAGTCCTCCATTTGAAGTAGGCATAATAGTCACCTTCGTCTCTGAACTATCATCTACAGCCCAATTTCATCCCTCAACTTTCAAAAGATCCAATTTAGTCCCTAAACTTTGGTTGATGAGTTCAATCTCATCCCTTGTCCTACATGGATGTCCACGTGGCATGCTATGTCAGTTTTGAGTTGAATTCCAAATTTCAAATTAGATTTTCCTTCAATTGTAACTCTGTTTTAAAATCTGTTTGAACCATTGTATTTGTTTTAACGTAATACTTGGATGTATTTGTTACTTTAACATTTTATATGCCACTTCAATATTTTAATAAAATGTGAGGGGTTGTGAATATAAAATAAGTTACAATTATAAAATATGTTCAAAGATTGTTTTGATATAATACATTCAAATTGTTGAATTAAAAAATGAAAAGGTACAAGAATGTATATCATGTCAGATCTTTTTTCGTCAAATTAATAGTAGCACAATAGTTCAAATGGATTTAAAAACAGAATTATGATTTGAGAGAAAAAATCAATTTGAAATTTGGAATTCAACTCAAAGCTGACGTGGCATGCTACGTGAATATTCACGTAGGACGAGGGATGAGATTGAACCTGCCAACCAAAGTTGAGGATCTAAATTGAACCTTTTGAAAAGTTTAGGGATGAAATTGGGCTTTTACGATAGTTCGGAGATGAAGTTGACTATTACGTGTTTGAAGTATTATAGCACTAAACAATATCTAATAGCATTATATCATATTTAACTCTTTCATACCAATCATAATGTCTTAAATGCACACGAGTGCTGGACTGTCTTGTCACTAACTGGCCATCAAATGGCCCCTCCTTTGCCAAACCTTGCAATGTGGCTCTGTTCCAAGGTTTACTTTCCCGTTTATCCCGCTAATCCCGGTCGAGACCGGATGTCGGATTCCGCGGAAACCGGAAATCCCGGTCCGGAATCCGGTCAAAATCCGTTTTTGAAGGCCAGGCGGGACGGACCGGGATCCCGGCGGGATTACCGGGATCCCGGACGGTATTTCCGGTATTCCGGTGACATAATTTTAAAATCCGAGGAGAGGTTAAAACATAAAAAAAAGGCGCGGAATTAATTAAAAAATTGGCATAGCAGTTCCATAATATTTCTACTCATATTCATGACACATAAAACATTAATCCATCACAAATGCATGATAAAAACATAAAACATACATCCATCACACATAGTTCAATTACAAGTCCCTAAATGAAACATACATCCACCACACCGCCCCTTCCACACTTGCAATATTTGCAAAACCATCCGGATCCTCTCTTCTCTCCATGTTCCCAAACGCTATCACTGCGACGCTCCGCCATACTTGACTGCAATAAACAAAAAATGTGTATAACATACATTCCTAATTCAATAAACCGTAACACCTATTTCTATTTTCTAACTTATCAACTTCTATTTCCTAGTAACAATTCGAAATGCTCTATTTTTATACACAAACCTAAACATACATAGAAAATAAAGATAAAATCGAGTAAAAAACATACCCGAACGGCGGGCGCTAGCGTCGGGATCCCGAGCTCCCGGCCGGGAACCCGACCTTCCCGGTCGGGATCCCGGCGTGCGGCAGCGGACGGGAGGGCGAGGGAAACGGGAGTGCCGGAGGTGCCGGGATCCCGAACTCCCGGCCGGGAAACCGAGCTTCCCGGTCGGGATCCCGGCGTGCGGCAGCGGACGGGAGGGCGACGGCCTCGGGAGTGGCGGAGGCGCCGGGATCCCGAACTCCCGGCCGGGATTTCGAGCTTCCCGGACGGGATCCCGGCCCCCGGCGGCGGCTTCTGCGCGCGGCGGCGGAGGAGCGGCTTGGCCTGCTGGAGCGCGTGCCTTTGGTCGGGGAAAGAAGACCACCCGTGCTGCGGTGGTGGTTTAGATAAGGTTCCTCTTTTTTTATTATTTCTTTCTTAACTTGTATCTTACTTCATTTTTTTCATGACTCAAAACTCATAATTTTTATGATTCGATTTCACCATAAATCATAATTTTTCATCTAGTTTTTTTACATATTTTCATATCAAATTCTTTTAAAATTTCAAAAAATTCAAAATTCAAATCCGGAATCCCGGTCTCCCGATGAAACCGGCCCGGACCGGGATCTCCGGAAACCGCGGAAACCGGCCGGGATCCGGTCGGGATTTCAAACACTGCTCTGTTCTTTATTTCCTTAAAACCAGGAACTAGCATATGACCTAACCAATCCGAGTGACACCCAACCGCAAAAGAAGCAACTGCTATAGTACATCTTAAAGCCAAAACCTATACTGTACTGTATATGCATGGAACCAGAAGTCGGTCAC
The DNA here is from genome assembly GCA_031894775.1 of Chloris gayana. Classification (NCBI taxonomy): domain Eukaryota; kingdom Viridiplantae; phylum Streptophyta; class Magnoliopsida; order Poales; family Poaceae; genus Chloris; species Chloris gayana. The sequence goes on along the minus strand of JAUNZO010000249.1, from coordinate 256,930 downwards.
CTGGGCCATGTTGGTACTGTCAAGAGTCCATAAATTTGACCAGGAATTAATAATGTACGAAAGGTTAATTACAGCAACCAACATAAGATGCTGATGCTGTGGTATTGTGATCGTGAGTGGCTAAAGGAGTCTTTAGCGACAACATAAGATGTTGATGTCATGAGTGGCTAAAGGAGCCTTTAGCGACACAACATAAGATGTTGATGCCGTACTGTGGTATTGTGATTGTGATTCAGAAGTCATTTTTTCCGTGAAGAATACCGTTCCTTTAGTCGCTCACTTTTCACCTGTAAGGTAAGGTTGATAGATTTAGTGTCTCCAGGTGGAGAAGACAATATGTTTCCAAAGCTACAGTCAGAATTAATTTAAGTGGATTTTGTTTATCTTGTTAGTTTTGTTTTTCCAGAACTAGGCACACATTTCATTAAGAAGAAGAAAAATACAAAGGACCTACATGTGAACTTTGTAAATACAATTATCTTCTTAGGTTAAACTGCTTAAATTTTTTTGGTTCTTTTGCCAGCTTCTTCTTTTCAATCAAATTGTTGGATAGCAGCGAAGATTACTGTTACACAGATGAATGTATAGCGGTAACATGGGAGGAGAAATAATCGAGTAACTACGGATGTGTTTGGCTGGGTTTTTGTTTCACTTTTTTTAATCATAAACAAGAGAAACCTAAACCAAATGGTCAGTACCAGGAACAATTTTCAGAGAAGCACTTCTCATTCTGAACTATGGACCATATACTATAACCCTTGAACTATGGACGAGTAATCAATTGTGACCCATGTAAAGTTATCTCTAGCCTCAAAATTAAAGTGTTATGAACTATTGGGGTTTAATTCTTTTGAGGAATGGTGTCAAGCGGAAGGAACTGGGAGGCGCTCATACTAGTTACCTGCAGCCTAACGTGGCTGCAATTTAAAAAGATAGCCGTACCACAGCAGGTCCAAAGTCCGATGCCAAGCTTACATTTTAAATAGTGGGTTAGACAGAACGTTAGACAGCAGTGTGTAAACACTGTTAATGTAGGGGTATTTAGTCGGGTTAGGAAAGAATATCATAGGGTAATGTGGTAAAAGCAGTTAAAAATTATTACCATCTCTTAGAAGTCACAACCATGCTTGATGCTATCTTCGTTTTGAATGTTACCATTTGTCTGTAACATTTTGATGCAGAGCTTGCCCTGCATATGTGTTGTGAAAACGCCCCTTACTAGCTTAGTCAACAGTTATTTATGTACTAGTGTGCAAAACCAGATGATTACAAATCAATACAAATGCAGCCTGTGCAAAACCATATGACCACAAAAGGCAATTGACCTTGACAAAGATCCCCGCTAGAACATAAAAAGCAGAGCAGCCTGCCATTTTATACACATAGAAAGAGAAGAGAAGTGTCGGTTCTCATGAACTTGATGAAAAGGATCAAACACAGTTCAGGGTTGAATTTTGTCTCATCATGATAAATCTTACTCCTTGAACCAACAAATTTTTGATGATCCAACTCCTTGAACCAACAATTTTCTGAACAGCTCAAGTCTACCACAACTTGCTTGGGAATAATTTGATGTCAAAGTGAAAAGGACTGAGCTGAGTTCAATTGACATAATTCACATCTTTGGATATAGTAGCGGATTTATCTAGTAGTCTTTTACCTGTTACAGCAATGAAGGAATAGCCACTGTACTCCGTGTGTATCCACTTGATGGAAAATTCCAATTCACACTTCCACAATCCACACGTAGAATTTTCTTCAAAAATAATAAAAATCCACATATAGAGTATACATCATTTATTTACTAAAAAAAAGAAGCTGGACCTTCCAGACTTGCAAACCGGGGAATCGCCAATTAAGGTTTCGGCCAACCATGCCAAATCATCACTAACACGTGGACCTATAAAATGTAGTCCATACATACATCAGTAAGAAAACTCAAGAGATGAACTAACCCAAAGTTAATAAAAAGTTTGAATTAAACCGGAGCAAATCTGCATATGCGTGTTGCGGCGACAACTTGAGAAGGCAACACACGCATGGATGCAGCAGACCTGCAGAGAAGATGCGGGCATCACTCGTCGGCATCATCTGCTTAATAAACATATAGTAGTAGTAATTAGGAGTAGTTAACTTTGTTGTTAGCCTTGTAGCTCCCTGACAGTGGCATATGGCTATGCACCTCTTTCCTCTCGGGCGCGTGACGAACGCGTGATCCTATGAATAACCCCATGCCGGCATCTTCACAATTCTCTATGCAAATAAACAAATAAATAAACATCTACTTAATTACTACTATATTAGTGAGGGACAGGTTTGCAGTGTGTCCTACGCTGTTTTTCAATCGATGGCTGGGAAATAAGCAAAATTTGCTATTGTTCTTCAGTACTGAACTTGAGTTTATTTGTTGGGTAACAAGTATACTCCCTCCATGTCCCAGAAGCAAGTTGTTTTGGACAGTATTTCGTCTATCAAGGAGTAATTAGGCATTTCAAAATTTTACTAACAATAATCCACAATGAAATTGAAGCAGAAATTTCTTGAATTCACTCCTCAGGAAGGAAGTGTAATATAAACCAAATGTGTAGGGAAATTGATTGATAAATCTTTAAATCTCAAGTAAGCTTCCAAAAAAAAAAAGAGAGAAGAAAATCCCTTACCTTGCTTCTTTTATTTTGGGTGGACATACTTACAAATCATCTATCGTACTATTTGGTGGGTGTCAATGCCATTTTATTCAGATTCAAAATACACACACTCAGTACCAGCCGCACCTGACGGAACAGAGTTCGCGGACTCATCCCAGCCATGGAACAAGCAACGTGGCATATCAAGATGTGTGTTCGTCGACAGTGGGCAGGAGCAAATAATGGCCGTGGCAATGAGGCAGGGGCAGCACTGCATTTTGAAAAAAACAGTAGTTAAACAATAGGAAAGGCAGAGCAGCTAGCTCTAATTTTGTTTCCCGCGCTCCGATGCGGGTGTTGTTTTTCTCTGTCCTCCACCACCCGATGCGCCTCGATGGGTGCGAGAACCCATTCATCATCCACCTCCTCCTGCAACAAGCAAACACCTTTGAGGGTTTTGAGGATGAGAGAGAAACAAGACAGCAAGCATTGAATCCGGTTCTGTTCTTCTTCATAGAGATCATCGCCGCCACTCTCTCTCTCTGTGCATAGAGATAGAGGAGAGGTTGCGTTGCCTGGTGGGTTGTGCCGTGTTCCCAGTTTTTGATGCCATTGTTGCCCTCGCCAAGCCCCATGCGCCGCCGCCGCCACCTGCTCCTTGAGCTTGCCCTCCTCTTACTCCACCTCCACCTCTTCGCCGCCAGCTCAGCCAGCGCCAGCTCCGCAGCAGCAGAGGTCGCGTTCCTGACGTCGTGGCTGAACAGCACGGCGGCGCGGCCGCCGGACTGGTCGCCGGCGGCCGCGTCCCCGTGCAAATGGTCGCACGTGGAGTGCGACGCGGCCACGGGCCGCGTGACCGCCGTGAGCTTCCAGTCCGTGCACCTCGCGGCGCCGGTCCCGGCCGGCCTCTGCGCCGCGCTGCCCGACCTGGTCTCGTTCGTGGCCTCCGACGCCAACCTGACCGGCGGCGTCCCCGGCGACCTCCACCTGTGCCGCCGCCTCGCCGTGCTGGACCTCAGCGGGAACGCGCTGACCGGGCCCGTGCCCGCGTCGCTCGGCAACGCGTCGGCGCTGGAGACCCTCGCGCTCAACTCGAACCAGCTCTCCGGCGCCGTCCCGCCGGAGCTCGGGTTGCTGTCGGCGTCGCTGAGGAACCTGCACCTCTTCGACAACCGGCTCTCCGGCGAGCTCCCGTCGTCGCTCGGCGATCTCCGGCTGCTGGAGTCCCTCCGCGCCGGCGGCAACCGCGACCTGGCCGGGCCCATCCCGGACTCGTTCGGGAATCTGGCGAACCTCGCCGTGCTCGGGCTCGCGGACACCAAGATCTCCGGGCAGATCCCGGCGTCGCTGGGGCGGCTGCAGAGGCTGGAGACGCTGTCCGTGTACACGACGGCGCTGTCCGGGCCCATCCCGCCGGAGCTCGGCAACTGCTCCAACCTCACCTACGTCTACCTCTACGAGAACCAGCTCTCCGGGCCCCTGCCCCCGGAGCTGGGCGCGCTGCCGCTCCTGCAGAAGCTCCTCCTGTGGCAGAACGCGCTGACGGGCCCCATCCCGGAGTCCTTGGGCAACCTGACCTCGCTGGTGTCGCTGGACCTCTCCATCAACTCCATCTCCGGCGCGATCCCGGGCTCGCTGGGGCGTCTGCCGGCGCTGCAGGACCTGATGCTCAGCGACAACAACCTGACCGGCACGATCCCCACGGCGCTGGCGAACGCGACGGCGCTGGTGCAGCTGCAGCTCGACACGAACGAGATCTCGGGGCTCATCCCGCCCGAGCTCGGCGCGCGGCTGGCCAGCCTGCAGGTGCTGTTCGCGTGGCAGAACCAGCTGGAGGGCGCGATCCCGCCGGCGCTCGCGTCCCTGGCGAGCCTCCAGGCGCTGGACCTCTCGCACAACCGCCTCACCGGCGCCGTCCCGCCGGGGCTCTTCCTCCTGCGCAACCTCACCAAGCTGCTGCTGCTCGTCCAACGACCTCTCCGGCGCGCTGCCCGCCGAGATCGGCCGCGCGGCCAGCCTCGTCCGCCTCCGCCTCGGCGGCAACCGCCTCGCCGGCCCGATCCCGGCGACCGTCTCGGGGATGAAGAGCCTCACCTTCCTCGACCTCGCCAGCAACCGCCTCGCGGGGCCCGTCCCCGCCGCGCTCGGCGAGTGCGCGCAGCTCCAGATGCTCGACCTCAGCAACAACTCGCTCACGGGGCCGCTGCCGGAGTCCCTCGCCGGCATCCCCGGCCTGCAGGAGATCGACGCGTCCCGGAACCGGCTCACCGGCCCGGTACCGGCGTCGCTCGGGCGGCTGGACACGCTGAGCCGGCTCGTGCTCGGCGGCAACGAGCTCACGGGCCCGATCCCCGCGTCGCTGGGCCAGTGCCGCAACCTCGAGCTCCTCGACCTCAGCGACAACCGGCTCACCGGCGCCATCCCCGACGAGCTGTGCGGCGTGGACGGGCTCGACATCGCGCTCAACCTCTCCCGCAACGGGCTCACCGGCCCGATCCCGGCCCAGATCGCCAAGCTCACCAAGCTCTCCGTGCTCGACGTGTCCTACAACGCGCTGGACGGCACCCTGGCGCCGCTCGCCGGGCTCGACAACCTCGTCGCGCTCAACGTCTCCAACAACAACTTCTCCGGGTACCTCCCCGACACGAAGCTGTTCCGGCAGATGTCCGCGTCGAGCCTGGCGGGCAACGCCGGGCTCTGCACCAGGGGCGGCGACGTCTGCTTCGTCGGCGTGGGCCCCGACGGCCGCCCGCTCCCGCCGCGCGCCGGCGCCGACGCGGACGCGCAGCGCGCGCGGCGGCTCAAGCTGGCCATCGCGCTGCTGGTCACCGCCACGGTGGCCATGCTGCTCGGCGTGGCGGGCATCCTGCGCGCGCGGCGCGCGGGCGGGGGCAAGGAGGGCGGCGGCGACTCCGAGGCGGCGTGGCCGTGGCAGTTCACGCCGTTCCAGAAGCTGAGCTTCAGCGTGGACCAGGTGGTGCGCGGCCTCACGGACGCCAACGTCATCGGGAAGGGCTGCTCCGGCGTGGTGTACCGCGTGGGCCTCGACACCGGCGAGGTCATCGCCGTGAAGAAGCTCTGGCCCGGCGCCGCGCACCCGGCGCGCAAGCACGACGAGCCCGGTGGCGTGCGCGACTCCTTCTCGGCGGAGGTGCGCACGCTGGGGTCCATCCGGCACAAGAACATCGTCAGGTTCCTGGGGTGCTGCCGGAACAGGACCACGCGCCTGCTCATGTACGACTACATGCCCAACGGCAGCCTCGGCGCGGTGCTGCACGAGCGGGGCGGCGCGCAGCAGCTCGAGTGGGACGTCAGGTACCGGATCGTGCTCGGCGCCGCGCAGGGCCTGGCGTACCTGCACCACGACTGCGTGCCGCCCATCGTGCACCGCGACATCAAGGCCAACAACATCCTCATCGGACTCGATTTTGAGGCCTACATCGCCGATTTCGGACTCGCCAAGCTCGTCGAGGACGGCGACTTTGGCAGGTCGTCCAACACTGTCGCCGGGTCATACGGTTACATCGCACCCGGTACGTTCCCCTTTATTCGATTGATTTCTACTGCTACGTGTTGGTGCAAATTTGAATTTCATTGCAGTTGATAAAACAAACTGAAATAGCACTGACGATGACCACCAAATAAATACAATAATGGATGCTGCAGAGTACGGGTACATGATGAAGATCACCGAGAAGAGCGACGTGTACAGCTACGGCGTGGTGGTGCTGGAGGTGCTGACGGGGAAGCAGCCCATCGACCCCACCATCCCCGACGGCCTGCACGTCGTCGACTGGGTCCGCCGCTGCAAGGGCGCCGCCGACGTGCTCGACCCGGCGCTGCAGGCCCGCTCCGCCGCCGAGGTCCAGGAGATGCTGCAGGTCATGGGCGTCGCGCTGCTCTGCGTCAGCCCCACGCCCGACGACAGGCCCGCCATGAAGGACGTCGCAGCCATGCTCAAGGAGATCCGCCTCGAGCGCGAGGACGCGGCCAGCGTCGACGTCATGCTGCTCAAGGGCGCCGCGTCGCCGCCGGCTCGTCCCCCTCCAACGGCCACGTCGTCCACCTCCAGCACGCCGCCATACAGGCAAGGGACCAGCAACAGCAACAGCAACAGCAACAGCGGCAGCTTCTCTGCTGCCACCGTGTCCAACAAGGCCAAGACACCGTTCGGCTGAATTTTGGCATCTTGGCTGCTGCTGCCTCTTTTCTGTCTCTCAATCTGAAGCTGAAGGCAAAGCATTTTGGAACAGGTTTCCGCTGGTGGTGGGCTGTGTAAATGGAGGAGTTCAGAATAGGTTCTTTGCATTTTTTTTTACTGTTTTGAGGGCTTAGCTAGGATTTAGACCTTGAAGCGAAAGGCTTAGAAGTTGATGCCTTTTTTATTTTCTTATGACAAGAGTTCAATGCACGTCTGTTTCAATAAAGATGGAAATTCGGTTGAATGCTCATGCAAATGTGTGCAACATTTATTTCCCGGTTGTGTTCGGTGTATGGTCGGACGTAAAAAACACCTCCGCATCTTAAAACCAATCCGTCGCAACCAAACAACTTGATTAGCACCTCTAATGTGTTCACCTATATACCTCTGTCTCACACTGACTTGATGTGGCCATATCATGATCTGCTCCTCACCGTTCATGTAGAAAACCAAGCCTCAAGATCAGATTCTAGAGCAACCGCTTAAAGTTTCTGTTGCTTCACTTCCAATCGTGTGAGTAGCCAACACACCCATATCCAACACAATTGCGCTCGAGCCAAGAAAAATAGCTATACTTTTAAAAAACTTATGGAATCTCTGGCAAAAATAGCTGTACTTTTGAAAAAAATTATGGGATCTCTGACTCAATATATTTTGAAGGCAAAAGGAAAATATTTGAGAAAAATCCTATAGATGAGTGAAAAAAACAAATTCCCATCGACTACAAGAGATTTGATCTTCCGTGACGTTTTAATTTCGTTGCAAAATGTCTAAAAGATGTCGATGTAAGCGCAACGAAAATGAAATCGACGCCTATAGTCCGTTTTAAAAGACATCGAGTGACGTTTTAATATGTTTTCGTCGTAATTTTTTTGCGACGATTCTTACTTCATCACAGATTAGTGATGGTGCTATTAGACCTCAAAATGTCGTAAATATATGTATGATAAGCTGATGTGGGCTAGGCCCAAATACATTATGGATTGGACCTATTTAACATCTTAGTTCAAGCCCAATTACATTTTAAATCAGCTTAATTTAGTGAAATTTTTACAATCTGGTCCTTTCGCGGAACTATTTTCACAAATAGACCCCGGACAAACTAATTTGAAATATGGACCGAACGAACGGCGCCAAGGGGCTTGGCGCCGTGGGTACATGGGACGGCGCCGGACGTGCTTGGCGCCGTCTTATGCCACGTCGGCGAACGGCCGGGCGCACACCATCCGACGTGGCGGGTGCAGCGCCAAGGCCTTTGGCGCCGTGGTAGCATAGCTCGGCGCTAGCCCCTTTGGCGCCGTGCGTCCCTACCTATAGGCCGCGCGAGGGCGCACCTCCCTTGTCCGAATCCATTTCAGTCCATGGTCCGAACAGGCTTCGTCCCTCTCACTCTCTCTCCGGTTCACTCTCCCCCTCCTCGGATCCATCAAGTGTGCAAGGTTTAGGGCAAATCGACCCAAGGAATAGCTTCACCAAGGTTTGCTCCCTCTTGTCCTTCGATTTTTAGGCACTTTGAGCGGCGGATCTATTCGCATTCTTCGATTGTTTGTATGATGCATTTCAAAATTTGTGCTCCTTATGTATCGTAATTTAAGCTGTCATTTTATGAGGTAGTACATTAAGTATTTGTTAGTAGATAGCACATATTTGAAGTCGTCATATTACTATGTATTTACAAAAGGTAATATTTTTAGGGTTCCTTGTGACCAATGGATGGTGGAGGAAGAGGAAGAGGAAGAGGTGGAGGTAGGGGACGAGGAAGGAAAAGGGGAATCGAAGAGCCGGTCATATGGGAAGGCACAACCGGGCCAACATGGTATGAAGAACCACTAGAGGACTTTCCTCTAGAGGGAAAAGATGAGTTTGACAACATGCTCAATCCACTAAGGCCGTACCGGAACACGAAAGAGAAGTGGCCAACATGTAACCATGGAGAGGATTGCGTTGTCCAAATGTTTCATGGCACTGGTTCTTCTGATAGTGGACGTCGTTTTTTCGTTGCCCACGTGGTGAAGTAAGTAAATTAATATATTTCATAATTTAGGAATTGTGAAGCTTATGTCATGGTTCATAAATTGCAGACCTATGATGATGAAGAGAATTGCGGTTGGACGCAGTGGGTGGACCCAGAGCCTATCGGTGCAATGATGACCTATATTGGACACTTGCAAAACCGCATCTTTGATTTAGAGAAGGAAGTGGAGGTTGCTTTGGCGGAGCCGGAGGAGGAATTGGTCATAAGCATTGCTGAGGATGATGGTCGTATGTGTGACGACATTAGTTGCAAGTGCCCGCACCATAAGTCGGGACCGGTTCCTCTCGTCACGGTCACGTCCACGTGGGTGGGGACAATACGGCACCGGTTCATCACGGACCGGTGGGTGATAGACAGGCTGGATGGCAATTAGAAGCATATGTCAAGTTGTTTGTTGTTTCGAATTCCCTAAAGCAATTGTCCGATGGAACTCATATTCATGTGGACGAAATTGCGTTGTAATGAACTATGTTAAGCGAGTATGTGTTTAATTGTGTTGTAATGAACTATGTGGTTAAATGTGTTGTAATGAACTATGTGTTGTACTGAACTATGTAGGTAAATTATGTAAGGACTGAAGTTATGTTTAGTTATGCGTCTATTGTTTATGTTGTGGCATTAATTCTAACTATTTTTTATGTGTTCAATTCCCTGAAGAATGGGTTTTTTTCATGTGAAGGAAGTAGGTACGGCGCCAAACTGTTTTTTCCTCGCATAGGCGTACGGCGCCATGTTATTTGGCGCCGTGTCATAGGAGCACGGCGCCAGGGTGTCCGTGACTCCAGGGAAGGGCAGGTTAGCGTGCAGGGGCACGACGCCAAATCCGTCGGCGCCGTGCTAAGCTACCACGGCGCCAGCCCATTTGGCGCCGTGTCATAGGAGCACGGCGCCGAGTGTTTGTGATTCCGGGGAGGGGCAGGTTAGCGTGCAGGGGCACGGCGCCAAATCCTCCGGCGCCGTGCTAAGCTACCACGGCGCCGGGACATTTGGCGCCGTGCTAAGCTACTCCTGGTGCCTTCAGCTGGAAGTCGGAAGTCCGAAAGCTAGTCGCCAATTGGTTTGGCGCCGTTGTTCCATGGTACGGCGCCGAATGAATTGGCGCCGTTGTTTGGAAACAGTGGAACGAACATAAGAAAGACAAGAAAGACGCACATTCACATGAGAGTATAGATCGAAACATAGACATGACATAGAAAATAAACATGAACATAGACAATCACATGACATAGCATGCACATGAAAGACATAGCATCCACATGAAACACGGAGTATCGACATAGCATCCACATGAAACACATAGCATCCACATGAAACACGGAGTATCGACATAGCATCCACATGAAACACATAGTACCGACGTAGCATCCACATGAAACACATAAGTCCTAGAACGACATAACATCCTAGAAAGACATAGCATCCATAGTATTCAGCGTGTCCTTTTCTTGCCCTTGCCTTTCTTGCCAACGGCATCCGTGCCGGGAGTGTAGCGCCGAGGTTGACGCCTTTCATGCTGGGTAGGCTGCGAAGCTGGTGGAGCATCACGGAGCCGAGAGGAGCCAATCTCGTCGGGAATGTGGCTGTGGTACTCGGCATCTCCATCGTCATCGCTTTCCATGTCGTCATGAGAAGAGAAAGTAGGTTGCCTTGAGGAAGACCCGGTGGAACGCCCTGTTGCTGTTCCACGTGACGAAGCGGCAGCGGCGGCGGCAGCGGCAGTGGCGGAAGGACCTGCAACATCATGCAAAGCTTGAGTCCGACAACCACACCGTGCAGCGATTCTTCGAAGCCGTCGCTGCATCTTCTGCAAAGATTAAGAGGTAAAATGCTTTAGTGATATTAGGAGGAGTAACATAAGTAAATCGAGTTAGTCACCACTTATGAAATTACCTCAACTGCTTGTCTCAACCGGTTTTCTCCCTCGTGGCGCCATATGGATATGCCAAAACATTGCCAAGCTCATTGACAGCCCTCCTGCAATCTTGACCCTAATTCATACAAGTATGTAAATATATATGTAAAGAAAGAGCAACATATGGACAAATAAGGAACAAAATATCATACCACACGATCAAGGACCGGTGCTAGCTCCACGACGGTTCCTTCTCGAGTCCGAATGTCATATGGTGTGTCCTCATCATCGGAAGACTGGATGTCACCATAATCAACATTAGTCCATGCTTGACGTAGACGATACCGTGTCGATGAGTGGTACCATGCAAGGTACTCCCGAAAGCCGGAGTCACGGTGCATGGTGTGAATCTGTTCACGGTTGTCCTCGAACTTCAGCCACGCTTGAATGTGATCTCGATGATGATGAGCAAAATCTGTGACCTTCCTTTGGCGAACCCGATCGAACCTGCAAACCAGCAACCATTTCAATAACTAGTCACGGAATTGATATAATTTTTTTCCTTACTTGTGCAAGTCAACGGAGGTAGAAACGTGAGGAGGTGGGAATGGCTGCTCCCTCCCAAATTGTCTCATCACTCGGCCAGGTAAATGCCACTCCACAGCATAGAAGCAAATGAGAGGGCAACGCATCGTCCACAGCTCCTCATCTCGCTTGCACATGATGTTCAAGCCCCAACGCTGAACCAAAGCTACAAACCGTGGCTGCTCGTATGGGCGCCGAGTTACCTAGAAAAGGAAGGAATATGTATGACATGTGATGTTATGTACTTGGAAATGTAATCGATCTTCATAAAAAACAGACTCACCGTGCTCGGATTCAAAGCATCCAGCTCATTGCTGAATTCCGTGTACGCTCGCTGTGTGATGGCGTAAGGGTGAGCAACCTTGTCCCACAAGTACGCCGCTGAAGGGAGCAAATCCGGAACGTCCACCGGACTCCAATCACGTGGGACTAGAACCCGTGGACGGCCAACCGGAATCCTACTCCACATCCATAGCTGCCAGGACAAGAAAGTAACAAAATTAAAGGTTAGTACGTAAGTAAAGAAAAGTATTACAATGAAAAAATAAGGACGTAACGAAGAAGACGTAGGTGAAGAAGTAAAGAAACTCACCTGAAGAAGTAAGTTGCAACCACCTAAAGAAGACGTAGGTGATCGACGCCGACAACCCTCGCAAAGCTGTCGGTACAAGAAAGCAAGCACAGCTGATCCCCAACTCGTATGTACCGGCTTCAGTCCAGTCCATCAAGCACGGGATGTACATCCAAGAAGCCGAATCTCCGGTTGCATCAGGAAACAAAACCGTCCCAAACATGTGCCACACCCAAGCTCGAGCGTGGTACGTGATCTGTCTGCTCATCTGCTAAAGGAGGACAGTCGTGAAACATCTGTCGGATCCAAGAGAGGGGCACACCCGAAACACGGGCCTTCCGACCATCTGCAGGCTCCGGAGGTGGCACCCCTAGGAACTGGTGAACTCGATCCTTCCATCCATCGTTGTTGCACGAGCCAATAACAGGCTGGCCTCTAATAGGCAACGCGAGCTCCATCGCAACATCCTCAAGAGTGATAGTCATCTCACCGCACGGGAGGTGGAACGTGTGAGTCTCCGGCCTCCACCTGTCCACAAGGGCCGTCACAGCAGGGGCATTGAAAGGAGGCATCCCACGGTTTACTATATTTGCCACCCCTGCAAGACCAGCCCTCCGGAGTAGAGGAGTGTACCGGTGGTCATACGGCATGACCGTTGACCCATCATGGCCCCGAAGCCGAAGTAGAGGAAGTGCCTCGCATGGAACAAATAATTGTGCCATGTAAAAGTATATAAATTATATTGATTAGAAAGACATGCAAGGACTTTGCATTACTGACCCTCCTCTATGAAATGTGCACGATGGTCCTTCTCGTAAAACTGGTCAAGGAGCCGATACTTGTGCCATCCCGAAAAGCATTTATCAAAGCATTAGTACAACATAAATATGTAAAGTAAAGTGTCATAACATGCATATAAATTCATATAAAATTATGTAAATTAATTATTACTATTGTACCAACAAATTCATGTACGAACGAATTACAATTTATATGATACCTTATTTCCTGTGCATCCCCTACGATTATGACCGGTTCCATGACATTTCGAACACGATATGGATTGTGGATCCTCCATGAACGGAGTTCCGGTCTTCCTCCTTTTCGATTTCCCGGGTTAACCCGGTCCATGTCCATGGTGTATCTAACCCGCCGCCTTGGACCCCTAGTTTTCCACTTCATCCCTTTGTCAGCAACATAACGTGGTCCATTGTACGGTTCCCATTGATCCTCATCCAAGAATGGCTCAAAGCGTGGTGACCACGTTCGAACCATGGCTTCCATCCTCAAATAATTTGAAATTCGTGGAGGTGCTTCGAAATCAACTCCTCGTAATCGACAAGCGGTAATCATGTGCCCACAAGGAATGTGCAACAACTGCGGCACACCACAAGTACATGTATTTTGGGTTATGACAACCTTAAACTTCCTAGCACCACGGTGCTCCCCTCCAACAGCTTGTCCCTCCACCTTCCATGACCTCGTACGTAGATGTATCCATGTCAAAGCAGGTTGCATGCATCTCATTTGCCCGTACTACGGCTTTACTTAGTTCTATGGTGCACCGAGGAGCAAACTTCTCATGCACTAAGTTCAAGTCATTTGCTTCCTTCAAACGATCAACAAACCATGCCGTGCACTTGTAAAACGTAAAAGAGGCAATTGCGGTGACAGGCAATGCTCTAACACCCCTTAACAAGCTATTAAAAATCTCTGCCATGTTGCTAGTCATGAATCCACAACGCTTTCCACCAGTATCATACGCAAGTGACCATTTCTCCTTATGTTCCATCAAGCCTGCAAGAAACTCCTTTCCCTCGGCATTAGTCTTCCTCTCCAGTAATTTTAGTTTTCTCTTAAATAAAGCAGGCTCGGTTTGCCGACGGACATCCTCAAAAAGTTTGAAGTTGTCTCTAATATGGTCATGCTTTATTAGATTCTGAGCAAGATGCCGTGTGCACCAACGATGGTGGACACGACCATGTCCAGGTATTTCCTCCTCAATCGCATTCAAGATCCCAGCATGCCTATCGGAGATGACACATATCTCACGACCTGGACCCACAACAACTTTCCTTACAAGCCTCAAAAACCAAGCCCAACTAGACGAATTCTCCTTCTCAACAATTGCAAAAGCTAGTGGTAGCAACTGCCGGTTTGCATCCATTCCAATAGCTATGAGCAAGGTACCCTCATACTTTCCCGTCATAAAAGTGCCGTCGATTGATACCACATCACGACGGTGTTTGAAAGCCTCAATGCATTGACCAAATGTCCGGAAAGCACGGAAAAATACCTCCCTACCATCACAATTGCGGACCGTATTCGGCTTTGGGACATACTCAAAATGCATCCCAGGATTCTTTGCTTTCATGGCATGCAACATGGCCGGCAACCGCTCATATGCTTCAGCCCAATCACCATAGCAATCCTTCAAAGCACGTTGTTTTGCCCGCCAAGCTTTGCCATACTTGATTCGGTACTTCCAAGCCACACGAACCAACTCCATTAAGGCGGCCACAGTGCATTGTTGGAGCATGCTTCAAAATGTTCACAAAACGCTTTGAAATGAATTTCGAGCTCAACCGTTGATGCTTCTCCTCAGGCTTCACAGTACCACAAGTATGTGGTTGCACAACACCGGTGACCTTCCACTTGTCCTCCCTAGTTTTCCTTGCACGCACCGTCCACGGACATCCACGACGGCATTTCACAATGTACCGCTTCCTCACACTAGAATTCTTCACATAAAATGGGCGATGATGAATTACTGCATATTCGGCCAACCATAGCTTCAATGCCTCCATCGTATAAAAAATAAACCCCTTCTGAATAATTTCACAACGTTCAACTCGCTGGCACGCTATGATCCTCATGCTCCCCATCTGCAACAGCTCGATGGGCTTGACTCAAGTCTCTACGAGTCAGGGACAAGTGCATCACGATCGGTTATAACCCGCCTTAGAAGGTCTTTCTCCCATGTACTTAGTTCACCAACCGGACGATCATCATCCGAATCAAGAGCCCTCTCAGCTTCGTATGTCTCATTGTCACCAAATACATTGACATCAATCTCATCTGTGCCAATACAATTACTCATAAATGGCACGGAATCACCAACACCCACATGGTCACGCACCTCTGCTTGAGGCAATTGATCATCTCGAACTACTTCGGGCAATTCATCATCCACCAACTCTGTGGAACCGATGAATCAAAATTATTATCCTCTCCTCTAAACCTATCTTCCGACCCATTACTTAAAGCAACATCGACTTCTTCTTCACCATTGCCACCCATTGCAACATCACCGAACTGCAAAGTCGGATTCACCCATATCTTGCGCACACCAAATCCAAAGCCCGCACTTCCGAGTTCATCACGACATCAATGTACGCTTTCCATTCAACCTCGTCACCAATCGGCGCCATCATTTTCATACGAGGGCCACTACAAGAACCAACATCAATGCGCCCCTCAAATGCCACTTGAATCTCCTTGTCCATCCAACCTAACCTCTCACGAACTCGACAAGCCGGTGCACACAGAGAAGGTGTTTTGCCGAACAAAAAAACTTCCGACGACATGCCAACAAATTCAACACTATCATCATCGGTCCTCATAACAGTACTCACCGTGATGTACCCTTATACATCTCGCCATCTACATCCACAGACCAATTAATAACAAACCATATATTTCTATGCCTACCAATGCATTACCCTACCATAACCTACAACAATACAACATGAAACTAAATCAACACATCCTTTCAATCCTAACCGTAGCAAACACCTACATGAACACACTAACTACACACAAATAAATCCTAACCCTAACAAATAAACCTCCGAATCAAGCCATTGCATTTCAACCCTAACCCTAACATGGCACACGAAATATGCACAAATCTTACGGTGAAACAACAAAAAAAACTAGGGAGGCGACGGAGATTACCTTGGGGAACAACTTTCTCACGGGAGTTTCCAAGGGAAGCAACTACAGGAGGGGATTTAGTGAGGGGCGGCGCGGACTTGACCTCCGGTCATGGCGGTTGCCCGGGAAAGAATGGGGAGGAGGAAGAAGAGGGGTGCGCCCGCGCGCTGGCTAAAGGTCGCGACGCACGGCGCCAAAGGGCTCCGGCGCCGTGCTGACCTCCCCGGCGCCAAAGGGCATGGCGCCGTGGTTGCCACGTAGGACTCCCCGTGCCTGCCCTGCTGCTGACGTGGCAAGGCAAGGCGCCGGGGCCTACGGCGCCGTGCCATGCATCAACGGCGCCGCGTTGCTTGGCGCCGTCCGTTGGGTCCATTTATGAAAATATTTGTCCCGTGGGTTCAATTGTGACAAAAGTTCGCCAAAAAGACCAAAATGTAAAAATTTCACCTTAATTTATGGCATGTGCCAGACCAACTTTGTAACACAAATTAAGCCCAACTAGTATTGTGACTCAAATCCATTTGATTATACAAACTAGGCCCAGCCAACCCAACCAATTGTTTTTCTTTTTCTTTGCCAATTTTATTTGGGTCGTTGCTAGTCGACACACCGAATTGTTTTGTGTGTCAGGGCCCTCATTTTGCGCATCATCTCAGGCGTACGATGAGATACCCTTTCGAGCTGACGGTAGCGCCATTGAAACATCTCTTTGCTCATGCCGCATCGCGGGTCATATTTCTGCAGATGGATAGAAAAATAGTGTCACTACAAAATCAAACCATCCAAATCAAAACTGCCTGACAATGTTGGATCAAGTGACCACTTCATTGCTGTTGACGTTGTTGTCTTCAGCAGCCATATAAATATTGCAATAAAAACAATATTAAAAAAATTAGAAATGTGAAATTGGAAGGAAGAAAATAGTATAACTGGTCAAAGCTACAACTGCATTCTCAGCTATTGCTATGCAATGTACATGAAATGCAAACTGGGAGCAGTGTATTTGGTGGTAGCCAAGAAAGTGTCTGTTTATTGGAAGGATGCTTGGTTAGGAATAATGCATAAGGTTGATTTCCTGGGTTCTGGCACGTGGCAAAGCATATTAGGACCACTGCTCTGTACTTTGCAACCTAATGTACCTACTATTTCAAAGGTGGACGGCGCTTCCGAATGCAGAAGAGCAGCAGTAGGTTAATGAATTTGTGATACAGCTACCATGTATATATGTATATGCTTCCAGTAAGAGGAGTGCAAATTCAATGTGTAACAATAATTTACAGCAAAACGAATTCCACCATTATTATGCTCTATCAAAATTGAAATAAGATTTAAACAGTTTAAATGACACAGTACAATGTTACCACTTTATTGGGCTTCTGATAGTTGTTGAAGCAAAATACTTCTTTTTTTTTAAAGTTGGGACTGCTAATTTAATCTCGGATGCGCCCTCCCCCCCCCCCACACACACACACACACACCAGCAGATTAATAGCTTTATTGATCTTGATAAAGGAAGATGGAACAGCGTAAACAAGGAGAGAAAGAAAACCTGCTTGGGGGCGTCGGAAGAAGCCATGGAGGGGGCGGATGAAAAAGAGTGAGCACGATCAAGTCTTCACTTCTGAACTCCTCTGGATCTACTGCTTAGGTGGTGGCGGAGCGAACTGAAGATGTGACCGCGGAGGCGGCGTGGGGATGAAGCGAAGACGCCAATGAAAGGATATGGAAGCTTGTGCCAGTCGATCGGGAACCCAATGATTGGAGCGGCGGACTGGCGGCGGCGGCGCTTTGGGGGAATTGGGCTGCCGTCGTCACAATACTGATCATGCGTTACATTTGCACCTGGCACGTTGATTTCTGTAACGGGAGAGTGTCAAGGTTACAGGTTCTTTGCATCCGCCCCCCTCTTCTGAGAATTGAATGATGTATGCTTGTATGAACAAAGATCAAAATCTATCTAAATACAAATGAGAATGTCACCATTTGGAGGTTGGTGTTCAGTGCAGTGTCTGCAGTGCTTGGAGTGCATCAGGATCAGATGCTCGGATGTGACACACACGCCGTGCTGGGAAGGAATTTTGAGCAGATGCAAAATTAGCAGTCTGCATAGGAGATAAATGAATATTACTGCTTGTTCAGCTCCCTTTTTGGTTATGATTTCAGTTTTGTGTACAGCATGGATAACAGTTAATATTTCAGAACCCCGGCCATAAATTTTTTTAGCTTAATGAAAGTATGTTTCAAGATCTCTATAGTTCAAAACAGAGAAGAAACACATAAACAAAAATTGTTGTGGCTGTACTACACAGTTGGCACTTCAGATTTCAAATGTGCTTTGTTTATCACTTCTGAATATGACGATTTATGAATACATCACTTGGAAACTATGATATATTAAAACTATGGTCTTTGTTTTGTCATATTACGATTTATAAATGCTTTCACTAAATTTTTATAGAATATAAAGCTAATAAAAAATATATTCAGGCCAATGCCACACATCAGACTATAAAATGTTACTAGCATCAAATACAAAAGGAACATCGATTGTTAAATTTACTGATCCAATAGTACTAAATTACAACATAGTTATCATAATCATAAGCCAAAAAACAGATCCATGCTACAAAAGGAAAGCTCATGGATCTATTCCCGTAAAAAATGGTAAAAGTATTTTTTTCCCTAACATTCAGTCAAACTATTCAAGTACGACTCAGGTACTGAAATCCTAAATACGGTATAATGATGATTCAAGCTTTTCTCGCCATGCAACCTGTAGACTCTACCAAGTGCTCCAGTAATTGGGTTGGGGAAGATGTAGAAAACACGCTTGAACCTTTGATGTACAAGTGCCATCGCACACCTGCAAGAAGACAAACTAATAAAGAAAAAGTTTGGCGCAAAATAAGGAGAAAATTGATGGCAAATTTGATTAGAGTGACATACATTGCACATGGTTCCCAGACAAGGTAGATATCAAATCCTGTGCACAGATACGGTCTGGTTGTTTCAGACGAATCACCACAACATGCTCCATTTGTAGATTGCTCCTTATCCTAAAATTCATCAACCGAAGAAAAGGTTAGAAAACAATATGCAACATTTCCAGTCATATATAGTAGTAATTGGCACTGAGAAATTTATTGCAACACAAAAGATAGAAGATTAAGGCTCACTTTTGCATCTGTCTTTAGCCGTTTTGCTGGTTCATTATCAGAATCAATCTCCAGATGGCCATTCAAAATTGGCTTGGTTACTGTAGTGGATG
Organism: Chloris gayana; assembly: GCA_031894775.1. Lineage (NCBI taxonomy): Eukaryota > Viridiplantae > Streptophyta > Magnoliopsida > Poales > Poaceae > Chloris > Chloris gayana. Next base: position 237,855 of record JAUNZO010000249.1, on the reverse strand, counting down.
AAGTGAATAGCATTCTATCCCTCTCAGCAGCCTTTTCGATGGCAACCATAGCAGTATGGCACAAAGGATGCCATGCAAAACAGCCTTGACAGGACAATGGCTCCAGCCCACTGGTCTTTTGTTTTGTCCATCCCCAGGGGTTCATACATGAGACCTCCATGCTCAAAGAGTTGTATATAGAAAGATAGGAGCCTGAAACAAACAACTTGCCATCTTTCTGAGTTGATTCGTTCAAAGAGCAGGTACCTTCCGCTTTAACTTCAGGAATTTTGTTCCCTTCTGCAGCTATATCATGATGATGCGTTTGGTCTTTAGCCTTAGCAATTATTTGGTTACTGGATGGATCGACAATAATGGTAGCATTTCCCTCCTGGTCCGTGCAGAAATCCCAAGTACAGATCAGCGAAAATATTTGATGAGAACAAAGCAACAAGATGCGAGAATATAATACTAATGTAAATTACAAAGCATGACACAGCTACTACGCTTGATGAAGACTAAATGTTACAGAAATACAGATTCTGCCATCCAGCAGAATGTCAATTTGGTATATGTGGTGTTGAACCCATCTGCTCTCTGCTTTAAGTAAAAGATAAGAATTTGAAAACTCAAATGTTTGTGCCTAGATAACAACAAACTGCACTAGTGAAAATTATAGCACAAATATAATAACATGACTTCAAACTAGTACTGTCCACCTTTGATAACTGAATAGCAGTCTTCATCCAATTGAATATTGATGGTAATTCATCCTCTCGAAATCCACGGATATCAAGGGTGTAAATAAACACAAAAGTCACTTAGAGAGCATGTGAAGCACATCATGAGAAATGCATGAAGGATACAAAATAAATTGCTGCATTTGCGGAAAACACAATTTTATTATAAAGAGCAGAAAAAATTATTTGTATTGCAAAATAAACTATATGTACAATCTTAAATGTCAATCGGAGGCACAAGATTGCTGTAGTGATCTTCCACCAAATAGATATTTAACAAAAAGATAATCAGTTTGTAAACTAGGGCCACATTTTGTTTGGAATCAACACCAGGGAAATATGTAGTGGAAACCACTAGCTAGGTGGAAACATGCAAACTCAATTCAAATATTAATTTTGGAGTTTCGAAAATCAATATTCAAGACCCTAGAGCTATGCTGCTGCCAGCAGTCATCCACCACAAGTCTTTGTGCTGCTGGACAAAGCAATGGGAACAACTAGAAACAATAGCTGTGACTGTGGATGCAGCTACCATAACAGACTGAAGTGAATGCAGCAACACAGAGTGTTGCTAGTCCAACAGCATGAACCTGGGTTAGAGTACCACTATCAGTTGGAGAAGTTTTCTATTGGTGATTGGAACCTTGAAGCGAATTTTCAATTTCATGCTTCAGTACAACATTATTTTTCTTTAACAGAACATTTCTGTGCAAGCAGGAGTTCTAACAGGTGACTTGGTGAAGCAAATCTTGCACACTTGAGAAAGAAACCAAAGAGCTTTTAGCTGAACACATTTTTTAATACTCAATATACCATGTATGGGGGAGATGAACATGTTATCTGGACATACTCATGCGCAGGATGGTAAGATGTTGGCCAAAGTTTGCACTGCTCTTCCCACTCCTCTTTCGATGTAGCAGAAGACTTGGCAACCTGTAAAAAACTTTTACCAATAGTAAATGTAAATAAGTGATCAGGGCACAAGTTCAGGTCTCGTTGAGAGACTCCAATTTAGATATATTCGACATGATAAGTACTTCAGTCATTCAAGTCTTAAAGTATAGAATTTTATTTTTCCCAATGTTTCCATAGAGATGTATTCTAGAGTAGACTGCATTTAATTAAAAATTGCCTTGGGTCATTAATAAGTGAAACAATACACTAACAGGTCACCTACTGCAGAGATGTGTGTACACAGTGGTAATAATAAGCTGATAATTTCCGTGCATGAAGAATGTATGTAAAGAATATGTAGAAGCAAATGGCAATGATAATTTCCTCAAGGATGATATGTAAACTTACTTTTGCGGTGAAAGGTTTTAACTGATAAGTGTCCACAATCTTTTTTACATCGCCAGGAAAACTTTCACAGCAGTTTTTAGAGCCATTTGAAATGCATAAGATGATTGACAGCTCTGATTTTCCTGCCAAATCAAAATCCAACGAAAAGAGTTAGACAATAAGAAAATCTTACGTAATTAAAGACCATATGGCCAACCAAGCTTATTGCAAGCTGGTCACTTTTAGTTCCACTTTGTCATGTAGGTGGGGAATTAATTCCATAGAATTGTGGGTCTTCTTCAGTGCTAGTTGGAAATTAAAGTTCTTCAACAAACTCCCATGTCAACATTTGACAAGATGGAAAGCTGCATCCTACACACTGATGATTCTAGAGAAGGATACATATGATTGTACAAGTAACATTGAATTGAATCAATAACAAGGTTTTGCTGCACTGTACAATTTCTACAATACCCCAGTAGTATTTCATGATTCATGGCATGACTCTGATGAACATGAGTTTTAGAAAGATATGGAATTTCTTCCACAAGATGTGCATTCAGGTAAACAGAAAGCTTGGGAGTTGGATGCCATATATTACCGCTGTCAGTACATCGACGGACCCGCTTTACATGTCTCAGATTCTCCAACGGGCATACCTGGTTCAATTGCCTGAAACAACACTAGCTAAATTCAAATAAAGTCATACTGTTTATCAACTTTAGGTCAAAACCGATAAACTGATAAACATGTCAAGTTGTCAACGATGAAATGCAGGGACGAAACACCATATTCAGATTGATACGTGAGTTAAATACATGAATTTCTTAGCTGAACGGAACAGGAAAGCTGGAACCGGAATTTCATATCAGAGTGTTTGCGACATGTCTAATGGAAATAAGACAGAGTAACTAATACCATCTGAATAAAATCAAAGCTTCTGAGAGGCATTAGTTGATTCCTGGTACAAAAATGACTCATTCAACCCTCTGATTGCATCCCGAGTAGCCCAACTGTGTATAAGCTAGAAGTTCGTAGCTGTTACGCAAGACAAGGGAGGGAATAAAATTCCTTTACCTGATAAGAACATTGGCTATCTTGGGCTCAATCTTCGCAGCCACCACATCAACTGGGAAAAAGAAAAATTAACAAGGAAATGAAGTAAAGGAAAAGAAGCAACGAAACAGCAATCGGCGCTGAAAGTGATACCTGTAGAGTCTTCGAGTGAGGGAGCTGGGTTGCCTGGCACCTCTACGAGCTCCCAGTCCATGAGACCAACTCCAACGATGTCACGCATAGGTTGCTAATGCAAGCAAAATAAACTGTAATCAAGCCGAGCTGAGCTAGCATTTCAGCTCATTCAATTTACAAGCCGAGCCGACCGAGCCGGCTCGACGTCCAGGCCTAGTCAGGTCCAACCAGTGTAACACTTAGAAATTTCAAGTTCTAACATATAGTCGAAAAGACACTCAAAACACAAAACGTTCATTCATAAGCTGGAAGAAAAAAGATATCTATATCTTGACGTCGAAATTAGCCCGAGACTAACTCGAGACTCAGCTAAAATCAAACACATGACTCTGCATGCTAGCACCAAGGGCCAATTGGCACAAGGTAGTAACATTTAAACAAGATATGTATGGATACAATAAATGTTGAAGCATAATTACAGCTTTCAGTAACATGTGACATATATTTCCCTCCATGTTCCCTTCAGAGGCTTGTATAGTATCCCTAATTTTGAGACGAAAATAAAACTACAAAAGGAATTGGCTGACCATACAGTCCTATGAAAGAGCATATTTCGTCCAAGCTTAGGCATTATTTCGGCTCATTGTCACAATTACAAGCCCTAGAAACACATGGTCGTTTTTATTCAGCGGTAAGGACAGGGTAGAAATAAATTGTGGAACCCCAGCCCGCCTCATGTGCTTGGTTTCAACTCAGCTTACGGCCCTAGAAGCTAATGCAACTAACAAGTCATAGTCCATTGATAAAGAGAAGATCCGGGTACCCCTTGTAACAAAAGTGAAAGAAAAGTGCCTAAGAAACAACAGATAAATACAAAGGGTGAGATATGTGCACCTTCTTCTTTATGGGAATTTTGTCATCAAACAACTGTTTAGAAGGATCATCAGCTGGATTATTTTGTCTGCGTCGTTCAGTTCTTGACCTTTCCAAATTTGAAGGGCCAGGAGGTTCATTGGTTATTTCTTCATTCTTAATTACCCCTGGCATGGTGCTTGCTCTAGGGAGGCTTCTGTCATCTACAGAAAAGAAATAGGAACATGAGTCATGTCCGCAGAAAGAAAGAAAGAAAGAGGCTATATTTATATTTTCCATTATCACAACTCCAACAAAATAAAACTAAACACTTCATAAGTTTCGCTCATTGTCACCCTCAGACCCAAGAGAATAGGTCCTGCAGTATTATAATCATGCAGCAAGCCATTATTTCAAGTAGCTGTAACTTAAATCATACATACAGTATAAATGATTCGCTGAAGCAGCTGTAGTAATGCGGTACTGTTCAATATACACTGGTTGTATTAAGATCAAATGATTTCATTATTATACCTAAGCAAATAACAAAAAGAAATATCAATGGAACCTAATAACATTTGAATACGATCATCCACTCAAAGGTGAAGCAGAAACAAGATATGGTTGTCTGCGAGCAGGTTTTATTTTCTCAGATCCATGTTTAAAATCTCTTGGATGGAAATTGGAAATTTCAGCAAACTCAAAATTAAAGGCAATTAGAAGAAGAAAGCACATGGCATTTTTTTTGTCAGAACGTGTCACTCAATAATTCCAATCTTGCATACACGGAAATAGCTGTTTCATCAATATAATCTATTTACCCAATCAAGCCGTTCGTTTTCCTTCAAGAAAGCATATTTATACCAGATAGAAGCAGTCCAGCAACGGCACCAACTAGTACAGCCTAAGAAGTAATGTTGGCAGTCCAATGCCTAAAATTAGGAGCCAAAAAGGCGGGTGATTTGTGTGCGCCCGGGGGACAACTGATCCGCCGACTACGGGAGTGTCGGGTAACCCACCCAGGACGAGCTCCCCGACGACACGCAACTAAGCCATACTACCGGCAGAGAAAGAGGCAGGACCAGCAGTAATCCAGCACCGCAACGTGACCAACGTCCCAGCAGGAATCAGACGGGGCGCAGTGCCCTGACATTTTGGAGGCCCGGTGCCAGATCGTGTTGGAGGGCCCTCTTTTATAGTATATTAATATATTTGCTTAAAAATATTTGTAATTATTATTGTTTGCGATGATAAATATTTTTTTAATTAGATCCCTATACTTTAGGTACTACTTAAAGTCTACTGATGCTGTTCAAAATCATTTATGATTCATTTCCTAAGTCATTTTTAAATCATCCTACTCTTAACAAAAAATTAAGGTGAGAAAGTTATATAAACAATAAAGTATATATATGATGCAATCATCTAGTCTTCTAGGTTAGAATGAAATCGAATGATTCATAATCATTTAACTAGGCTTTTGAAGAATTGTTTTTATTTGTTCAGATCTATTTTTTGTTTTTAAGATTGGAAACTCATCTGACCTGTGGATTATTTGATTCGGGAAAATACGTAGCGGCAGCGTACACAACAGCTATTGTCCATGGGCCTTCCTTCTAGCTCGTTAATCATAAGCCCAATCAGCAAGCCAGGTAAATCATAGCCAATCGTTGGCCTTCTTCTTCGTTGACCATTTAGCCGATCCTTGCGCAGAGCTCGAGAGCCGGCATACCAATGGCGAATGAATTAACGGCAGACTGGGTATTGGAGCCCTAGCAGCTAGGGAAGTGTCTGTTGGAGGTAATTAGCGTCGGATTTAAGCGGAGCCCCTGCTAGATCTTGCCCGACCAGTGAAGTCCATCTCTGTTGTAGCATCTCAGGCGGGGCCCCTAACTTTCTGGGGCCCGGTGCGGTTGCACCGCCCGCACCGCCCCAGGGCCGGGCCTGGCAGTAACCCATTCAGGCAGAGGGAACGGCCGAACCGCACGGGAGAGAAGACAACACCTAAGGACGGTGGGTGGCTGAGATCACCTGCAGCTGAAGACGACGCGAGCGCGGCGGAGGCGTCGGGGGCGTCGGCGGTGGGGGTGGCGTCCTCCGAGCGGTCCCCGTTGGCAGCAGCAGCAGCAGCGGTCCCTTCCTCTCCTCCCGCGAGCCCTCTGGCGCCGCTCTCCTCCGCCGCCATTTGTACCCAGCTGCGGCGGCGGGGGCGCCTTCGCGACGGATCCGCCCTTTGCTCGATCGATATGCTTGCTTGCGCTCGCTTTTCGTGGGGCAGGGAAGAATTCGCAGCGGAAAGCAAAGCGGCGATGCGCTGTGTTGCGTTGTGCGCTGCCCTGCTTAGCTGTGTTCTTTTTTTATCATTAGCAACGTGCGTTGCTACGGCCAATATATAACAAAAATATAACAAAAACAATTATAATATATGAGCATCCATTCATTTTTACACTCTACTACATTAATTAAAAATGATATTTCATTAGTTCATGAAAAATTGAGAAGTGTACGATAGTACAAATTGATTGAAAAGTATATTTTATTAATTCATAGAAACCTATACAGGAAGTCATCAATGATCATCAGTAGTACAAACTGATTGGGAAAAAATGTTTTACATTTCGCTTTAAAAACTTTACCTTTCTAAAATAATTGAGTAATAATTCTTATATTTATCACATAACTAAACCTGCTCCTCTCTGTCTCGGTCAGACCACAAGAGGTCACATGTGAGCCCTTCATGAGGAACCTACACAAATTTTAGAATTGTTATGCAAGCTAAAGATAAAGAAAGGGCACCATATTCTATTTCTTCACTGCAACAATAAAATTACTAAATTAGGCTTGTACGATTTCAATACCCAATAAACACTATTTGACAGCCTACATGAACACAACCTAAATTTGAGGCAAAAAACAATTTTCAGCACAAGGAACAAATAAAGTAACAAACTTTTTAAAAACTATGAACGAACACATTCACCAAAACAGAGTTATTACCTGCCAAATTAGTAACTGTGAGTCCCCTCTCTAATACTGCTGTCAGAAGAATAAAATAACAAGAAAGAAAAAGGCATTAAAACACAGAAAATAGACTTAGTCCGTGGAATATTTTTTTCTTCGATCTATACTGGTTATGAGAAAATCTTTAAAAGAAAATGCAAATGTCAGATCTAGATGGAAAGGATGCAACAATTGAATATTTGAATCAATTCCTAAACTGAGTCTTAGGTATGCCTAGAAAAGAATATCACCCTACTCCAATCTCCTTGTTGGGCTGGCAAGAAGATGATGAACAAGCTCCGCCCTTGGTAATTCGGTTACATTGTAACGTTGGTATCCATCTGCTTCCATCACATCAGTCTAGATTTAGTAGCATTGGGTGTATTCGTGCAACTCAACAAAAGAAACAATAAAAAATGGATCTTAGGAAAAAAATTGTTCTGGTTTCCCAAACAAGTAATGGTAAGACAAACCGGGCTACCAATTAATTGGTGATTGTTTCTTATAGATTGCAATTTGTCGGTACAAATTTATAAGTTGAGAATGAATATATTCTTATAAATTGCACTGACTATGATGCATGACATTGCAACACAGTAACTATATGCACTTACGATTTCAACTTGAATTCTAAAGCAAGCTTTGCACCCACCAGCTTTCTATATATTTGACTTGAATGACTGAAAATGAAATCTTTATTTAAAGAAGAATGCTCTTCAAGTAAAATGCAAGTGATTGTGAAAAAATGACAGAATCCCATAGAAGTGCAAGCCATTGTGCATGAATTTACGACATCTAGGGTATCATTATCAAGCAGTTCTTGAAAATTTGTTACTACTAATGTCATGTTTAGCTTGTTTGTATGTTTTGCATTTTTTACCATCAAATAGTTTTAACTTATCTAGCACATCAATTCAGTACAGGCAGTAGTAGTACTACTTCGGTTCTTCTTTTCTTCAAATGAGAAAACTATAGCAATCTCTTCTAGTTACTTCTTCCTTCCCATAATCTGATCCTAACTGAAAAGAGCCAACTCAAGGCTGATTAAATTAATATCTTCCAGTTAAAAAATAATGAATACAATAAGTTATTCAACATGCTTAATTAAAAAATAATGAATGTACTAAGCTATTTAAAATGCAGAGTACATATACCGACGCAGAGGAGAGGCAAGCACTGACCTTGCCGGAGACATGCCATGCATTGACTGCTATTAGGATCTGACAATGCTCAAGTCGTGCATCTCCTCAGACCAACTGATAACCAGTACTTGCCATTAGTGGTTCAAACCTGCACACCAAGCATGCTGAAGTTAAGGGAGCTGCAAAACTGAGGACAATGGCATAATTAGGAATTCTAGAAAACAATTGGCTTGCATGGGGAAACAAAAAGAAATAAAGAACAAAATGAAAGGCATGGTATGGCTCGAGTGCCAGTATGAGGACGCATCAATTTTCTTCATTTCTTGCAAAGAAATAAATTGATTGTTGTCATTTAAAAAACATTTAAACAACGGGCACATCTTAATTGGTATAAGAGAACAAGTGAGTACTACGGATCAAGTCTCAGAATATTTTTAGTTCACATCAAGTTCTGGTGGATTTCTAAACTTGAGATAGACAAGACTAACAATGGAAGCTAGCAATTAGCTAACTTGGGGGCAATAGTATGCAATGAGTAAATCAGAAGATGGCAAGGAGACTTACAGTCGGTCTCCATGTCACCGCCGATATCGATGGGCTTGAGAGACAGGTGTGCGTGTGGCGCCTGCCGCCTACAGCGACATGCTCTGGATGAGGCACATAGTACCGGGGGTGCACGGTGAGGAATGGCTTAGCGACCAACCCATGCCTGGTCCTTGTGGTCTTAAAAAACCCAGATCTGGTTGTCCCTGCTCAATGTGGCGACCAGTTCAGAAGTGAAAAAAATGAGAAAATAAAACAGAAATCACAATAGTTATACTCATTGTCAATCAGCCCAACATATAGAATCAGTTTCAGGCCTACTTAAATGTAGGCAATGGTTCTTTTTTAATCAGCAACATAAGTTATGTCTCCACTGAAAATTGCTGACTTTTTAAATGTAATGGTAGTAGTTGATCTTTTTTTTTTATCTATCACTCACAATATGAGATGATGGGCTGTATTAACATTCACCTCAGCTAGCAAAGGATGCACTTCCCATTATAGAGGGCATGCCTCAATGATACAAGTCATTGCAGTTCTCCTAAATTAGAGTAGAATCACAAGATGAATTCTGTGTAAGGTTAATACAAAAAGTACTATCACCTACACTCACAATTGTACAAATGTATTTTCCACTGAAAGAGACCAAGTAAGTTTGCCCATCATAAGCTTTAGATGACAAAAAGAATGCAAGCTGACGCTAAAAAAATGTCTCTAAAAATGCAAGCATTGTGCAGATATTTGTGCACTGCATATATTATTAGTGAGTGATTTTAATTAAGGATTTAGCCTCATGGTATGCACCAACAACCAGCATCTCGGGTCGAAAGTACAGAACATACCTAAACTGATTTCTGAGGACGTATTTCCAACAGCAATAGTTCCACAAGCATTTCCCAGTGACTCAATTTGCTGCATGAAATACACCTGATCCCGAGGTTCCTGTTGCACAGGCCATGAAGCAAACATGTACTATCAAAGAAAATATTGCAACTAACAGGATGAAAAAATATGACACTAAGAAGAAACACAAATTGCTCTCCTTGTCTGCAGTAGATAAGACTTGTTGTGAAGGATGAATTGCACCAAAGCAGAGGAACAAGGGTGAATTTACCAAGATCGTAGAAGAATTTTCTGTCTTTCTCATAAAGACCAACCTTTGTACATAGCATCAAAACTACACACTTGGTATTTTGGATGGGATGCATATATGCCACTGGTAATAAAGTTGGATGCAGTTGCTATTAGAGATTTATAATCAAAGTTCCCATATGTCATCAAACATCGTCCCCATGAAACTAATACTTGTAGAAGAAGGAGGCTATCTCACCTACAATGCGCTACTGAACTACAAGGAGCAAATATCAGACACTTGCACTAAAAAAAGGAGACACGGGACTATCAGTTCTCTTTTGGGGGAAGCAACTTCACCATGAGAGAGAAAAACACAAGTTATGAATGCAAAAATAAAGGCAATACACAATAAATAACAAAAGAATAAACAATAGAAAATCGAAACTGAGCAACGATTACGAAGCACGCCCTGATTTCCCCGCTGTGGCCTGTTCGGGTCCCTGCAGTGCACGTCCACCATACTTACCGCGTCGCATACGCGGGCACCGGAACGTTTGCCGCTTGGGCCGAGGCGGAGGCGTAGCCTCCTTCTGCTTGGTTGCCGCCGCTGTCTCCGTGGGCTTTTTCTCCCATGGAGGGCGCAACCGCTTGTGTCAGTCCTCGCACATCATCCCCGCTTGCTCATCAAGCGATCCACACGGCCGCACGAACTCGTCCTTACAGAACTTGCAGTAGATTACCTTGAACTTGCACGGCGACTGCTTTCACCTCGGCCGTTGCTGCTACTGGTGAACGCCGCCCATGGTCGCTGCTGCTCGTTGCGTTCCATCCACTATAGAAGTAGAGGATCCTCGGCCCTGTTCGAGAGCGCGTCGTACGCCTAGAACAGGAGCCTGAACACGCCCTCGACGGCGACGCTGCCGTTCCGGTCGGGGTGCGCGAGCACGGACTGGCGCCGGAATAACTTCTTCAGGCAACGCGAGTTTTCTACGGCCCCTTGTACGTACAACCCCCTACATGAATGACACGTGTTCTTTAGTCTACTAACGGCGTCTCAGCTAGCGCATGGTACATGGGTTACGGTGGGCCACGCTTTCTTTCATAAGTGCTTGCAGCAGAAAAAGCAAAAGCAAGAGAGAAGGTTGCCTGCTTGGAGATGAGGTGGATAAATATGATCCTTTTATTTAGCGTTTCATTACGTATTATTAGAGAAATAAAGATAAATAATCTCTATATATAATATAATATAAATACACATAAATAAATAATCTGAATTCTTTAAAGGAAAATAGACTTTCCCAATATATATTATTTCAAGAATTATTAAATTCAACCTTTTCGTTCTAACTTATAAAAAACTCAAAATTCAAAATAGTGCATACTCTAAATAGTGCACTTTGTTGAGATGAGTCGCCGCAAAGCTGCGAAAATATAAAACGAAAGGAAGTATAAAGACAGCAACAGTACAACAAGTATTAGTCACTGACTTCGGTTTAAAAAAGGGTATTAGTCACTGACAATAACATCGAGTGGTTAACTTTTGGATGGTCATGCCGGAAAAATATGAAAATAAAGTGCAAAGCCAGTAACAATATAACATGTACTGATCACTAACTATAGTATATAGTAGTGGTTAACTTTGGAATAGTGATTTGGAGTTTAAAATTTAAAATCATATATAGATAATGAGTTAAAGAAATAATAGTCTATAAAAAAAAGAGTATGCTAACAGTTAGCGCTCCCAAAACATATTACCTGAAAAAAAAATTGCAGACGTCGATTTGTTTTTGTTGGCCCAGACAATAATGCAACGCTATACGTGGGCTCAAAGTATTACTTGTTTCTTTTTTTCCTTTTGAGAAAATAAAGCTGTGGCAGGATGAAATAAAGCGTTGGCAGGATGGAACCAAAGGCATGCTCCGTCTGTGCCGTTTGGAGCGAATCTCGAGGTCATGGATGTGCGGCTACCAGCAGGGGCTGTACCTCCAGGCGCCCGCACCATCCGATTTTCGCTTCTTCGAGTCCGCCTGCTTGAGCTTGGCGGCGTTGGAGGATATGCCGAGGACACCGCCCTAGTTGGCGGCCATGACGGTGGCGTGGATTTCGTAGGCGTCGAGCGTGTGGGGCAGGCGGAGGCGAGAGAATGCGGCGGAGGAGGCGGGTGCAACAGAGGGGAGGCGCATCGGCACAGCGAGAGAGGAGGCGACGAAGCTGGGAGGCGGAGGCGTACGACTTGGACTTGGATACGGACTTCGATGACCGACCGACCGACAGACGCGTTTTTGCGGGATACGGACGACGGGTTTTGGTGGGGTTCCTAGACGACCTCACCAGAATTTATGTATTGGGTATAGATTAGTAGCAGTGTGCCCGTGCGTTGCTACGGGCTTTAAAAAAATATAGTATCCATGCATTAAATTCATCTTGTTATATAAATACACAAAATATTTTCTACTAAACAACAGTTTGAATACATTCTTTAAAAAATGATATAACAATTAATGAACTACAGCATATATTATTCATACGAATATCATCACAAATTAATTTATCTTGTTATGTACGTGTGAGATCATGATATTCCATGCATCCTGTTGTAATCCGATGTCAAATAGTACCGGCTGGCTTTCCCTGCTTTGTTGCGAGTAGTTTATTGAGAAAACTAATGAAAATAGCTTCATAACATTCCTCCGGGGGACTATTCGTAACTCATTATACCATATAGGAGCAGCTAACACTACACAAACTCTATCAGTTCAGTGACAGCTACAAGCATGGCATGACCAAAGGACATTCATGGATGATTTGAACTCATGAAGCTTTGCCAAAATCCATCTATTACAAGATTTTCTTATGCTAACATGAATGCCTTAGTAAAATTTTGGAATGATATGTCAGTAGATACAGTCCTAAATAAGCCCATAGTAGAATACACCAAAGTGCAGTATAAAGATAGCAGGATGCCAAGTTACTTAGTATTATTCTAAAGCTTTCATGCTTCAAGAAGTATTGTAGTGCCCACTGTCAGGAGTAATGTTGGCCTCTTTTGTTCCCTTTTCATCAGTGACTGGCCAAAAATATTGTAATAATGAAGGCGGCGTACAAACACCTAGAGGTCGAAATATTTTAATTTTCTAGAAAAAAGAACCGACAAAAAAGATGGGCTAGCTTATTTATTTCCTGGTATGTTGTCACACTATATTATCCCTCTTTCCAATTCAGGGCCATTGAAATCATGAGATCAAATACAACTATCCAACATCATATTATCTGATTATTAATGTGCATCACCCAGCTTTCACAACAGAGGCAACCTTTGAAGATAAAAAGAAAATAATACATGTTCATAAGGAGAGAATGAAAACAAACTTCCAATAAAAAGAGTGCAAATTCCATACGAGTAAAAGCTCATAACCAGATTAGAGTAGATGTACACAACGAACTACACAAGTGGCAGCGAGGCAATCTATAATTCAGACCAAAACTGCAACAAACTTTGTATGTCGAATTCATCAAATGAGAGCAGCAATAGCTGGGCCTAGTCATGGAGAGTGCCACACGAATATACTGATCATAGATTAAATAGTAAAATGCAATCAAGAGAGTAAACTGAGCACTTTAAAACTACAAGACAGAAACATCAATGTCGAGTCATAAACTCCGACATCAACGAAAGATACAAGGTATCGATCCCAAAAATTAGAAAACAGATATGGAATAATTGAAGGTTCAAAAATTATTGTTTCAGGTGTGAACTTAAACTAACTCGTTCACTGCAAATGCAATTTTGGTAGGCAGGCCAATGAGTTTAGCGCAGATCTTAAAGGCTTGACACATTGCACAACCTTATTTTTTTCAGAAGCATATGAAGATTCTCGTGCCCCACTCCTGCACAGGTTATCCTTGTCAAACCTGTACAGCCTGGCCTTCTTTCAGAACCAATTAAATCAGTAGTTTAACATGACGATTTATTATCCATTCAACAATTATGCAATATCTATTTACTATAAGATCTATGTAACAATATATATAATTTTGGAATGCTAATGATGGTTCTATGCCAGTTTGTTCTTCAATTCAAGTGAACAGCAAACCAGAGTTAATCGTCGTATGCAGAAATGAGATGATTCAATTAATGTCAGGGTTAAATAATAGCTTATCACTCTATTCAACAAGAGGAACGTATGACATTTATTATATAAATTTAATGTTTTCTGTTTGCTATGATACCAGGTTCAGATCGGCCACGAATTTTGGCAAACAGAAAAGCAATAAGCAGCAAACAAACTGCATTGTAGGTAGGTCAACTACATCACATTAAACTTTTAATGCAGGCTGGCAATTTACTCATTGCACACACAATTATCATGGAGGCCAGCAGAAAAAATTACGTTATTTTGTAATTAAGGATATGTACATTGCATTTTGTGTTACCCCTGAAAGCTTCATAACAAGCATATTGCATTTTGTATTAATAGCCTCAGCCTAAACATGTAAGGAGATTGTCATGGAACGTTTGACATGAACAAAACAAAGAGCAGTTTGGTTTCTTTTAAGGAATTTCGAAATTCAATATAGCTGAGCAAATTATATAACAGAGCACATAACATCTGGGACTGAAAATAGAATGCAATGAAGCCTATTACCCTATAAAGCAGTCTCATCTCGTCTATCTATAGTGCTTTCTATCCAGTTAAAAGTTTAGCATAAAAATTTGATACATGCTAAAAGCTTGTAGCAAATGAATGAAATGAAAGCATGGGATGGTTGCTGAAAAAAAAAGGAACAGTTTTAGCAAGACATGGACCAGAAATAAAATGCATTCCTAGATATGTTGTAATGGCAATTTTGTAAGAATAGTGAGCAAAGGAATCTCAGTTAGCTCAGAAAAAATGTTGTATCGTAGAAAACAGGGGAGAAATTAGCAATGAGGCAAACATTAATATCAGTATATACAATACTAAGGTTTACGGTTCAGGCCTCTTAGCACGTGGGAAGATAAGGAATCTTTACAAAATCACACAATCTCAAACACAACAAAAGCAGTTATAGGAAAATACTGCATAACACAACTGAAATCAACACTCACCCTATCCAAAACCTCACAGGGTGACATGAAGCTAGCCAACAGATAAGGCAAAGAGGAATAAGCCTCAGAGCACCAAGAAGTGAGCAGGCTCACAAGCAGAACCTACAAACCTGCAATCAACAGCAAAGGAAAGCGTTATGAGGCAATCTTGAAGTATCCAACATCACTTGACTACATCAAAGATGATTAAATTGTATACAGTAGATAAAAAGCTCAGTAAAATAAACTGGGTACCAGGGTAAAGCAGCATGCCATCTGTACATGCCTACTGAATTTACCTCACAAAAACAGCACAGATGCTGCAAATTAATTTTTAGGAATCGGGGCACCTTTTTTGGAAGAAGATACAAACCATATCATCAAATTATAAACAGAGCTCATGTTAAAATCATGCACACAGGAATTCATGTGCATTTTTTAATATATTTTTTTCTAAAGAGTTCTCAAATGCACAACACTGATATTTACTTTTTTCACAGTGGGCTTTCAAGTCTTGCAGCTTATTTGGGTTCGGTAAGAAGCAAAGAAGATACAGGGAATAGAGATTCACAAATCTGTAACAATGAGATAAGCAGAACATACCAAGCACTGATTATACATATCAGTCCACAGTGGTCAGTGTACCTGCAAAAACCCATTATTAAGTTGTTACAATCTAGAGTTGTGCATGCACTACCAACATGTCTCGAGGTACAATGGAAGCACTTGTTTTCAGGTACAATCTAGAGTTATGCATGCAGTATCATGATTAAAGCATACTGCTTTCAGGTTTTATACATCATCAGTTAGGTAACATGAATATTGGGTCAGACCAGAAATGAATAAGGCTACAAGAGGAAAAGGTAAAATATAGTGAAAAGAAAAAGACCATATAACAGCCTACAACTACATGACCATCGCTGATCTAATTGTAACACACCCATGTAATGTGCATGGTTAGGAGCATGAAAGCTCAAAACAGGGATCATGGAAAAAGATATTCAACTCTAATACAAAACTTAATTGCAGTAATCTTGTTGGAATTGGAAGCCCAACTTAGTTTACCAGTAAGGAGACATATTGGATCTCTTAATCACAAACCTGAAAAAATCAGTGAGATATGCAGCCAGAATAGATCAACAAATCTGAAACGTTGATGCAGCATGCTAATAGTTATTCCTAACATGGCCACAGTGGAACAGGAAATTGGAAACATAACTAACAGCTGCATTTGGGTAAAAATACGATATTAACCAAACAAGACAAAAGAAGAAAAGAGAAATTGCAGAAATAAGTAAGAGCTACAAAAAGAAAAAAACTTTTGAAGCTTAAAAAACTAAAAAAAGGAAAAATTCCGTAACAGCTCTTACATAAAACTCTCAGGTAGTTCTATGAATAATTATTTATGGAACTGTTATAATTAATTCTAAATGCTTATCTAAGGTCTAAATAAATTGCAGCTAACTGGATTCCCAAAGAATATTATGGGGAAATAACATATCACTAATCACAGGTAAGTTTTGAGATGAAATCTGCATTTATCCTACATTCTGCTATAATTGTATACATTGCTTAAATTAAATTAACACACAAAAGCGTACCAAATCAGAGGTACATTTCAATAAGATTTCAGTTTTTAGTTGTTTCACAGGCATATACTTTGAAGAAGGTCGAAGTAACCATTTTTTTTATCAAATCACATGTAGAATCTTTATTAGATTTTGCATGGTGAACATATAAACAGGATGCACGCAACGACCAAGGTCAACTGATAGCTGCAAAAATCTTATGAAAAGGGCAGCACAACCCACCAGCACCACCAGGACAACATAAAAAAGACTGAAACTCACCTGTAAAAAAGGAAGAGAGGCTTGAATGGCTCACTAATCAGTTGATGGAGAAGCCAAATGAGGAGAAAACACTCTCCTTTCAAAACATAAATATGAACTTCTGTGAAAGCAAATATGCGGTGATTAAATTGAAGGATTTAAATGACAAAAATACTGCAATTAGTAATTTTAGGCAGCCTAGAGCATCTATCAACACCAAGATCAAGTATGCCCAACAGAACAAGAATCTGCAGCCATCGTATTTTGACCATTCAGGTGCTCTGTAGCAATTAGTTTCCCTTTTAATTCCAAGCATGGTGTCTTATCAATAACCTTGATATGAAGTTCAAAACCAGTAGTTGACTACTACCTCCATTCCATAATGTAAGCATTCCTAGGATCCCGAGGTAAAAATAGTCAAGGCGAGAAAAGTCATATATACCCCTCATTTTACACTAACTCATCAATTTCTCACCCACCCACCAACCCACTAGATTTTGTCTTATCCCTATGAATGCTTACATTGTGGACAAACATTTGAATGCTTCAAATGCTTACATTGTGGAATGGAGGGAGTAAAATAGATCACAATGTGCAGTCTCATAACTTTGAAGAAACAAAATTTAAATGTGTGGCACATTGATCGAGTATGGATTGTAACAATATTCAGGTATAGCTCAACCTGCAGAAAACTGCATAAACACTTCATTCACCTGCCTGCAGAAACTGCCTCTCTTCCTTGTTGCTGACAGCAGCTGCCATGAGTAGATCCTTTCCTCAGATCAGCCACCACACAATAAGTCTGCAAGAAGAAACCTAGATTAGGCAGATCTTGAATGTCAATTGACAAAAAAAAAAAGGAAAGCAGACACCAATTCAACCAAAAAAAGAAGAATTAAGGGGACGAATTAACCAGCTGCTTCTCGTCGACTACCCTCCAAATCCCGGCACCTGCGTGGGCGAGATCGGCGGGTTGGGGAGCAAGCGACGGGCTTTGGAGAGCGTGGCGTAGGCAAGGGAGAGGCCGAGAGGCAACCGGCAGGCGGGGCGGAGGCGGAGGAAGGCGACGCATGCACGCGGGGAGAGGCAACCGGCAGGCGGAGGCGGAGGAAGCAGAGGAGAGCACGGCACGTACGAAGGCTGGTGGCCCCACCTGTCGGCGCCCGGGGGGGACCGACCGACGGGTTTGGAGGAGAGGCGTAGACGACTCCACCGTAATTTATATATTGGGTATAGATAGATTAATCCAGACCTTTTTCAACGCGACAGCAGCACAGCTGTCAGTAGTATTTTTTTCCCTGCAGCAAAAAAGAAGTGGTAATGGTGGCACGTTGCCTGACATGAAGACTAGGCGGCGAGGGCAGTTGCTGATGAAAAGGCGTTTTTGTCCGGCGGTTCGCTTGACTACTGTTTCTAGAACTCACTTGATTTTGACTTGATGAGTCTTCAAAGCATTTTTAAATTTCTCCTCTATCTAATATATTATTGGATGTAAAATCATACAAGTACGAGGTGCAATATGTTTCTACCAGTTGTATGTATCTTTTTAGCCCAGACACTCGTCTGTTGGTAGCAATGGTTATATGTGAGTTGTAAATTCAAATTTAAACAATGTGTACGTTCCTCATCACATATCATAGGGGGACTTACATTTCCACTTAGCACCCATTTGGATCCCCGAATCAGATCGAATTTAATCAGTTTTCAAGGTTCAGTTTGTTTGGCAGCTATCGAATCGAATTGTTGATTTCTATCCTTTTATGGCCCATCGAATTGGTAGACAATATCAATTTCCGAAACAAAGTCACTGATATGTGAGTTGGACTAGTGTAAAAAATATGCAAAGGCCATGCCAATTTTTTTGAACCCTTTTGTTTTCTATTTCCCTTTTTTCAATTCACATCTGTTTTTCGTCGCATCAGGTTGGTATGTGATTTACCGCACAAACCACTCGGTTACTGCTCCAGAAACCGTCCTGACTTGAATCAAATTTGATTTCGTGGTTTGAGCTGTTTTTCGAGCGGTTTTCGCGATTACTGCGGTTACCAGCATCTTGAGGCTAGGTGTTATCGTCAGTTCCGTCCGTAAATTAAACCAAATATCATAGTTCTGACGGGTTGGTTGCTAACCTGCAAGATAAGCGCTTTAGCTATTTTTTTAATCGAACACACAGGAGAATTGCATGTGATTGTGTATTAAGAAGAAGATAAAACCGACCCCCTCCAAGGAGGGTGCTGAAATCATTTTGTTAGCTTACATTCGCACCTGATGCAGGTCCTAGCTACCCATTACTAACTCGTAGCCAAACACTGCCTGGCGGCCGGCATCAGCTGCCTCAGCTTTGATGCAGCCATGGTCCATAGGTGGGCTTCATCCTTGATCTGTTGCAGTAAAGTCGGGCGTGCGGTCGTGCCCCATCAAACTGGCATCTATTTCGGAGCTTCGGAATCTCCTAAGCGACAAGGATCACTAAAGTGTTGAAGCCTTTCCACTTATCTCTCGGCATTCTTCGACTTGCTCGTCTCCACCAATCCTGAAAGCTGAGTTCGGATATGGTAGGTGTTTCACTACTACAAAAGAAGCCTTAATAGCATCTTGCATTTTCCAGTAATAGCGGGCACAAAATTTTTCGCTATTACAGTGCGTAGTCGCTGACTTCATCGTGGACGACGCTATTACAGGCTCCACTGTAATAGCGGGCAGTGATGACATCAACGACGACCGGTATTGAAAATGACCAGTAGTAGCGGGCACAACGACGTCATCGTTGTCCGATATTGAAAAAAGCCAGCAAAAGCGGGCACAATGACATCATCTTATGCCCAATATTGTTATACCTCCTCCAGCCCAACTCAAAGCCCATCAGCCCGTTTATATATATACACACATAGGGTTACAAATTTTTTCTAAGTAGAGTTGTCCCTCCCTCCATCTCGAGTCAGCCGCCACTCTCGATCTCTCTCTCTCTCTCCCCCCATGCCGGCCACCGCCTACCCGGCGGATCTCGTCGCCGTCCCCCACCACGGCGCCTCTCCCCGGCGGCCTCGACCGGACCTCGTCCTCCCCGGCCGCCTTCCTCCCCGGCGCTGGACCCCACGGCCCTCACAGTTGCCCCCTCCACGGTGCTTCTCCCCGGCGACCTCGAACCGACGGCCTCCACACCGACGTCCTCGTCCCCGACGGTTGACCCGGCAGCCTCCTCCCGGCGCTCCTTCCCGACGGTCCGCTCCCGGGCCGCCTCCTCCCCGATGGCGCTCCCCGACCGCCTCCTCCCCGGCGGCGGCGCCTCCGCCGACCTTCCCGCGCCGCGCCCACTACCCTGCCCTGCCGCGCCCCTCCCGGCACCGGATCCGGCGAGGAGGCAACGCAGCGCCCCTCCCGACACCGGATCCGGCGAGGTGGCGGCCGGATCTGGCGAGGTGGCTGCCCGGCTCCGGGTCCGTCGAGCAGCAGGTCCCAACGGGCCGCCGGGCTGGGCTCGGCTCGGGCTGTTTCTTTTTTTATTTGTTCCTCTACCTCGGTAATAGCGGGCGGAATGACCGTTATTAAAACTGCTCTATTTTTAATAACGGCAACGTAGTAGCGGACAAAAAGCCCGATACTACATGGCGTTTTTGCCCGACACTCGTAGGCTTTAAATCTAGTAGTGTTTGCTCAGCGAGAACCGATCTAGACCAGGCTTTGGTGCCATACTTCCCTTGTGAAGACGCATGAGGTTAGGATATGGTTGATGTCCTCCTACGCTTGGTCACAATGGAGACAACAATTCGGGTGATCTAGTCCTCTCCGTGCGAGGCGGTCTGCTGTCCAACAACGGTTATGCACCGCCAGCAACACGAAGAGCTTCATCTTCAGCGAAGCCCATGATGTCCATAAGCTCTTGTAGGGTTTGAACTTGATACTCCCCACAAAGAAACGTTCATACGCCGAGCGTGATGAGAAACAACCGGATGGATCTGCCTTCCAAATCGATTTGTCCTCCTAGTGTGGCGATAGTTGAATTTCCGTGACCAAGTCCCATAGTTGGAAGAAATTCCATAAGGGAAGTGCTAGAAGTCCACCGATAATGTCATGTATCCAAGCATTGTTAAGTAGGGCTTGCTCCACAATGCAAGATTTCCATCCACGACGACACACAAATGGCATGAGCGCTGGGGCAAGGCCCATCACCGACTTTCCGTCAATCCAACGGTCCGTCGAGAAGCAAGCCCGGCATTCATTCCCTAATATCACCGAGACATAGCTCTCAAACATCACCTACGCTTTTACCGGTAGGTTGACTGAGCCCATAGCTTCTTCGGGTTCGTTTTCTGTTGCTATAGCCACCTCATCCGGAGGTACCAACTTAGGATCTCCAAATTGTGAATCCCTAGCCCGCCCAAGTGTAGTGGCCTAGTGATTCTCAGCCAAGCAACAAGGCAATGTCCCCCGTTGATGTCTCTTCGCCCATACTTGTCAATAACCATAATGAACCGGTGTGGCACATCCAGGGTGATGAGAAGATAGATGGGTATGTGAAGATGCAACTAGCCCCCTAGTGGGTTTTGGTGATAAATGACAAAGAATTAAAAACTCTAATGTGTTCCTGAGTGTATGTGCAGGATATCAAAGAAACTATACCCACAATGTGAGAAAGTACACCCCTCATTCAAAAATTGATCAAGTACTTAAAAGCGAGAGCCACAAGTGTAGATTTGTAGCTTTTTGAGTATAGGTGTGCCAAACTATCAAGAGGGGTGAAACGATCTTACGTGCGGGGAAGAATGTGCTCTAGTTACCCTAAATGAACTTGGAATCCAAATACCAAAAATCTAAGTCCAAAAAGCCAACCAAACCCAATTTCCACCGATCGGGACGGAAGTTTCGTCATGGGACGGAAGTTCCGTCGATTCCGAGAGTTTGGGACGGAAGTTCCGTCCTGGGACTCCAGCTAGTTCAAATATCCACCGACGGAAGTTCCGTCAATTCCGGAGAATTTGGGACGGAAGTCCCAAATCTATCGAAAGTTCGATCCTGGCGTTTTTGCCTTTTACTCACAGGGGTGACGGAAGTTCCGTCAAGCCCGAGTTGACCTAGCAACGACTCTTTTTGAGCCTCCACTATGTAAAGCTTTGACCACTCCGTGAGCAAAGGTGCTGGTGCTTTTGAACTCCCAAATCTTGCTCAAGCTCTCTCTCTCACACTTCTCTCCATTCCCCTTGAGATCCAAGGCCATTTGAGAGAGTCCCCATCTTGATTCCAAGCTTGATAGCATCATACCAACCTAGAGCACATGCTTCCCTTAGCAACTAATCTCATTTTCACTTGTTACTCTTGGAGATTCGTTCTTCTAGATTGGTTAGGTGTTACCCTAGAGCTCCCAAGCTTGTGGTGAGCCTTAGAAAGTTTGTGAAGGTTGTGGTTCGCCTCCGCAAGAAAAAGAATCGAAGGAAGAAGAAGAAAACTAAGTTTGACCTTTGTGGCTACTTAGGGAGGATTAGGATTGAAAGAGACCCGACTCTTTGTGAGCTTCTCAACGGAGACGTAGGAACCTCTTTGTGAGGGGTCCGAACTTCGGTGAAAATCTCTCGTGTCTCTCTTGCTCGTTTTGTTGCATGCTTGCTTGTTTCCTTTTGGGTGTTTATCACCCGATCTACTAGTGTGTTGTGTGTCTATTGAATTCCTACAGGTACGACATTCTCAAGAGGTCAAGGAAGGTTTCCATTCAAGTGGAATCGTAAGATTCCCCTTTCTTTGTCAATTCCTAGGTTTTCCTCCATCACCCCGACGGAAGTTCCGTTGACGAGGAAGTTCCGACGAGGACAAATTTGATCTTTTGTTTTAGTGTTGTATTTTTCAAGTTTTATCTACATTGCCTATTCACCCCCTCCCTCTAGGCAACTTAAATATGGCTGTGAGAACTACCTTGGTGAGGATCGATCTGCCCGATTTCGCCAGACAATATATCCAACTTTCCATCCAGGTAGCCTATTCGCGATCCTATCGAGGATTGGTTGACGAAAGGGCAGACCCAAATACTTGCAAGGTAGTGAGGCCACTTGGTAGTCCATGCTCTGTCCAATCTCCTGTATCAGCTCTTCATTGCAACAAATTGGAACGATCGATGATTTTACCATGTTTGTCCAAAGTCCGAGAGGCTTCCCTAAGTATGTGTAGGAGATCTTTAATGAAGTCAGCTCCAGGGGGCTAGGGGAGACCAGGACCACCACGTCGTCGAGCATACATAGACATCCGATGGCCTGCTCTACCTGGTAGTAGCGATGCAAGGCGGTTGTTATCATCCGCCTTGGCAATTAGTCCGAGTAAGGACGTCCATGACAATAATGAACAACATCGGTGACGGTGGGTCTCCTGAACGGAGGTCTCTTTGGTGACGGATCAAGTCCCACAGCTCACCGTTCAACAACACTCTTGTCGAGGATGAGTGCAGCGAGAGGATGAGTGCATAGCATATTAATCCATCTTTGTCTAGAGCCTAGATGTGTGACGACCTCAAGCATGAAAGCCCATGAAACAGAATCAAAGGCCTTTGTAATATCTAATTTCATAAGCATACTCGATTTCTTTGTCTCGGTGCAAGTGCCTCATCATGAGCTGAACCATCATGAATTTATAATGAATTGATCTCCCGTGTATAAACGTGCTCTAGTTTGGTGCCACAATGGAATTCAGTTTTGGTACCAATCTTGTTGCCATGATTTTCGTGATTAGCTTCCCGAAATTGTGCACAAGACTGATGGGGTGGTAGTCCCCAACGTTGGTAGCATCTTCTTTCTTCGGAATCAGTACCATATATGCCGAATTCAGTAGATGCAATTTCCTACACTGGCACCTCCATATAATGCCCCTATTGCTGCCATAATATCAACCTTGATGATAGACCAGCATGTTTTATAAAATCGGCATGTGCATCCAATCACGTCCTAGGGCTTTATCCAGCGGCCAGTTCTTGATGACATCCCACACTTCATCCTCCGATATTGGCATATCCAAATCCGAGAGGTCGTGATGATTTTCATAGAAAGCTAGCAAGTTAAGGGTATCAATCCTCTGTTCTGCAACCCCTATGAGGTTGTTGAAATATTCCCATACGGCTTCCTGCTTATCCTGTTGTGTGACCCACATCCGCTTGTAGCTTGGCGATGAAAGTTTTCCTTTTCCGATATCGCACGTGTGAGTGAAAGAATTCAGTGTTGACATCACCCTCTTCTAGCCGGTGGATGCATGATCTGAGCCGCATTATTGTGCGGCAGCGATGCAAGGGCTAGACAGTGCTGCTTCAGCTGTCTCCGAAATTAAATTTCCTCCGAGGATGGAGCCCTTCTATCTTGCGCCATGTCAAAGCGATGGAGGAGTTCCTAGGTCTATTCAAGCTGCGCCGATACATGGCTGACTGTCTATTGACTTCAGGATTGCAGGCGTGACTCATAGCAAGTAACTTTTGCGATAGCTGCTCGATCGGTGGTACTGTGTCACTTACCGAGGCCCATGCCTGCACAACGATGTCATGGAACCCTGCCAACTTGGGACAAAAACTTTCAAAATGAAAGCACTTTCAGCCTGCTCTAGTACTGCTTAGATTGAGGATAAGTGGGCAGTGCTCCAATATACTGGCAGTAGTGCTCTCGAGCATGAAATCATGGAAAATCTGCACCCAATGGAAGGAGCGAAAGGCCCTATCTAGGCGTCCCGGAGTAGGTGCAGATCGTTCATTGGACTAAGTAAATCTCCTACCTATGAGCTCATTTTCACACAGCTCCAAATCATTGAGCACATGGTCGCGTCCCAAAAATTTGGACCAATATCCCGAGATATTCATATGTGGCTTACCACCGGCCTGTGTCCTCCATACGATCAACAAAGCATAGATCAGGCTCGCGTTGACGCGGCTCCGGTGATGAAGAAGACGGAGTGGGGGATCTACGTGTGTCACCTGGGTCGAGTCCCGACGACGTTTACGGCGGCCTCCTCCATGGTGGCGTGGATTTGGCCATCGACATTCAAAAGACCGGTAACCTAGCCTCTTGTAGCGAATACATCGAGTTGGTTCCCGACACGCACGCTTTAGGTGACCCTTTTCCAAGCAGTTGAAGCAACGACCCTCCATGGCCGTCGCAATCTTCTTCTGGTCAGTTCGACGGGGCGCATCGCCTTGGATCTGGCGATGGTGGCACCTGCGGCTGCACCGACTCCAAGCCACGCGTGAGCCATCCTCGTCCGGCGCCACATCCGAGACCTTGGGAATCTTAGAGCGCACACGGACGTGAGGAGAAAGGGGATTCCAGCCAGCGCTAGGTCTTGGTGCGTCCTAGGAAAGAGGGGAAGAAGGGTGTGGCATGTGGGGAGAGGTGGGTGGGGCTCGTGGAGGGGGTTTGCTGGGCGTCGGAGCCGGAGTGGCCACCGGCGAGGGGTTAGTGTGTTCCACGATCTTTAAATCCCGAGGCAGCAAAAATTAAAGTGCTGCTTCTCTTAAAAATGCAACGGTTTCATTTATATATGCGGTTGTAGACTATTTATTTAAACTCATCTTTCGTATTAGAATACTTGAGTAGCTTTGACAATTTTGTGATCCTGTCATAAGATGCTTCACCATATTTTTCTAATTCATAAAATACCCAAGTAGTCTTCTTCAATCCTTAAATGGATTGTCATATATGTATTTACAATTTCATTTTTTGCAGCCAAGTTTATGCAAACTTTCAACCACCTTCATGATATCGCAATGCATCAATAATTCTAAGGATAATCTTATTGCTGGAATAATTACAACCTCAAGTATTTGTTGGACCAACACCTCGCCACCATTCCACAAACTCAGTGGCTCAACAAAATGTCGGGGTATGATTTTTTAGTGGAATATCGTCCAAGACGCCTTAATGTGGTGGCTGATGCTCTCTCTAGACGTGCTTCTTCAGATGCTTTTTTGATGGCCATGTCAGTTCCAACCTTTGATTTTTTTCTCTGACCTACATCGTTTTATTCTTTCTGACAACGAAATGGGTACACTGCTCTTACGCGTTCAGCAAGGTAAACTTTCAGAACCATGGTCATGCAATCAGAAATTTATTATTTATAATCAGAAAATATATATTCCTGCATCCTGTCCACTTCTTCAACAACTTTTGGAGTATATTCATGGTTATTCTCACGAGGGAGTTTAGAAAACACTGCATAAGCTTCGATCAGATTTTCACATTCCCAACGCACGATGCATTGTTCAGGATTATGTTCGCGGCTGTTTGGTCTGCCATAGGAATAAGACATCTCATCTTCATTCTGGCGGATTGCTACAAAATTTAGACGTTCCCAATCAGATTTGGGAGGATATTGCTATGGATTTCATTGATAGCTTACCCAAAGTGGGAGGTAAATCAGTCCTTTTTACTGTGGTAGACTAATTCTTGAAATATGTTCATTTCATTCCATTTGCCCATCCTTATACGACCACTACAGTTGTCAAAGTTTTCTTTGATGAGATCCTCAGACTCCACAACATGCCTCGTGTCGGGCTTCTCAAAAAGTTCCATGGTAATCCACCAGATGATATTCCTCTGCAACCGCCTCTACAGGAAGGTCGAGTTACTCCAACTCTAGAAAAGGCGCTTCATTCCAGGCTATACCGCGGCGTTCTTCAGGTTCTACTTAAATGGAAGGATTTACCAGATACAAAATTTTCATGGGAGAATATCTTGACAGTTCGGGAGCTCTATCCAGCATTTCAACTCACGGACGAGTTGATTCTTCAGGCGGGAGGATATGTTATGGTCAGCCGACATTATAGTCACTTCCCTAGGGCTATTAGGGATCAAGTACTTTAGTAAATTAAATGTAATGGGCCAAGGCCCAATCTAGACAACCCAATTTTGTAAACCCTCTCTATATAAAGAGAGGGGGATTCATTTTTTTTTGAAACAGAGGGGGATTCATTGATAAAGATTAAGTAGGGTTAAAGGGTATAACCCAAAACTCTCTCTCTCTCTCTCAGCCGCCACAGCTGCAACCGCCTCCTCTGCCAGCTGCCGCCTCCTCTGCCAGCTGCCGCCCCTCAACCTCTCTCTCTCTCTCTCTCTCTATTGCAAATTTATGCAGATAACAAGATGCCCCATTGAAGAGAGATTGCTTTATCTGTGGTCAATTTCCCATCCAAATTAGGAGCACACAATCAATACATGTTGTCCATTCTCCATGCTATGAAAGTTAAGATGAACAAAGGAGGACATGCATCCTCTATTATATAGGCAAAATGCTTAGCAGTGGATGCCTTCATCCAATGCGTCACAAGCAAGCATAACCCGGTTTAAAATTGGATTCCTCTGCCAGCACGATGATAACAGGGCATGGCCCGATCTACAATTGGATTCCTCTGCCAACACGATGATGGGAGGGCATGGCCCGGTTTCTACAAGATGCCTCTGCTATGATTGATACAAGTGCAGATGACAAATGGTGTTTTTATTAATTTTCTAATAAAAATGATAATGATGCGTTGATGCCCACTAACACATTAGTCGTCGGACATTGGATCGACATTGGAAAAGTTGATAATGCTTTGTGTCCCCACTAGCACATCGTGCCAGGTGGTCATGCCATTTCGTCGGGCGTGACACATGGTGCTAAATGGCCTCACGTCTCGCTGACCTGTGGGACCACCTGAGCTTGGGTCATGTCGTCCCTCATGGTGTGACACACTGATCGGTCGCGTCGGACGAGTCCCATTTCCAGTGTGCGCCAAAGTGGTCTCACCGATTCACACGATGAGTCACGTCAGAACAAATGGCAAGACCCAAGTGCGTAGAGCCCACCAATCAGTGACGTGTGCTGTTGTTAGCCGCACCATTTGACACTAGGTACCACGCCGCGGGGCATGGCATGACCCCTTACGGTGTTGCGCCATGGGAGACGGCCATGGAGACGGCGCGATCCATTGTTGTGTCGTGCCACGTTCCTCCTGTTTCCAGTGTTTGCCAGGGTGGTCGCGCGAAATGACCCCAGTCATCGTGC
Source organism: Chloris gayana (assembly GCA_031894775.1). Lineage (NCBI taxonomy): Eukaryota > Viridiplantae > Streptophyta > Magnoliopsida > Poales > Poaceae > Chloris > Chloris gayana. Next base: position 210,155 of record JAUNZO010000249.1, on the reverse strand, counting down.
CATATGTTTTGGCGTGACCCAGTTGCTTGGGCCCGCTGTCAGTGCCTCCCGTCGACGCTTTAGCTTGACCTGTGTTCCACGGTCTCTTAATCCCAAAAATTAAAGTGCTGCCTCTCTTATAAATGCAATGGTTTTATTTATAAATTTGGTTGTAGACTATTTGTTTAAACTCATCTTTCGTATTAGAATACTTGACTAGATTTGACAATATTGTTATCCTGTCATAAGATGTTGCACCCTAAGATTAGCTGCTTCACCATACTTTTCTAATTCATAAGATACCCAGGTAGTTTTCTTCAATCCTTCAACGCATTGTCATATATGTACTTCTAATTTGATATTTTACAGCCAAGTTTATCCAAACTTTCAACCACCTTCATGATATCGCAATGCATAAATAATTATGAGGATAATCTTATTGCTGGAATGTATGCCACACTGAAGAGAGATTCCTTTATCTGTGGGTCAATTTCCCATCCAAATTAGGTGCACACAATCAATACATAAAAAACTTGACCTGCGGGGGTAAGACGACCTTGGGCATTAATTTTATGAAGAAGACTTCCTCACCCAAGTCGAGAAAACTCCCGAACCCCCTTCTCGCCTTACATGGGACTACAGCCATGTGAGAACCTGGGTCGGACCACTATGGGTTTCCGTTTCTTCCAGGCGTCTAGGCGCGGCCTTGACTACATGCTTTGGTGAGGTAAAGGTCCTTTCGCACACAATCAATACATGTTGTCGATTCTCCATGGTTGTATATTGTTTTCTTTGCTATCCATCCAAAATACTGCTTTCAGTAGGAGTCAGCAGGTGCCATGCTAAGGATTAAAAAGCTGAACCTAAAATAAACATATGCAGCCTAAAGATTCATCTCAATTGAATATTTGCATCAAAAGATGGCACATGGTGATTCAAGGGATTTATGTCGACATTGCTTGGTCAATCTTATATTTACTAATTGGAGGCTCCTTTTGAGGCCTCCACATTAATCGGAGAAAAAATCCTGTAAATTCTCACAAAAAGCAAAACATCCGACTATAGAATCGGATGCTCGATTAATAATAGTCATTGGATATAAGATGGATTAAATTACCCACCTATGCCATTATAAAATTACCAACTACTAATTGGAGGCTCCTTTTGAGGCCTCCACATTAATCGGAGAAAAAATCCTGTAAATTCTCAAAAAAAGCAAAACATCCGACCATAGAATCGGATGCTCTATTAATAATAGTCATTGGATATAAGATAGATTAAATTACCCACCTATGCCATTATAAAATTACCAACTATTTATTGGATTGCTCGATTGATAGTAGTCATTGAATATAAGATGGATTAAATTACCCACCTATGCCATTATAAAATTACCAACTATTTATCATTAGAAATTTCCTATAGTGAAAAAAGGTAAAATATCTGCCGTCATTGTCTTTACACGTTTCTTCTTTCCTATACATGCTGTATCCTAGCAGCTGTGCCGGCCCTAACGACGTATCCTAGCAGCTGCTGCATTTGACTGCCACGCCGCACTGCAAGTTCCCGGATGACCACGTAAAGAATGCGCTGGACACAGGCATCTTTGAGCACGTCCATGTCAGGTTCTACGACGACATGGACTGCAGAATTTACTGGCAGGAGTTGTGGACGAACTGGACTGCGGCGTACCCCTACACCAAGATCTACTTCGGCTTGCTGGCGGCGCCAGAGGCGGCACAGGGTTACATGGCGCCATGGAGATTTACTACAGATTACTGCCATTCGTGCAAAGGGCGGCAAACTACAGTGGCATCATGCTCCAAGTAAGAAGCCTTACTAGCCACCTGAACATAGCACAATTGATTGATTTAGAAACCTTGCTAACTACCAGATTAGGTGTTCCTCGATCGGCTGCCTGAAACCACACGTAGTTTTTGTTGCTCTATCATGGCACAAGCCGAAGTTCAATTTCAGATGTGGATACGGGCGTTCCTCAATCTGGTGCACTACAACAACCACTACTAGAAAACATACTCTATAGACACGTTTTATTTAAGATGTAGATACATTTATTTCATCTCTATCAAAATTTAGAGACGTTTTCATAAATCGTGTCCGAGGCGTCTCCGAATGTGCCGTGTCTTAGCTTTGTAGATATGAATTTTAAACATGTCTAGTGAAGTATGAGACATTTCATAGAGATGCTATAAAGCATACATAAGAATATAGATATGTTTTCATGCACGTGTTTGCATTGCGTACAGGTTGGAGTAGACACGTTATGTAGTGACGTATTATTGCATATCAAGGAATATTGAGTCGTTCTTTATAGGTACATGGTTAATATTATAGAAACAAACTATAGCAACATCTTTTGACGTGTTAAGTACTATAAAGTCGCCTTTGTGCATACGCATCAAGTAAAGTAGACACGTTTTTATTGCGGTGCTAGGCTGATGTGTTGAGAAATATTGAGTCGTTTCATGTATATGTGCCTAATGTGGTAGATACACTATGTAGTAACGCTTTTTGTGCATCAAAGAGAATGTAGAGACGTCCCCATAGACACGGTTCACATCGTGTTTACCAATATATACACATTATTTAGTCATGTTTTTTTTGCATAATAAGAAATCTAGTTCCGTTACATGTATCTCTACCCCTTAAATTCACGAGTCAATGTGTTACACATCTAAGGGCTAATAGAAACCCACTTTACAATCGACGGCCGATAACGATCGGATGAAAACCAACGTCACCACACGTCCACACCCATCGGATTGGGAAAAAAAACCAACTGCAGCAACCACCATCACCACACGTCCACACCCATCGGATTGAAAAAAAACAACTGCAGCATTTTGATCGGATCCCATCGGATTGGAGAAAAAATAGCAACAACTGCCGTTCGAAGGAAACGCCACCACCGACGTCTCCTCCTGCCGGCCGTCCACAGGCCGCGCCGCACGCCGGACTCGCCTCCTGCTTGCCGTCCACCCGCTAGCGCCACGCATCGGACGTCTCCTCCTGTCGGCTGTCCACCAGGCCGCGACGCACGCCGGGCTCGCCTCCGGACGGCCGTCCACCCGCCAGCACCGCACGCCGGACGTCTCCTCCTGTCGGCCGTCCACAGGCCGCGCCGCACGCCGGGCTCGCCTCCTGCTGGCCGTCCACCCGCCAGCGCTGCACGCCGGACGTCTCCTCTTGTCGGCTGTCCACCAGGTCGCGCCGCACGCCGGGCTCGCCTCCGGACGGCCGTCCACATGCCAGCGCCGCACGCCGGGCTCGCCTCCGGACGGCCGTCCACATGCCAGCGCCGCACGCCGGACGTCTCCTCCTACCGGCCGTCCACAGGTCGCGCCGCACGCCGGGCTCGCCTCCTGCTGGCCGTCCACCCGCCAGCGCCGCATGCCGGACGTCTTTTCCTGCCGGCTGTCCACCAGACCGCGCCGCACGCCGGGCTCGCCTCCGGGCGGCCGTCCACCCGCCAGCGCCGCGCGCCGGACGTCTCCTCCTGCCGGCCGTCCACAGGCCGCGCCGCACGCCGGGCTCGCCTCCTGCCGGCCGTCCACCCGCTAGCGCCGCACGCCGGACGTCTCCTCCTGTCGGCTGTCCACCAGGCTGCGCCGCACGCCGGGCTCGCCTCCGGACGGTCGTCCACCTGCCAGCGCCGCACGCCGGGCTCGTCTCCGATCCTGCCGACCGTCTAGGCAGCACCGCACGCCGGGCTCGCCTCCTGCCGGCCGTCCACCGGGAAGATTGTTGTTAACATCACATCCGAAGGCTAAAAACAATCAGATCAGTCCACTACAAATGACCTCCTCTGCGCGACCCACCCAACCCATCGACACATTCCGAACGGAAAAAACACTAACCGCCGCCCGTTTGCATCGCCGCCGGTGTCTCCTCCCTCCGCACGGCACTGCCATATCCTCCGCCCACCGGTCCGCACCCGCGCCGCATCTCCTCCGCCTGTTGGTCAACGCCCACACCGCCGCCATCTCCTTGGCCCGCTGGTCGGCGCCCGCTCCGCCGCCCTCTCCTCTGCCCGCTCACATGCACCGACGCCGCCGGTCGTTCGTTTGCTCGCTGAACCTACATGGCCACATTACGAGCGGGATCCTATTCAACCAATTCAGTCAGTTCTGAAATAACCTGTTAAGCTAGCTTTGTGCTAGGCCTCACTCATCAAGTCAACAAGTATAGGAATATTGTTCACACCGACTATTGTCTCGCTTCTGTTGGTTTCAATATGCTAATGTGTGAAACACTTTTATTACTATTAAGTTGGGCAGTTGAATGAATAATTTGTACGGAACAATTGTACAAGACAATCATCAGCTAGAGAGTCATGAGCACACCAAATAGATACTGTACTCCGTTTTGAGAATTAACTAACGACTCGTGTACCATAATTTATATATATTAAACAATGTAATGACTATTTATTTATGTTTTTGGATGAATTAAATTTATTCATAAATCTTATTATGTTGGATTATTGTATTATTGCTATTTATCGCCGCAGCGTTAGCACGGGCATTGTACTAGTACATTTAAAACGTGCCTACTAGTGTAAACTGTAGAGACACTTAAAATAAAGAGTAGGAACATAAAGTGACCATTACATTGAACTGATGCTCATAGGAAAAATCCAATTAACTTGATTATATAAATAAGAACATTTGTAGTTGTAATGTGCTTCACTCACTCTTGCATAAAATAAAGAACAAATTTCACTCCAGAAATTAATAATTGTAGCAAAATGAACCAACACATTGGATCACATGCCTATCAGAGGAAATATTAAAACTAATGTTTCTAATGTTTGTCCTATTACAACCGAAATCTATTAACAAGCTTTCTTTTAGGAAATCATATGCGTCCTTTCCACCCAAAGCAGCATATTCTTCTCAGTGCCTTAATTCCATTTAGATCCTTCCATCGTGCTGAAAATTCAGTTGGATATAATCACTGGATAGATATTTCTAGAGACTGTAAAGAAAATTGAATTATGAAACTTACCAAGTTTTGACAGTTTGAGTTCCTCCTTAGTTTCTTAACCTAAAATGTTGGATGGTTCAGATTAATAGTCAATCAATTTTAGTTGACCACAATTTTCTAGAAAAAACTACAAAAAAAAAAACTTACATGCGTCCGGGGTCAAGCAATAACATAGCCAACTGCATCTTTTATTGTATGAATTTGTTCATGTGGTCCAGGCAGCATCTCTTCGCCGGTGTTACCTCTGGTAGAGTTTTCCAGACCATCAACATGAACCCCGTAAAAATCTTTACCAAGCATGTTTCCCAAAATTACTCGTGTACTATCAGTGGTGACCAACTGTCCTTTAGCTAGAAGCTTATCTTTACTTCTAAGTGAAAACAGGTACACTTCCAGATTAGCCTACAATTCAAAAAGGATGTATATTCAACCCTTGACTGTTCAAATTTTAGAGAAAGAATCTAAATAAAACATACCGAAGTGGGACCTATCGTTGGATGCTGGTTGGATGTTGGTTGTTGGATGCTGGTTGGACAATCGAGTGAGATCTATAGCAGTACTCTTTGTTTTAGGGCAAACATAAATTCAAATCAAATTTTGGAATGAATTCAAATTAAAAAGTTTTGAACTACAAAGTTATATAACTTCAAAAAATCCACAACTTTTATCTAGGTAGTTTATTCATTCGACGAAATGATAAGTAGCATTGTTCAACAAATCTAGATATCTCGTACAGTTCATAAAACTAGAAGAGAAATATATAACATTTGTAAACAAATGTTACTAGAACTATGTCGGATGAAAAAATGACCAAAATAAAAATTGTAGATATTCATAAGTTATACAACTTTGTAGTTCAACACTTTAATTTGACTTAATTTTGTCCAAAAAGGTACATTTGAATTTCTCAATTTTGAATTTTATAAATTTTCATACGGACCTCGGATGGAGAAATAGTAAAAATAAAAGCTGTATATCTCAAAAAGTTAGAAAACTTTGTAGTCGAGAACTTTTTGATTTGAAATCATCTTGTCAATGGAAACTAAGTTTGAAATTCCTAAATTTGAAATTCAAATTTTGTAAATGACCTTGGATGGAGAAACTACCAAAATTAAAGTTGTAGATCTCAAAAGTTATGAAACTTTTCAGCTGACAAGTTTTTAATTTAAATTCATTTAGGGCTTCAAATAAGCAATTTATACTTGTCACAGGACCAAATGGTCAATATACAAGTAAGAAACCAAATTGAAGCATTAATACCAACTGGTTTAGTTAATAACATGTAGGGTCTTATTTTGCTTATCATTGGACGTGTGAAATTATTTTAGGTCAGTCTCGAGTGCATAGTTTCATCTCACACTTACCAAGAGTGTCATATCGGATTTAGAGATATGATTTAGTAGATGAAATAATCACTCTCAATGCACGGTTTCATCTCACGATTTCAAATACAACCTGTAGCATTAAATTAACATGTATTTGTTGCAATGAGATTGGTCAAAATATGTTATGATGAAACTTTTTGTTCTCAATGGGAGTTTCATTAGAGTTTCATACATATGAAACAGTGTCAAATGAGTTTCATCCCTATAAAACTCATTTCATCTCTTTCATATTAATTACCTTGCCATGTCATCACTTTAGCCGATGTGGCGTCTCATTTAATGCTTATGAAACTCCCACTCGAGACTGACCTTACTAGTTAATGTTTTCTAATAAACTAGGATCCTAAAATCAATTATTTTCCTTCCGAACAAAGTGTTTTTTTAATACCGAAACAAGGTGCTTTTTTGAATTCTGGAGTTTAAGATTGAAAACAGGGGAAGTTCTCTTAATATTCAATTTATACAACAAAAAATTCGTATCTACTAAATTACTTGTGTCTAGCTGAGTCCGACTTGGTTCCGCTGAGTCGTCCAAGTTTGACTTCACCATGTTCCCTTTCCCTACACATTGTTGGACCGATGAGGCCACCATCCTGTTTGTTTTTATGTCCTCCGCTGACCTATCCTTGCACCCTAGTTCCCGGACCTCATTGAGATCGATCTCACGCCGGCGCTCCCTCACTACTACGGAAAGAGCCAGCAATATCGGGGGCATTTTCCAGCAATAGCGGGCACACAGAAAAACGCTATTGCTGGGTGCCATCGCTGACGTCATCATGGGGCGACGCTATTACAGAGACCCCTGCAATAGCGGGCGCAGGTGACATCATCGGAGGCAACGCTATTACAGATGGGGGTCACACAGTAATAGCGGCCGCCGGTGACGTCACCTGTCGTCCGCTATTATCGGCCGCTATTATCGGGTGAGCCGGTAATAGCGGGCCACCAATGACGTCACCGTGGGCCGCTATTACTGGGCCAGCCAGCAATAGCGGTCGTTGTTGACGTCACCTGGGCCGTTATTACAGGTCTCCTGTGATATCGTCTCAAGGATGACGTCATGATGCCCGCTATTGAAAGCAACGAGTGTATAAATTCGTCCCCTTCCTCCCGACAGAGCTCTGTTTCGCGAGCTCACGGATGAGCTGTCGGATACTAAATGCAAAGCAAATTTATCATTGTATTCTGCTGATTCTGATGAAGTACATTTCAATATTGATTGTATTGTAATAAAATTGATTTTAAACAGCTGACATTTCTACTCAATGTGGCCTTCTCAATTTTAGTTCCTTTTTTATTGTGAATGTGACTGATGTTTTCCTTGTTCATTTTGTTAGTTTTTTTATTATCTGTGACATAATGTTTTGTTTTAACTAAAATGTTTCCACCAATTTGTGCTAGATTATTTTAATTGCATTTTAATCGTATGCTTTTATACTATTCTGGATTTCGATTATTACAAGGTTTTATATCTGAATTGCTTTAAAGCTGTCATTTGCCTGTTGACATTCTAGTATTACTTAGTGGATTGTTGCTTTTGTTATGGTTACCAAGTTTTGGATGGGTGATTAGGGACTGGCATGTCATCAGTTGCAATCTAGTTATTTTGTTTGTTGGGCAAGCTCGCTAAATGCTAAATGAGTTTCCGAGTCATGTTTTTGCTATCTGCTTCACTTATTTTGGGACGGAGGGAGTAAAATAGATGGTGACAGATGCTGATTTCGCTTGCTTAATGTTGAACATGTTCTACCTCTGGTAGCCCTACTTTTTATCGAACATGTTCAGTGCCATTTATCAAACATATTCAGTGCTATATTTTGCCTGGTAGCCCTGCTATATTCTGCTAGCTGGTAGCCTGCTATTTATGATCAAATATGATAATTGTGCTTGCCACATACGATCGCTTGCAGTCATGCCTGCTTACTTGTTTCCTGATTCAGTCACATATGACTGTTTTTTTTCTCCTCATTGAATTCTGTTGATCGATGATTGATGATTGATGATATATTGAGGCAATGTAGGCAGTAAGAATATATATAACTGCCTATGTTGCACCTATTCTTCCTCTATATTTTCATAAGCCCTCAATTTCCTCTCTTTTCTCCTCTTCCTCTCTTTCATGGCTAGACCACTTTTTTAAAATAAAAACTATTTTCTCTTCTCTTTTTCCCCTTTCTTTCCTCTCTTTTCTCCTCTATTTCCTCTCTTTTCTCCTCTCTTCCTCTCTTTCATGGCTAGACCACCTTTTTAAAATAAAAACTATTTTCTCTTCTCTCTTCTCTACTCTCTTCTCTTTTCTCCTCTATTTCCTCTCTTTTCTCTCTTTTATCCTATCTTTACTCTCTCTCTCTCCTTGGTCTAGCCATGCTCGATGATGAAAGCGGGCAAAGTGAGATGAGCGTGGCAGCATGGACCGCATCCTCGGATGTTGGAAACAAGTTGCCATACGAGTCGATGAACTTAATGATAGCGTTGGATGGCCGTTTATTCGGCAACCCGCACCGAGAGCATCTTTCTGGCAGATGATGACTTTTAATAGAAGACGAGGTAGATGGGGTGGAAGAATGTAGAATGTAGGGTGTGTTTCATTAGGAAGGTTGGTACAATAAAATGCAAGACATACCGCAACTCGTACGACCTGGGGTAGACATGGTCGGATGCTTGGGTATTCTCCGGATTATCTTTGTGATGTGTATGGCACATTATATTTGATTTTCCGGAGGATACCCAAGTATCCCGACCTATCTATCCCGAGGTCGTATAAATTGTGGTATGCATTGCATAGTGTGCACCTGCCTTTCTTATGAAACTGTTCTACATTGTATGTCCTTCTATCTCGTCTACCTCCTCTACTATATGATTCCGATGCTATCCCTTCTTTCTTTTTTTTTCTTTTAATTGTCTCTGCCAATAATTGATGGCCTTTTTAAATAGTGAGAGCCGTTATTTGACGGCCTTTTTAAACACTTCTGTAGCGATATTCTTTCGTGTTATCAACGTAAAGAAGCTTAACAATATGCGTATCTATTTTTTTCTTTTAGCAAGCTTAACAATGGATCAAGGGAAAGAAGCTGAACTTGTTCGGAGCCCCGTGTCGGCGCATGAATCGGAGAACGGTTCCGATCATTCAACATCGTTTGAGGAACCTTCTCCTCTCGAGATTCCTTGCGGTAAAAGGCAACGGGTTGAGCAACCTGATCCTGATTACAACCCAAACGATGACGTAGATGATGAGATATCGCATCGTCAAAATCATATTTCATGGACAATAATTATTGTTTAATTAAAACGTCCTCTAACTATATTTTCAATAGGTTGTTGAAACACGTCGTAGTGCTCGACGTTTATTTCTTGAAGATGCTCCTCCAACATCATCGAGGCCGCTGCTGCAACAGCGTCCACTCGTAGAAAGACGGAACAAAGGGCAAAGAAATACAAACAAGCTGCATACTGCCGTTCAAGCCGTTACGGCAATAGACAAGGATGGGGCTCCAGCTTGAGCCTCAAGGCGTTAACGCGAACCGGCGCAATGATTGCGGTGTATTAGTCCGAACCGCAATCAACATTAAGTACGACAGCTGGCTTGACGTGCCGACCGGTGAAAAGGACACGTTATGGGAGAACTTGAGTAGAACCTACATTTTTCCACCCGAAGTCTCCGAGCGGGCCAAAAATGCTACTCCGAAAACCATGGGGAGGTGCCTAAGGACATTCAGGACCACCCTTAATACGAAGTTTGTCCAGAAAGGTCTCACACCGTTTCGAAGTACGGTTTTATCACGCCTAATGATTGGAACTCGTTCGTCGAGAAAGTCTCCTCCGACGATGCTAAAAAGAAGAGCGAGATTTTCCAAAGCTTGAGTAGAAAGAACAAGTTGCGTCCTAATCTGGGACCGAGGAGGATACAAGGCTAAAGTGAAGAAATGGAGGAGTATGGAAGAACAACGCCGACAAGCTGGAATCCCAGCACCCGTTAGAAGGATGCGATGAACGAACCCGAAATTGGGTGCTTGGGCGTTCAAAGTCCACTCGCTGATGGGCAGCTGGTGCCGAAAAGCTCGGGGTTACCGAAGTCTTGCAAAAAGCAAAGCAAGTAGCCGCCCAACGAAGGAAGGTACTCTCAATCCACGGACAGATGAGTTGATCGTTGCCATCGGGACCGATGAACATCGGGGTCGTACAAGAGGGGTCTCTTCACCGGCACGATTGAAAGAAGTGTCGTCTGCTGCCACGAGTGAAGAATGTAGTAGGTGCGGGCCACGAGAGCAACAGGGTATCGATCATGAATGGTGGGTAAAAAACTTCTACGAATTCATGAAGAATAATCCTCACGCTGTCATGCAACCTATCGTGGTACCGGAATTTCAACTCAACATTGACAACCCAAGTCCGTATGCTCGGCCTCCAAGCAGTCATGGCTCGCGCTCGATGCCACCAGGTACCCTGTGGATGACATCACGGAGAATACACCTTGTGAGCTGCACATGACGCTCGATAAGAGAGGGAAGACCGTCAAGATAGCAGAGGGCATTGTGATCCCCGGACGTACATTTAACGATGAACCAATTCCGCAGGAGTGTGCGAGAGTCCAAGTTATCAAGGTTCAGGACAACTATCTTGCTTGCGACCTTGATTATCCACAGGAGGATGATGGTATTGAGACACTCGAGGATGCGATTAATCATATCATCCTTTGGCTTCGACGCGAGATTGTCGTTCTTGTAGCGCATTCTTCGCCTGCACCTACGCCTCCTCCTACTCAATAAGCATCGGTTGACCCCGAGATTTCTTTTGAGCCACTACCTTCACCTCGGCCTTCTCCGACGCATGACGACCAGATCCCTCCGGAACATGGCTTCTCCACGCCGCCTCGTCCGGATGTTGGGAATGAGGCAGCTCTCCTTCGAACAACATCGACTCCGGCTCCAGCCGACACCACGTGACAAAGGGGCTAGGGCGATTCGTAGCTCGTCCACCCCGCCTAATAACGAGTGAACCTTTGATCGAGCCTGTTCCACCTCCGCCTACGAGGAAGGAGTTATCTAGCGCGGAAATAAGTAAGTACACTTTTGTAGTACTTATGAATTCACGAGTATGTATACGATTATCGATATATTAACGACTTGGCATGCGATCGCAACATGGCATAAAGGCGTTGCGGCAGCATATAGGAGCGAGAATAAGGAAGTGGTCCCACATGTTCTCGTTCCGCCTCCCGGCGTCCCGTAAGGAGGTTGGGATCTCACACAAGAAGACTTCCCTACCTATAAGCATGGCATGCCACTACTACCAGCAGATGTATTGAAAAAGAAGCCATGGATATTTAAGTACTTTCATCCATGGTACTTAAATGCATGCAGTAAGGGTGTCCAAGTTATCGCGGCAAGGATCCCTGGAGAGGTTTTTGGACAAGAGGGATATTTTGACTTAAATGTGCCTTTTGAGGAGATCCATGCTCTGTACCGTCTCCAACGCATGGATGCCACTCTCGTTACCGTCTCGGTGCCTGTAAGTGTTTTCCACCTTTATTATATTTCCAAGCAAATGGCACATGAATTCAACTGACTACCCTTTTTCATCGCTCGGAATGTGTCATCACTCTGGTGCCTCAAATGAAGTCGGATATCTAAACCCAACCGCCATTAGCCAAAGCGCTATGAATCCAAAGATCACCGATAATCATCCCCTGTTGGTCGGAAAGAAGGTGACCAAGGCCAGAAGGCAACAAGTACATGTTCAAGCGGTTAAGGATGCAAGGAGATGTATAGCAACCTACATTGGGAGACGCATGTACGAATGGAAAGAGAGACGATGCATTATGGCTCCATATAACTTTGAGTAAGTTTTCGTAAGCTGCTACTTCTTGTGCAAATCATTATTTCAATTAGATAATAACATAATGACATATTTTATAGTGACCATTGGATTGTTTTCATGATACATCCGAAACTCGCGGGAGTTTGGGTGTTTGACTCTTTGGATTATGATCCTAAGAGGTATAAGGATTTCATGGACACCCTTAATAGGTAATTTCAGATATTCAATGAACTATCATTTTTTATAGATTGCATTATGCTCGTTGCTCATTTGCTTTTTCATAGTGCCTATAAATACTATCTCGAGCTTGGTGGTGACCCTCATCCCAAACGGACCAACCTTGGATACAAAACGCATTATCCGGTACTATTATCTTATATCATGGTCATTTCTTTTATTCAATTAATTAATGTCTCTATTTGTAAAGTAACTTAACCATTTCCTTGTTTTGTAAAGTGTTCAAAACAGCGTCCTGGGACCGTGACCTGTGGCTACTATGTGTGCAAATACATAAGCGTCGGAAACGGGGAATATACTACATTCCCTACGGAAGAACCGGTCCCATGGAAAGATGTAAGTATTTAGTGTGTATTTTCTTGCATTAGTATATTAGTTTTATATTACTTAACAAACATGTATTAATTCCATAATTTATTTGTGGCAGCAACGCTATGAAAAGCCAAAAACAGGTTCCTACTTAAGAAAGCACGCTCGAGCTCATTGCAGCCAAACTCCTCCGCTTCATGATTCGTGAGTTTTGTAATGAAAGAGGCAGGTATTTTGATCCTCTAAGTGATGTTGCAATGCATGAAGACTTGTATAGCTACAGCGGTCAAAAGGGCCACCAAGATGCAATTGTGCAAAATTCAAAGACAGAGGAGCAGAGATTGAAGGCACTAGAGCCGAAGTGGCCGGATAAATTGTAATTTTGTTGTGTTTTGATGGATGAATACTATGTATTAGAAACATGATGTATATGTATGTGGATATTGTGAAATGAATGACAACTATGTGGTATGTACATATAAATGCTTTAATGATTATTTCTATGGTTTTGCGTATATAGTGTGAATGTATTTTCAGTTCTGTAAAAATATTTGAATTTGTCACCTGGAAAATAAAATAAATAGCAATAATTGTTTTAGTTCGGAAAATACTAGTAATATCGGACAAGATGATGTCACTAGACGATATTGCTTGTCTAGGCCAACAATATCGGACGATGACATCATCGTGCATGATATTGGCAAAACCATCAAAATCGGCACGTGATGTCATCTGCCGTTATTGAAGGGTCACACAGCAATATCGGCCACCGTGATGTCATCGGCCGCTATTGTAGGGTGACCCTTCAATAGCGGCCAGGCTGATGTCGACTGCCCGTTATTGAAGGGTTTCTGCAATAGCGGGCGTATGACATCACCGTGCCCGCTATTGAAGGGTTCCCTGCAATAGCGGGCGCCCATGGACGCTATTGCTGGTCGGACCCTGCAATAACGTGTGCGTAATAGCGCCGGAATGGCCGCTATTGCAGGGCCAAAACGCCCGCTATTGCAGGGCTCTTTTCCGATAGTGCCTGACGCCACTAGCGACGATCAGCGACACCGCCGCGCTACAAGTCGGATGAAGGGAAGTCGGCGGACATAGTGAGATTTTGCAATCAGCCTGGTTGTTCGGTTCAAAGGTCGGACGTTTCTGAATCTACAACTTCAATTTTTTAATCCCGTATAGATTATACTTTCAAAATTGTATGTACAAATCATGTGATGATGCAAAATTTGAGGCGGGAGATATTCATGTTCTATAAGTAATGAGAAATTGAGTCGATTACTGTGTGCCATTAAGAAAAATGTCCTTTACCTCTACGACACAAAAAGTTCGCAGCTACCTATGTACCATCATCCCAAATTTTGTTTACCCCTACGCCATTATGGATGGATGGAGAGTTAAGCTGAAGCTGTTAGATGGTGTAAAATGATCTGTTTTGCCCTTCTATACAATAATATGTTACAAAATTCTGAAAAATAGAAAATAAAAATAAAATTTTTCAGAAAACCGTAATAATTTCAGAAAAATCGTAATAATTTCAGAAAATCATAATAATTTCAGAAAAATGTTTAAAATTCAGAAAAATCGTAATAATTTCAGAAAATCATAATAATTTCAGAAAAATGTTTAAAATTCAGGAAAAAAAATTTCTAGCTACATTTTTCTAAAAAATCATGTCCAATTTTTTTCCAAAATTTTAAACATTTTCTGAAAATATTACGATTTTCTGAAATTATTATGATTTTCTGAAATTATTACGATTTTTCTGAATTTTAAACATTTTTCTGAAATTATTATGATTTTCTGAAATTATTTTGATTTTCTGAAATTATTACGATTTTCTGAAATTATTACGATTTTTCTGAAATTATTACGGTTTTCTGAAAATTTTTATTTTTATTTTCTATTTTTTGGAATTTTCTAACATATTATTGTATAGAAGGGCAAAATAGTAATTTTACACCATCTAACAACTCAATTAACTCTCCATACATCCATAATGGTGTAGGGGTAAACAAAATTTGGGGCGATGGTACACAGGTAGCTGCGAACTTTTTTGTGGCGTAGAGGTAAAGGACATTTTTCTTAATGGCACACAAGTAATCGACTCTGAGAAATTAGTGATAGGGTATACCCAATGTAGTTGTTGAGATAATCTATCTCACAATATTGCCTACTATTATCTGGTCCTCTAGTGCAAGAATTTAATTTTGCGTAACAATATATTATTCTTGCTATTTTTGCAGTAGTACAAGTTACTATTCTAGTCAGAAAATAGAAAATAAGCTATTGTGATCCCCTAGTATATCTAGAGATAATGATATTGAGATTTCATCCGGAATCACCACCCTTCTGAAGATGACCCTTCAGTAGCACCTAGACTGAATCTGAAAAAGGATCTGCTACCTATTATATTTTTGTGCATTGCTGCCATTAGACCTTGCTTGAGCCATCTCTGACTTTGTTTACTTTGTCATGCAGAATATCATCATTGGGCAATGGATCGAGGTTGGATGAGTAAACCAAAACAAGATTCTGCCTACAAAGATGGTGTAGAGCAGTTTTTATCTTTTGCTTTCCGTGATCTCCCACAAGATAGTGAGATACTCTGTCCCTGCAAAAATTGTAAAAACAAACTCAGTCGGAATTATGACGATGTGAGGACACATCTGAGATGTGATGGCATTCTTCAGGGTTATAGCACCTGGGTGCACCATGGAGAGGATTATAATGCACCATTGCTGGAATTTGCTCATGTGCCAAATGAAAATACAGTTTTGCAAACTTTTGGTATTCCAAGGACAAGTGCAGTACGGGATGTCCCTGGAAGATTGGATGACATGAAGGAACTGCTACAAGCTGCTTTTGTTGTGCCAGAAAGCTATGAATCGGTGTCAAGTATGTTTGACAGTGAACATGACAATTTTACATCCGAATTTGCTGGTACGGAAGATAATGCTGAAGAGCTCACAAATCCTAGATGCCAAGATGATGTTAACACGAGGGAGCAGGACACATGTGCAACACTGATGAAACAGACAAACACTAAATTGTACGAGGGATGTGAAACATTTTCAAAATTGTCCTTTCTGGTCACATTATATCACCAAAAGTGCTTACATGGTTGGACACAGGAATCTTTTACATCATTACTTCGTGTGCTATCAGATGCATTTCCTCATGATGCTAACCTACCTAAGAATTATTATGAAGCAGATAAAATCATTCGTGGTTTAGGACTGGGCTATGTGAAAATCCATGCGTGCCCTAATGATTGCATGCTATATCGAGGTGACAGGGTTAATGATCAGCTTTGCCATGTGTGTGGAACCTCTCGTTGGAAAGATGGTCTCAACCGTGACTGTACAAATGAATCAAAGAGGAAAAAGAAACCAGCAAAGGTGTTACGTTATTTTCCATTGATACCAAGGATTCAGAGGTTGTTTGCAAGTAAGAAAACTTCAGAAGACATGATATGGCATGATAAGGGTCGTAGCAAAGATAGAAAACTGCGACATCCAACAGATGGCAAAGCTTGGAAAGATTTTGATGAACGATATGCTGATTTCGCTGGTGATGCTCGTAATGTACGCCTTGGTCTTGCAACTGATGGGTTCAATCCTTTCCGAAACATGAGTTCAAAGCATAGTACTTGGCCAGTGATGTTGATTCCTTACAATTTACCGCCTTGGCTTTGCATGAAACAAATAAATTTTATATTGTCAATGATTATTCCTGGACCTAGTTCCCCTGGAAAAGATATTGACATATATTTGGAACCATTAATTGATGAGCTCTTAGAGCTATGGAAGGGAGTGCAGACTTTTGATGCTTCTTCCCGGAAGAGTTTTTCTCTCCGAGCAGCACTATTATGGACTTTGAACGACTTTCCAGCATTAGCTTACCTCTATGGTTGGAGCACATCTGGTAAATATGCTTGTCCTTGTTGTGGTGTTGCTACAAAATCATATTATTTGAATAAGGGTAAAAAATATTGTTTTATGGGCCACCGCCGATGGCTGCCGAAGGGTCACATCTATCGAAGGCAAAAGCATTTGTTTGATGGTACTGAAGAGACTGAATTTGCACCGGAAATAATGGGTACAAGTTCTGTTATGAGAATGTTGGAAGGTCCGGAGTTTATCCTTCGGAAAAAAGTCAAAACTGGGAAGCAAGCCAAAAACAGCAAGGATCAAGAGGGGACTAGCAAGACTCAAAAGCGTAAAAGAGGGGCAGTGAAGAAGAGTACAAATGCTAAGACTGAAAAGAATCCTGAAGATTGGTTGAAAAAGAAGTCAATATTCTTTAGGCTACCATACTGGGAGGGAAACAAACTACGCCATAATCTAGATGTTATGCACATAGAGAAAAATGTGTGTGATAATTTAATTGGAACGGTAGTGGGTCTTGATGGTAAAACAAAGGATGACATCAATGCACGACTTGACTTGGTGGATATTGGGATTAGAGAGGATCTTCATCCAGTGAGAAATGAAAAAGGAAAACAAACATTACCCTCTGCACCTTTTACCATGTTTGCCCAACAAAAGGAGATTCTTTTTTCACTAATTCAGAACTTGAAGACCCCTGATGGATATGCCTCAAACATTTCTAGGTGTGTCAACACGAAAGGCTGTAAACTGAAGGGACTCAAAATTCATGACAATCATGTTTTACTAGAAGACATCTTCCCCCTAGCACTCCGGACTTGCTATCCGAATAAAGATGTCATGGAAATAGTTATGACACTCAAATTTTTTCAAGAAATTGTGCTCCAAGGTGTTGGATGAGTCTGAGCTTGATGAACTTCAAGAGTGCATTGTGTTGACACTTTGTAAAATGGAGAAAATATTTGTTCCATCATTTTTTACTATAATGGTGCATTTGATGGTACACTTAGTGGATGAAGCTAAACTTGGTGGCCCTGTACACTACCGGTGGATGTATCCTCTTGAGAGGTATCTGACTTTTATTTTTTTTAATATATCAGCTTGAATAACCCATAGAACTCATCAGTGTTATAACATACTTTTGTTTAGATTTTTTTGTCAGGCTGAAGGCACTTGTGAAGAATAGAGCCAACCCAGAAGGTTCGATAGCCAAAGGATATCGCATTGAGGAATGCATGACCTATTGTTCAAGGTTTCTAGAAGGGACCACACGTTTTACAAGACCATCTCGAAACCCTGAGCCATTGGACAAGAAAAAGCAAATGTACCTGTTTGAGAGTGCAGGTAAATCAATTGGAAAGGCAACCATAATAACAGAGTTTGACAGCCAGCTTCTAGTTCAAGCACATAGATACATCTTGCGTCACTGCAATGAACTTGATTTTCTACGCGAGTAAGTAATATAATTTTCTCAGTAGTCCCTGTCTTATATATATCTTGAGGGTGCTGGTCAATATTTATTAGTTTATCTTGTTTTTGTAGAGAATTCATTGAAGAGGAGAAAACAAAACTAGGCCCCTCAGCTATTATGACACAGTCTACAATAGAGAAGCTAATAAATGAGCACTTTCCAGATTGGTTAGAACAAAAGGTATGACTAAGAATGCTACTAGGCTCAGATTTTTAATTGAAAAATATATGTGACTATTATTTCCTTGTGTACATAGGTTATTCTGGATCAGAGACCCCAAATCACTGAAAAGATCAGAGCATTGGCAGCAAAACCAAACAAATGTGGTGTACGTTTTAGTGGTTATATTATTAATGGTATCCGGTTTCACACTATAAGCCGGGAGGCTATGCGCTTGACACAGAATAGTGGTGTAGTGAACATTGCGGAAGATGGGATTAATTATTTTGGAAGATTATCGGACATAATTGAGCTGTCATACAAGGACTATAGGGTGGTGCTTTTTAAATGTGACTGGTATGATGTTCATCATCGTGCTGGTTTAAAAAAAGATGAGTTTGGATTCACTCTTGTGAACTTCTCGCGTAAAATACACACTGGGGCAAAATTAGAGCATGATCCTTTTGTTTTCTCTTCACAAATGGAGCAAGTATTCTATGTAGAAGACCCAAAAGCTAAAGGATGGAATGTGGTGGTGAGAGTTAAACCACGAGATCTATTTGACATGGGCACCGAACTATCATCGGATGAAGAAAAATAGATAAATTTTAGGAGTTCAATTATTTTTATGTCGCTACACTAATAATTTGTTAGAGGACACTGTCATAATGTTTAGTACGTACATGCAAAATGATATTTTTGTAACAACCCACAGCAATAAAATGCATTTCATGGCATTCATGAGCATGTCCTCACATTTTATTTGTGAGATCATTAAGCATTTGGTATTAATTATAAGCACATACAATATCAAAGCAACTAAAGAATAAAAGAAAATGCTTAAGAATAATTTAAATAAGAATAAATAAGGAGCTTAACATTTTCTACTGATTAAACATCACAAATAAAGAATTATAAAAGTTTTCTAAAGTTATTGTGCCTTGTAAAAATAATTGCAAGAAATAAACAAAGCCTCTTTTATTAATTTACCTATGAAATTTTAATTCAAAAATAATTTGGAATCTTAACCTGGACTTAATAGGAAAAATGTCCACAATACTTTCAATTTCAACCCTGAATTTTTGTAGAATTTTATGAGCTCGGGAAGCTTAGTTTTTAATTAAGTAAAAGCTCAAGGGTCTTTTTGCAAAAATGCCGAGCCTGGCCCAGCGGCCGGCCTCTCTTCTTTCCTCTCTCTCTCTCACCGCGCTTCAGCGCCGCCCGCGGAACCGCCTCTAGTTGTTGCGCAACTTGTTGCTCCTTGCTTCCGTTCACTCATCACCAAGTTCGTTCCGCAGAGAACCGTGCAATCGTCGTTTTTCCCGAGGTCCGATGCACCGCCGCCGCGTCACTCACGGTGAGCTCTACCTTCCGACCTTGCTCATGCTTCTAGGGCGGTACGTCGAGCTTGCTTATGCTCGATAGAAGCTCCCGACTTGATTTTCCTTAAGTTTTGTCCATCGTGGTGAGCTCGCGCTCCGGACGGAGCTCCACCGTGCCCGCATCTCGCCGCCGGCGCGTCTCCGGTCAAGCTCATGTGAGCACGTCACCCCCACTAGGTTCGCCACGTCGAGTAGATCGTATAGGTAGCCTCGCGGCGAGCTCGGGCCATCTCCGGCCATCGCCGGTGGCCGCGCCGCCGTCCCTCGGTCGCCGCGGTGGCGCCACACCGCGGGCCACACGCGCTGGATCGCGTGTGGCCACGAGCGGATTTCGTGCGGCCAACCCCGTGGCCATCCGTGTGGCACATGAAGTGTTTTTCAATTTTTCAAAATTCGTAGAAAATTCAATAAAATTCAGAAAAATACCAAACCAACTTTGTTAGACTCGGAAAAATGAGATCTATCCATTGGTGAAATAAAATCATTATTTTGAGTAGATTTATTTATAATTTGTAGTTAATCACTTTCTTTGATTAAAGAAAAGCTATTATTTATGTAAATAAAATGTTTAATTATGAAGAATAATTTTATTTTAATAAAGGAGATACTGCAGACGAAATTAATAATGAAATTTATTTTTCCAACATTACACTTAAACTATGTTAATTTATATGATCACAATGTCTTAACCTTTAATCACTTAAAGTAAATATTTATTTATTGCCTAATAAATCGGAGTAATTCATTAATTATTAAACTTCAGTAATTAGTAACCTTAATTAAGTAATTAAGGAAACAAAATTAATTAATGAAGATCTTAATTAAACAGGTATTAATCAGACATAATTAATTGTTAATTAATGCTTAACGAACATACTTATCCATAATTTGTTAATTAACTAAAATGATTAAGCATTAATCATTAATTATTATTTATGGAACTTAATTAGTAAATTCATGCATACTTTCATCATATGCATACATGCATACATGATTGTGATTCGCGATGCATTGCTTGGTCGACTAGGTTCGAAGTAATCGAGGTTCCACCCGAGGACGAGTCGGAGCCGGGGATCTCGAAGTCGACCCGACCAGTCGAGGAGACTAACTTCGAACAAACTCAAGGCAAGCCCCGGTGCATCCTACCTATGTTTTTAAATATTTTTACTTTATCACATAGTACGGTTATGCTTGTGCATTAGGTGTTAGGACTTGATTGACACCCTAGATGCATTATGGTAGGTTCCCGTTTGTTTATCTTATACTTGGTACAGGTAGCTCAATAGAGGCTAAGCTTAATTCATAGTCGCAACGGTAGATGGTTAGGGCACTTAAAGCATGGAGGCTTTAAGGGTTTTGTGTTGACACTAAAGATGATGAGAGTATTAATGAAGTTGAGACCGGACGGCCCCGTAGGAGAAAGGGCAAGACGGAGATGAGGTCTTGCAAGGTGGTAGCCCCGTCTCGTGTCGGTCAAGGACCGTACTCGTTGTCGGCTTAGTTGAACAAGTTTGAACGTACCGTGCTACATGCTGGTATCATGGGCCCAGCAAGCTGATGTACCCTATCACCCCAGAGATGTAGCGTAGCCGGCTCTCTTTTGCCGATCGTTAGTGAGAGGATAGTCTCACGGGAGGGAGATGGGTCGCCCACGAGGGAAGTCGTGGCTTCGCCATACTCCCGGGAGAGTTGGAAATGGCTAGTCTCGTTGTCGGTGCTAGCGGGAAAAGTTGTCGTATACGACCGATGTGGTGCGTATACGTCGTGTAGTCGGGTTTTGCCGACTGGTATAAAATCGATTCGAATCGCTGTCCTCGCAGTAATGAGTACCGCTTGTTTAGCTCGTCACATCGTAGTAAATTTTATGGAAGATGAGGAAGATGAGAGATGGAAGAATAAAGATCTATTATCTTGTCTGGGAACTTGATTGAATAGAGTTAGGTTGCAAACACCATGGCTAATGAACATAACCCGAGCTAAAATATCGAAAGTAAGGACCCATCCTTTAATGCTGCTTTTCGCAAAGGAGTAAACCCCACAGCCGTAAAGCCTTTGCATACTAGGTGTCGGCCTTAGCGTGCCATGTTGACGGGTCGGTCTTGTTGAGTATTAGAATACTCAAGGTTTGTTCGTTACCTTTCAGGGTATGAGTCGTACTACCACGACTTGTATGGCAGCTTCCCGAAGAGGAGCAATGTCCCGAGGAGGTTCCCTTCGAGTGGGAACGAATCCCCACACCTTGAAGAGAGAGGACCGTGATGTACGAAGGCTCAGCGCATCACGTTGTTAGTTTGAAGTCTTGAGAGTTGTATATTGGACAAGCTTCCGCTGAATACTCGTAGGATGTTAAACTTCAATAAGGTTATCTTTCCGCTGCACGAATGTTGTATGTTCGAAAACTTGGTTGTATTATACCCCGATGTATATATTCTGGCTTGTATGAGATGATGTTTCGTTGTAACTCGCTTCGTCGAGTGTCCCTCTGTTCCGATTCCTAGGTGTCCCGAGGGGATGTCACAGCTGGTATCGGAGCGGTTCGGAGGCAACAAGCACATCATTACAAGTCTATTTTCAAAACTTAACACGTTAATACGATAGACAACGAGAGAGTACGGAGCCTATAAGGATGTAGAATAGTTAGATTTTTACTAACTGTTCGACGTTTGGGTTTTTGGGAAGAGCTAACTACTCGTCGTAGTTTCCTTACTATGGTACGTATAGTTAGTTCCCGAGCATGCATCATGTTATATTCTGCACTAAATAAATATTTGGGTATGTACTTAGCTAGTTCGTAGTACTTTATAGGTTGTTCCGTTCGTTTTTCTTCTGTGGGAAGAAGTGTTTAACTTGTTTAAACATGTTCCCTGCAGATGCCGGTCACTCGTGGTAGGAAGCGCGCCCGGGAGGAGGAGGAGGCACGAGCTGCACGTGTCGCCGAGCTGGAGCAGCAGCTTCACGGCTTGGAGCCGAGGACACAGAGTCGGGACCGACAGCTTGGGTGCTTGGAAGCACCGCTGTCGAGTGGACCGTCGGGAGGTCCAGAGGTCACACGCTAGGATCGCCGAGCTAGAGGAGCAGATAGTGGAGGTGACCCGCGCGCGCGACGAGTACCGTGAGGCGATCATCGCCTTTGACGAGCAGCTGACTACGGTCACCCAAGAGCGAGACACCGCCCGCGCCGTAGAGGACACGCAGGAGCTACGGGCAGATATGGTGACGGCACAGCGGGACCACTTGGTGGAGGTCCTGGTCACGAGAGAGGTCGAGCTGGGTCAGCTACGGATGCAGTACAACGGGCTAGCCGAGGCACACCACGCACCTGCTCCACGACCACGACGACCTGATTGAGGAGTTTGAGCAGTTGCAGCAGCAGCAGCAGCAGCAGCAGGGTCCACCGGACGAGGAGGTCTCCGGGATGGACTACGAGCCACCACCCGCTTCGCCAGCTTGGGACGTCGAGTCGGACGGCGGCAGTCACGCGCCGTCGGCCTAGTTGTGTTGAGTTTTCACTAATGTAGGAGGGTAGCCACATTTTGCTGACATAGGTCAGATGTATATAGGATACTAGCGGATGTTGGGCAGTTGGGAGTGTACGAAAAGTGGGTTGAGTTTGTACCAACAATAACTAATAAAAAGGAAGTGGTAGTAATATATATCTATATGCAGTTGCTAGAATAAATAAATGTGCTGAAATAGTAGGAATTAGTTTCTACTTGTATCTAATGCTCTTACTTCTTCACAGAGATGGACCGCACAAGTACGGGTGTGAATGAAGTAAGAGGATCAAGGGAGGATGTTCGTGTAGTCGAGCCGGAGAGACAACTGCAGGAAAAGGAGGAGTTGTTAGCAATTAGAGAGGCGCAGTTGCTAAACAGGGAGCAGCAGATTCAATTTAAGGATCAGCAACTAGCAAATGCTCATGCACCGATCACTCGGTTAGAGCAAGATCTACTGCAAGCACACAACGCCATAATGAATGAAGCAATAGGACAACAACCTCTAGAAGATGAACCGAGTAGCGCAGGAGAATCCTATGGAGGCTGAATCGAAGAAGAAGAGGAGGATCCGGAAGAGATAATGGATGTGGATTCAGTCATCGACTTCACGGAGATTCCCCGACTAGAGGATGCAGAATCCGAGACAGGCAGTTCCATAAGCCAGGAGGTGACATCCAGGCATCGCGAAGAATAGTGGAGTGCTACCTAGTAGCGATTGAGAAAAACTAGTGTGTAAAATAGGCGTTAGTCAAATAATGAGCGTGATGTAACCACGCCCGAGTGTATCATAGGAACCGTTGTAACGTGAGTGTAGAAATATTGTGTTACTGGATTTGGTGGTTGCTTTAATAAAGATGGCTTGTTGCATAAAGATTCCCTTGGAAGTCCTCGATCTACGTATTCTTGTTCTTCCCTTATTATGTTGAAATGAAGATGTCTAACGTAAACTTTCCTTGGACAGAATGGTTGGAACAAGGAGACGCGATGAGCCCGAGGCTTCTCAACACGGGGCAGGAACACCACCACCACCCCGACCTTGGCACAGAGCCATCGCTGCAAGATCTTGGATTCTCGCGCGGAACAGCGGGACTTATTGGAGCAACCGGTCCGCAACACTCGCTCCCCAAGAACGTCACCAGGGCCGCAATGCACCGGAGGAAAGGGTGACCTTCTCGGACTTCTTATCGGTTCGCCCCTCGGTCTTCTCCGATGCGGGTGAGCCCTTAGAAGCCGACAACCGGCTGCGTACCATTTAGTCAAAGCTGGAGCTGTTTCCATGCACGGATCATCGGAAGACACTCTTCGCTTCCCAGCAGTTGCAAGGATTTGCTGGAGCTTGGTGGGCCAACTACAAGGCAATGTTTCCTCCAGGACATCAAATTTCATGGGCAGAGTTCACTAAGGCCTTCAGAGAGCATCACATTCCGGAAGGCTTAATGAATCGAAGAGAAAGGAGTTCCTCTCATCGAAGCAAGGGGATATGAATGTTCACACCTACTCCAAGGTATTCAACCGCCTTGCTCAATATGCTCCTGAACATGTGGACACCGATGCCAAGAAGAAGAACCTGTTCAAAGAGGGAATGAGTACCAAGCTACGGTCTCGCTTGGTGTTGAACAAGACCGACGACTTCACCGACTTTGTGAGTGACGCTATTGCATTAGAAGACTCTATCCGTCTTCATCGGACGGAGAAGAACAAGAAGAGGCCGGCTACGGGACAAGGGAGTGGGGGACCCTCAAAGTACAGGCTGGTCTACACTGCACCGTCAGGTCGGCGTTATCAGCATACACCTTCTCGTCCCAATTTCTACAGGCAGAATCAATCACCCCGAGCAACCTCGACAACGGCGGCCGAATCGATATCGTCCGCCCTATCGGCAACGGAACTCCCGGAATCCCCGACCAGTGGGTCAAGCACCGCAGCGAGAATGGACCGCCATGTTTCAATTGTGGCCGTTCAGGGCATTATTACCGCAGTTGTCCATATCCTCGAAGGCACCATATGCACCTGGACCTCAAGGACAGCCGTAGAACCAACGGAGGGCACCAGCCAAGAATACACCAGCAAAGACGGGCCGTGCCAACTTTACGACGGCCGAGGAGCTACCCGAAGGAGGACAAATCTTAGCGGGTATGTTCTCTATCGCTGATCATCCTGCTATGGTTTTATTTGATTTGGGAGCTACGCATAATTTTATCAGCAAGTCATATGTTGCTAAGAATTACATCATGCCATCCCAGTTGCTATGTGCTCATATCATTTCAACACCTGGGGGTAAAATCCTTACTAATGAAGAAGCTGCCAATATGCCATTAAGATTGGGTAGCAAGGTTTATCCTACTTCATTAATCATCCTGGATGGGCAAGGGTTAGATGCAATTATTGGCATGCAATGGATGAATTTCCATAGGGCAGTGTTGGATATAGCATCTCGAGCCGTATATCCGAACTCCCTGTTCATGGTCGAGATTGCTTGCTCTTAACTTTTCCTCGAGTTATGCTGCCAATGGTTAATAAGGTGGTAGGTAAGAGTCCGGAGGATATACCCATAGTCCGTGAGTATCCGGATGTCTTTCCGGACGACTTGCCGGGACTACCGTCGGACCGAGCGGTAGAGTTTAAAATAGAGTTACAGCACTGGAACAAGCACCCATATCAAGAAGGCCGTATCGGATGCCACCGAATGAGCTGGCAGAATTGAAAGTGCAACTAAAGGAATTATTGGACAAGGGATATATACGTCCAAGTTCATCGCCATGGGGATGCCCAGCCTTGTTTGTAAAGAAGAAAGACAAGACTTTGAGGCTATGTGTGGATTATAGACCTCCGAATTCGGTTACCATCAAGAACAAGTATCCTCTTTCGAGAATTGATATCTTGTTTGATCAATTGATGGGAGCTAAAGTCTTCTCCAAGATAGATCTCCGCTCGGGATATCATCGGATTAAGATAAGAGCTGAAGATATACCAAAGACTGCATTTTCCACAAGGTATGGACTTTATGAGTATCCGGTGATGTCATTTGGATTGACCAACGCACCAAGCACATTTCATGTATCTCATGAATTCGGTATTCATGCCTGAGCTGGACAAGTTTGTCGTGGTATTCATTGACGACATCTTGATTTACTCCAAGTCTATAGAGGAACATGCCAACCACCTAAGAGTTGTATTGCAACGACTCGGGGATCATCGGCTATATGCTAAGTTCAGCAAGTGTGAATTTTGGCTGAAAGAAGTACCGTTCCTAGGCCATGTGATATCAGCCGAAGGAGTAGGCTGTTGACCCGGGCAAGGTTCAAGAAGTGTTAGATTGGGAATCACCGAAATCTGTCTCACAGATCGGGAGTTTCTTGGGATTGGCGGGGTATTATAGAAGGTTTATTCCAAACTTCTCAAAGATTGCCAAGCCAATGACTAAGCTACTAGAAAAGGATAAGAAGTACGTATGGAGCAAAGAATGTGAAGAAGCTTTCCAAACGTTGAAGAAATTGTTGACCACCGCTCCCGTATTTGCTCAACCTGATCCGACGAAGCATTTTGATGTGTATTGTGATGCATCGGGAACATGACTCGGATGTGTTCTAATGCAGGAAGGTCGAGTAATTGCCTATGCGTCTCGACAACTAAGGCGTCATGAGGAACACTATCCTACCCATGATCTGGAACTAGCGGCGGTGGTACTGGCATTGAAAGGTTGGAGACACTATCTCCTGGGTAACTTGATACATTTGTACACAGACCATAAGAGTCTCAAGTACATCTTCACTCAAGCAGATCTGAATATGCGACAGCGAAGATGGTTAGAATTGATCAAGGATTATGAGCTGGAAATCCACTACCAACCCGGTAAGGCAAACGTGGTAGCTGATGCCTTAAGCCGCAAAGTTCATTGCAATAATCTCATGGCTCAACTCATGATTCAAGCATCTCCACAAGGAAACGAAGAGCCGATCTATCGGATTATTCCGTATGGGACACCGACCAACTTGGCTCTTATTCCTACCATTCGTGAAGAAGTGGTAGCAGCTCAGCAGAAGGATGCTGGTATGGAACACATCAAAAGACGACTCCGGAAGGATGAAGTCAAGTGTTTCCGAAAAGATGACGAAGGTGTTATCTCGGTTCAAGAATAGGCTAGTAGTGCCTAAGAACTTTGAACTTCGCAAGAAGATAATGGATGAAGCCCATATGTCCAAATATTCTATTCATCCTGCAACCAACAAGATGTATCAAGATCCGAAGCAAAGGTTTTGGTGGCCACGCATGAAGCGGGAAATAGCCAAGTATGTCCATGAATGTGATGTCCGTCGGCGGGTCAAAGCTGAACACTTGAAGCAAGCAGGACCCTTACAACCGATGAGCACTCCTGAATGGAAGTGGGAAGACGTCGGCATGGATTTCATCGTGGGATTACCACCGAGTCCACGGAAGCATGACTCTATCCGGGTTATCGTGGACCGATTGACGAAGTCTACTCACTTCATACCAGTACATACTCGGTACATCTGCCGAGAAGTATGCAGAACTCTACATTGCCCGAATTCTCTGTTTGCATGGAGTGCCGAAGACCATTATATCGGACAGAGGAACGCAATTTGTCTCCAGATTCTGGGAACAACTACAAGAATCCTTGGGAACCAAGTTGATACGGAGCTCGACATATCATCCTCAAACCGATGGCCGGACAGAAAGGATCAATCAATATCTCGAGGATATGCTTCGAGCTCGTGTCTTGACCTACGGTAAAGATTGGGAGAAATGTTTACCACCGGCAGAGTTCTCATACAACAACAGCTATCAAGAGAGTGCCGGAATGTCACCATTTCAAGCTCGTATGGACGTAGTTGTCGCACCCCTCTAAACTGGTTTGAAAGTGGAGAAAGAGTAATCTTCGGACCGGATCCGGTAAGAGATGCGGAAGAACAAGTACGTCTCATCCAACAGAACCTCAAGAGAGCTAAATCTCGACAGATCGGTTATACCGACAAGAGGCGTCGAGAGTTAGTATTTCAGAGTTGGAGATCAAGTCTATCTTCGAGTATCTCCTACCAAAGGTGTTCGAAGGTTTGGAATCAAGGACAAGTTAGCACCGCGATACATCGGACCTTTTCCAATCCTAGAAAGATGTGGAGCTGTGGCATATCGTTTGGAGTTGCCGACCTACTTGTCGGGTATACACAACATATTCCACGTATCTCAACCGAAGAAATGTTTGAAAACACCAGTGGATATACCGACAGCTGAGGTGGAACCGTTACAACTAGATTTAACATATGACGAACATCCAGTCAAAGTTCTTGACACCAAGGATCGGGTGACTCGACATCGGACCACCAAGTTCTACAAGATTCAATGGAGTAATCACTCGGAAGCTGAAGCTACTTGGGAACAAGAGGAGTTTCTTCGATCAAACTACCCCGAGTTCTTTAGCACTATCACTTAGTCGTTTCGATCGTGAATCTCGGGACGAGATTCCTGTAAGGGGAGGGCCGTAACAACCCACAACAATAAAATGCATTTCATCGCATTCATGAGCATGTCCTCACATTTTATTTGTGAGATCATTAAGCATTTGGTATTAATTATAAGCACATACAATATCAAAGCAACTAAAGAATAAAAGAAAATGCTTAAGAATAATTTAAATAAGAATAAATAAGGAGCTTAACATTTTCTACTGATTAAACATCACAAATAAAGAATTATAAAAGTTTTCTAAAGTTATTGTGCCTTGTAAAAATAATTGCAAGAAATAAACAAAGCCTCTTTTATTAATTTACCTATGAAATTTTAATTCGAAAATAATTTGGAATCTTAACCTGGACTTAATAGGAAAAATGTCCACAATACTTTCAATTTCAACCCTGAATTTTTGTAGAATTTTATGAGCTCGGGAAGCTTAGTTTTTAATTAAGTAAAAGCTCAAGGGTCTTTTTGCAAAAATGCCGGGCCTGGTCCAGCGGCCAGCCTCTCTTCTTTCCTCTCTCTCTCTCTCTCTCACCGCGCTTCGGCGCCGCCGTGGGAACCGCCTCCCGGCGATGCGGCCACGCAGCAGCTAAGCGGCTGCTTGCGCACTGCTCGCATGGCGCCTCACCGCCTCGAGCCGGGATAAAGGCCACGGCCGGCCCTATCCTCTCCCTTCGCCTCCATTTCATTCCCCACCTCACCGCCACTCCCGCCCCTCCGGAGCATCTCCGCCGGGCCGCTCCGGCAGCCCTCCGTCCGAACCACCACCGGCCAAAGCTCCGCAGGGACACGGCGAAGCTCCCCAAGCCCTTCAATTAACTTGAGCCGCCCTGCTCCGTCGAAGCGAAGCTGTTTTCCCCATCGGGCCATCACCGTCGTCACTCCGCCGCAGGCTCAAAATCGCCATCTCCGGTGAGCCGTTCATCCTTCTTTTTCCTCTAGTTGTTGCGCAACTTGTTGCTCCTTGCTTCCGTTCACTCATCACCAAGTTCGTTCCGCAGAGAACCGTGCAATCGTCGTTTTTCCCGAGGTCCGGTGCACCGCCGCCGCGTCACTCACGGTGAGCTCTACCTTCCGACCTTGCTCATGCTTCTAGGGCGGTACGTCGA
Source organism: Chloris gayana (assembly GCA_031894775.1). NCBI lineage: Eukaryota > Viridiplantae > Streptophyta > Magnoliopsida > Poales > Poaceae > Chloris > Chloris gayana. The sequence continues at coordinate 180,438 of JAUNZO010000249.1, read as the reverse complement.
GCTTGCTTATGCTCGATAGAAGCTCCCAGCTTGATTTTCCTTAAGTTTTGTCCACTCGTGGTGAGCTCGCGCTCCGGCCGGAGCTCCGCCGTGCCCGCATCTCGCCGCCGGCGCGTCTCCGGTCAAGCTCATGTGAGCACGTCACCCCCACTAGGTTCGCCACGTCGAGTAGATCGTATAGGTAGCCTCGCGGCGAGCTCGGACCATCTCCGGCCATCGCCGGTGGCCGCGCCGCCGTCCCTCGGTCGCCGCGGTGGCGCCACACCGCGGGCCACACGCGCTGGATCGCGTGTGGCCACAAGCGGATTTCGTGCGGCCAACCCCGTGGCCATCCGTGTGGCACGAAGTGTTTTTCAATTTTTCAAAATTCGTAGAAAATTCGATAAAATTCAGAAAAATACCAAACCAACTTTGTTAGACTCGGAAAAATGAGATCTATCCATTGGTGAAATAAAATCATTATTTTGAGTAGATTTATTTATAATTTGTAGTTAATCACTTTCTTTGATTAAAGAAAAGCTATTATTTATGTAAATAAAATGTTTAATTATGAAGAATAATTTTATTTTAATAAAGGAGATACTGTAGACGAAATTAATAATGAAATTTATTTTTCCAACATTACACTTAAACTATGTTAATTTATATGATCACAATGTCTTAACCTTTAATCACTTAAAGTAAATATTTATTTATTGCCTAATAAATCAGAGTAATTCATTAATTATTAAACTTCAGTAATTAGTAACCTTAATTAAGTAATTAAGGAAACAAAATTAATTAATGAAGATCTTAATTAAACAGGTATTAATCAAGCATAATTAATTGTTAATTAATGCTAACGAACATACTTATCCATAATTTGTTAATTAACTAAAATGATTAAGCATTAATCATTAATTATTATTTATGGAACTTAATTAGTAAATTCATGCATACTTTCATCATATGCATACATGCATACATGATTGTGATTCGCGATGCATTGTCTGGTCGACTAGGTTCGAAGTAATCGAGGTTCCACCCGAGGGCGAGTTAGGAGCCGGGGATCTCGAAGTCGACCCAGCCGTCGAGGAGACTAACTTCGAACAAACTCAATAGCCGGCTCTCTTTTGCCGGCTGTTAGTGAGAGGATAGTCTCACGGGAGAGAGATGGGTCGCCCACGAGGGAAGTCGTGGCTTCGCCATACTCCCGGGAGAGTTGGAAATGGCTAGTCTCGTTGTCAGGTGCTAGCGGAAAAGTTGTCGTATACGACTAGTGTGGTGCGTATACGTCGTGTAGTCGGATTTTGCCGACTAGTATAAAATCGATTCGAATCGCTGTCCCTCGCAGTAATGAGTACCGCTTGTTTAGCTCGTCACATCGTAGTAAATTTTATGGAAGATGAGGAAGATGAGAGATGGAAGAATAAAGATCTATTATCTTGTCCTGGGAACTTGATTGAATAGAGTTAGGTTGCAAACACCATGGCTAATGAACATAACCCGAGCTAAAATATCGAAAGTAAGGACCCATCCTTTAATGCTGCTTTTCGCAAAGGAGTAAACCCCACAGACCGGAAAGCCTTTACATACTAGGTGTCGGCCTTAGCGTGCCATGTTGACGGGTCGGTCTTGTTGAGTATTAGAATACTCAAGGTTTGTTCGTTACCTTTTAGGGTATGAGTCGTACTACCACGACTTGTATGGCAGCTTCCCGAAGAGGAGCAATGTCTCGAGGGAGGTTCCCTTCGGTGGGAACGAATCCCCACACCTTGAAGAGAGAGAACCGTGATGTACGAAGGCTCGGTGCATCACGTTGTTAGTTTGAAGTCTTGAGAGTTGTATATTGGACAAGCTTCCGCTGAATACTCGTAGGATGTTAAACTTCAATAAGGTTATCTTTCCGCTGCACGAATGTTGTATTTCGAAAACTTGGTTGTATTATACCCTGATATATATATTCGGCTTGTATGAGATGATGTTTCTGTTGTAACTCGCTTCGTCGAGTGTCCCTCTGTTCCGATTCCTGGGTGTCCCGGTGGGGATGTCACAATTTTTTAGACACAAAATGTATTTATTTAGACCTCTATTTGTGTTCTATTTTTTCCAATTATTATTTCTGTTCTATTCATCTACTGTAATTTTTACTGATATAGAAGATAATTGTTCATGAATGAAATTTATTTCACATTTTGTACAAAAATTTATTCCACATGCATATCGGACTAACACATTTGTTGTGTCAAGTAACATGACACAACCGGACAACATGAATGGTTAACTCTATATTCCAATGCTTGAAGCATGTCGACATGTTTAGAAACGTCATGTGTCACACATATTAGCATGTCTTTACAAGATAGAGATGGTTAAAGCGTGTTAAATACCGTGTTAGTTCGATACATTATTAGCATCATGTAAAAATGCATAATTATGTGGTTAGCAACAGTCAAAGCGTGTCTACATCCTTAGCAATGCCTTGGTTGATACAAATTATGACGTGTGTAACATGCTAGTAACAGTCGAAACGTTTCAAATATCATATCACATCGATACGTTTTCAATATCGTGTCAAGAAACGGATCTATGTCACTATGTGGTTGTTAACATCAATATCATGTCAAAAAATGTATTTATGTGGTTGTTACGGTCAAAGTGTGTCCAATATCGTGTCAAATTGAGACGTTTTAAATTTCGTGTCACTACAAAAAATATGATCTTCTACGACGATTTTAGAGTGACATTTAGTGAAAACATCGCAGAGCAATCTATTTTGCGATGTTTTATTCATTTTAGCAACAACCGTTTCAAGTGCGTCATTAAAGTCATACGAAAATCGTCGTAAACTAACTCAATGACATATTACGACGAATAATTCATTGTCGCAAGCGGGAAACTAGGAACGTCGTATTGTCACGAGACTAGCAAATTGTCGTAACTTTTAATTTTCGTCACAAACATTTTTAATTTCTAAAAATTACTTATAGTGTCTAAAATGTTTTTAGCTAAAAAGCTACTTTTTATAAAATAAATCTATAAACAAATAGTAGAACTTTAAACATAATATTAACAATTAAAATGGAGGAGGGGAGGGAGGGACATGTTCACCCCACCCTAATTTTTAAAAGTTCACAAATATATAAAAATAAAATTAATAAATAGGATGTTAACAAATTTATTAGAAAGCTAAATATTATTTCTAATGAAAATAATAATTGTTGTTGCATCCATGCTGGACAGTCGCATGTATAATTTTTGTGTGCAAAAGTATTTTAAAAATCTTGTAGAATTTTGCTTTTAAAATAACATTCAAAATTATAAAAGAAAATGGAATAGAAAATAGAAAAAAAGAAAACCCGCGCGCTGGGCCAATTTTCTTCTGGGGACTCACTTCCTTTCTCCCTCGCGCCAGCCTTCATTGGCCCGCATCAGCCCAACTCTCAATGAGGAAAAAAACTTGATAAAACGATGGGCTCACTTTCCTTTCTCTCCTGCGCCAGCTAGGATATCGAGACCTAATCCACCGGATGTATAAATCATGTCATAAATCATGTCAAACATTTATGACAGGTCAAAGGACCTAAAATATGTTGTCATGCAAAAGTTTAGTACTTTTTTTGCCAATGTTTGATTTATTACAAATATTTCCAAAAATTTTGAAATTAAAATTTTAGTTATCCATAGTAAAGAAATGAATTTATCTTATATCTCCAGTACATGGGTTGTTGCGATACTTAAGATTCTGAGTATAATTGTTTTTAATTTTTTTGAACCTTATTTATGGTACATGTAGTTCATTTATATAAACAAGCAAAAAATAATTTAAATGGCAAAAAATACCGAAAAAGTTCAATTTTTTGTCAAATTTCTAGAATTTTTTTTTAATAAGTCATAGTTCATTTATAAATTTTCATGAAGTTCATAAGTCAGTTTTACCTAGATGTTACTGCATAATTTTTTTCAGTTAGTAAATATAAAATAAAATAAACTTGAGCTGTTAATGGACCAATTTGGCTCAAAATCTTGTTTTGGTGGGCCTAAAGTAAGTTTTTCCAGCCCAAATGGAACTAGTACGAGTTATCTTGAGCCGTTAGATTACAGCAGACGACTGGGATGTACTACTTGTGGTAGAATAAATATCTTTTCGGATGGAAACCCTAGACCTCACCACACTTCTGCATCGTTCCCTTCCTGTCTGGCCACCGCGTTCTCGTTCCTCTCTTTTCTCGTGGCAGCCTGCGGCTAGATCCATCGGTTTCACGGCGCTCGGCGCCGCGGAGGGCCATGGAGCAAGGCATGGCCGGATGAAGGTGGCTCGGGTCGATCCAAGAGTCCGCGCAACGGTGGCAGGCACGGACGCGCGGTCGTGCGTGGGGCCTTATGTATATGAGGTTCGAGCGACGCATGGTTGGGCAACGGCGGCTCCAGTCTCTTCGAGGTCCATGCGGCAGCAGCACGCGCGGTTGTGGAGCTGTAGATGCTGCTCGCAACGCTGTGGTGCTCCTGGGTCATCAGGTCACCTCTACTTCCGTGCTCTCTTCTGTCCTTCCCTCTCTTTTCTGCACATCTACTCCAACTCTTATTGTCTGGGCAGATGCGAAGGCTCCAAGGCCACGACTACATGGCGACAGCTCCACAACGTCGCGTCCTCGATCTGCTCTAGGAGGTTCCGCAGGACTCCATGCCTCCAGCCCCAGATCGAGGTCCTCCCCATCGCCCAGATCGAGGTCCTCCCCATAGAGTTGACCTCCAATCTGGTAAGAGATATTACCGACCTTTCCTCTCGAGGTCCTGCCCATAGAGTTGACCTCCAATCTGGTAAGAGATATTACTGACCTTTCCTCTCTGTTATCCAGAACGTGAATGTGTAGAGTGCTGCAGAAGCTAGCTTAGCTGAGAGGGATGGCTTTTCCCGAGAGCTTAAAAATAGTTAGCCAGCAACTTCTGTAATTTATATTATCTATTTGGTAATTTTATCTAACTCTTCATGTGTCTCTGAACGGAATTATCACGAACCACAGTAATTTATAGTCTTAATTTCGCTGGGAATGTTCTGAAATAATTTTTTTTCTACAACGGCATCTTTCTATTGCTTGTACATAGTGCTTATTTTAAACTGTTAAGTCTTATAGTTTCTTGGGCTACCTGGCTAGGTTGTAGCTGATTATCAGTCTTCCATGTCCTTGCCTTGACTGTGCTGTGTTAATGTATAGCATAAAACTTAACATTTTCTTTAGTTAAAAAAGCACATCTTCATCTAGTTTATTGACATACTATGACAATCTTATTTTATTTAAACATTTTGGTACAGGAAACCTGTTTTGCACTTCAAATTAGAAGATGCAGATGCTCTCGATGCTAACATGTGGTGACATGTGACATGCTATAAGTACATGTCTTTGGCAGTGTAATTTGGGAGTATGAACTTGTGGTTGTATTTTGGACTTTGGCTATGAAATTGTATAGTTGTATTATACTATGAAATTGTGGATATGTATGGTTGAATTCTGGTCTCTACTTGTGAAATAGTGGATGTCTGTGACTCTTTATTATAATAATCAAAGATTTATGTATTTATAATGCTTGTCATTGTAATTATGAAACTGTTGATCAGAAAAGAATTATTGCTTATCTTTAATTGCTTGACTTATGATATAATATTTGTTTATTTGACAAAATTAAATGGATTTAATCTAAATCACGAAATGGGCCTTGATTGTATCATTAATCAGATTGGGTTCACAATATCAATTGGGCCTCAATTGCATTACTATATCGGTGTGGCCCATGCCAAAAATTGGCCAGACTCAAAATTTGATTGGGCTTGAATGAACATGTTAAATAGGTCCAACCTATAATGTATAATGGGCCTAACCCACATCAACTTAGCATGCGTCTGTTTAGCGACGTTTTAAAATCTAATAGTGACGAAACAACTACGTCGCTAATTTGTGACGAAGTACCAATCGTCGCAAAAGAATTGCGACGAAAATAGATTGAAACGTCACGGAATGTCTTTTATAATGGACTATAGGCGACGATTTTATTTTCAGTCGCGCTTACGTCGCAAATTGTATACTATGACGTATTTTTAGGCTTTTGCAACGAAAATGAATCGTCGCAGAATGTTAAATCTCTTGTAGTGTGTCAGAAAGCGTCTGTACAAATCAATATAGACATGCTTATAAAAACGTAACTACATAAACGTGCCTAGAGCGAGTTTTTCTTGTAGTGAACGAAGTGCGACATCGTCGTCGTGGAGAGATCCTACTACAATGAAGGCGCTTTCATCTTTCTACCGCGACCTCGGCGGCAACGAGAGGAGGGAGCTGCGAGTGTGACAGTCCGATTTCCACCGGAGGGTGAAAATCGTGCCTTTGTACCTCATAGTCACTCCCAGGAGGATGACTTGTACAACCAATACGAGTTGATTATCATAACACCATAAAAGAATACAAATTATGACAAGAATACAAGATAAGACATTATTCTAGGGAGAATAATATCTACAACAATTGAGTACAAGGACTTGGCACGCAGGCCAAGGAAGCAACACAAGACTACTAGCGGAAGCGAAACACCAAGCGTTGATGACGACAAAAGCAAATCTTCAACTTGAGCGTAGCGGAAGTCTTCGTAGTGAATCCAAATCCATAGGCAACTTGAGTGTAGACGAAACCCTCCTTAATCATCTTCAATCTTATCCTACTTGGGTCGACGAAATCTTGACGTCGAGGCTTGATCTACTAGTTGGCTGAAAAACAAAGTGGTAAAGCCGTGAGTACATAAAGTACTCAAGCAAGCCGCAACTACCTAGCAACAATGTATGCATGCTTGGATATTTCAAGGATAGGCAAGGGCTAGCACCTAAAGCAATTATTCCTCAAGTCTATGTGAAGCATATTTTATTATTAGTCAAATTTTACAAGTGGCCTTGCAGGAAACAACACAATCCTGCAAGGGTCAAGTTTTATGTCCAAGCACACCTTCACTGGAACCACAGCTCGAAGCCGGAAGTAAAACACCTATCGGAGGGGAGAAGTAGTAAATGCTAATCAAGAGTGTCGCTCAAAGGTAGTGCCCAATACCTTGGGCTAGGCTATACGTATAGATTTATATATCTCTCGCAGAGAGTAAGCATCCGTACCCACGTGAAGAGGTACCATAACATAGAACTACTGCAGAAGCCTATGCACAAGCAACACTCACAAGATCACTCCACAAAGCATCGACTTGGAAGCGCCCGTCCCTCAGTGTCCGGGATCCTCTAACCACAACATAGGAAAAGAAGGTCTCGAAGGGTGTGACAAGGCGTACCACGGGCCAGGTGGGATATCCTCCGCTCGTGGGTCGAGACAAACGCTCCAACACCCACTACCACTAATCTCTACACCACGGCGGGCCTCCCGGTCCTCCGCTAAGTATCATGATCCAGCCCGCCCATACAAGTCACGTGGTACGCTAGTAAACCAAAGAGCGACCAACTAAGAACCGGTCCTCAAGCTGCCGGGGCGAGTCACCATCCCTCTCCTCAAAAACAACAGTCTCAACAACGAGTGTCACCACAACAGGGGCCCCATAACCCAAGGCCCCTACACAAGCTGTACCCGCAACGGTACTCTCCAAATAGAGACTCCCCGAAGTCTCCCGAGCACCTAACCACCTACACTCGCTCCCGCAAAAGCCCTACAGGGTATCTAGTACGGAAACTCGACACCTAAGAAACACCTATAATTTATTTTACACAAAAACATGTATAGTCATCATGGGGTTCAATTAAGCAACTAAGCAAGTACTAAGCATGCGAGTAACGAGTAGAATAACCTATGGCAAACAGTGACAAGGATGACATAGTATGGCATAGGTAAACTACAAATGCAAGTAACCATTAATCATGCATGGTTCAATTTAATGCAATTACTAAATAGGAGCAAGAGTGGTCAAGGATTGCGGCTTGCCTTAAATACAATCCAAGAATAGATCGGAGTCCTCGTATGGCTTCAACGGGTAATCCATGAACCTCTAACCATCCGATTCCACTGTCATCCAAATTCGAGGCGGAACGGGTAAGTGAAACGCATAACGAGAAATCAACACGAATTACGAGGAAGATTGGGAAACGAAACGCACGAAACATATTTAATCGATGCTAGAATATGGACGCTAACAACACTAACGCAGCACAGCTCGACGAGACGAATCCAACGCAACTCGACCGCGTAATTTTCTTAGGTTCCGGGAATAAGATATGATTTTACGAAGATTAATGGATAGATAAAAGGAATTTCTAGAAAAAACAAAAGGAGTAGGATTGCATGAACGGCTGCTGGTCCTTCGGCTTGACTTGGGTCACGTAGCACTAGAGAAAGCTGGAAGCCGTCTGCACAAGGTTTAGCTGAACAACAACAGTAGCTCTCGGTGCTACCCAACAACAGTTCACCGCACCGGGCAAAGGCTAATCCCTAAATTCTATCGCCATCTTCAATACACCGCAGTTCAGTCTGAGATCACTGTATTGACCAGGAACCCGCCAAACACCTAATCTCACATCCAGCGAAACTCCTTATTGGACACAAGGTGAAGCTTCCTGATCGGGACAAGATAGGCTACCAGTACCATCTGCCACTTCTATAATTAAACTTGCCAAACCGAATAAAGATCCAAAATAATGCTGCACCTAACCATCTTGATTTCATTATGGCACAGATTGGAGACGAACCATGGCTACTGCAGTCTAGCATCCACTACGGCAATTCATCGAACAGCTGGTGACGAAGGCAAAACTCATCCTAGGAGGAGGGGTAGGAGACACGGGGAGGCTCTGCAGCTCACCAGGAAGTTGGACGGCAGGATGCTCGTCTCTCACGGTGGTGGGAGGAAGTAGAACGACGATGACATCCTTGCATCACTGCATCTTGAACTTGTTGCTACCCAGGATGGCATGGACAGCGTTCCAGGCATCCTGCACAAGATCCAAGGCCAGAACTTGGCAAAGGAAAACAGCTGACAAAGTAGGATATAGAACGCTAGTTACAACTGGGTGAATCTCACCAAAATGGAACAAGCGACAAAAACTTGGCTTCAGCTCGCACATTGCCACTGCTGGCCTTGCGGTGACCAGACGGCTGGCGTCGACGGCGTTCCCGGTTTTCTGCGCTACAGATGCGGCCCAGGTTAAGCAAGAACGGATGTTCGAGATTTCTCGAGATGGAACAACGGAGAAAACGGTGAGGGACTCACCAGAAACGGACGAACTACAAGGACCATGTCTTGGCAGGCAGGCTTCGCGACTTAGTTCTGGAACTTGCCAGGCAGCGCGACTTCATCTTCTAATTCCTGCCTGTATGAGACCAAGGTCCAGCTCTTAGCTTCCCAAAGCAACACGGAACGAGCAGAGGAGTTATGACTAGGGAGCGATGGAGGAATCAGCAGAATTCTCACCAAAAGAGATGCAGTCGACGACGAACATCCACGGTAGTAGATGTCGAGCTCCCCGCTTCTCCTCCTCTTCAGCTCAATCTACGACGTGATCGACGCCTCTGAGATCAAGGATGCTCGGTGACCCGAACTGCAGCATCACTTGACGATGGCGACGCTCTGGCGTAGTTGGCGGCGCAGGAGAGCAAGGCGGCGGCTTGGGTTGGGTGCCTGGCGGCGCAAGGTGTGGAAAAATCTTTGGAGAGGCGGCGGCTGCGGGATTTATAGGTGGGGGCTAGGGTTTGGGGCACATCTCTTGGCGTAGGGTGTGCCACGTCCTTCTCGGCGTCCGGGTCGAGCCATGGCAGAGGGTGGCGTTAATCCGGCGGCTCCAGTTCATCTTGCGAAAGGGGAAACGAAAAGGGATGCACGCCACGTAGCTCGGCTCCGGAGAATCCCTAGGTCGAGGCGCACTCGTTTGAGGGTGCGGCGCAGCGGTTCGGTGGCGCACAAGCGAAGCAGTTGCTGGTGGCCAAGGTGACGACGTCACCTTTACTGTACGGCAAAGGAAGAAGACGAGTCAACAGGATGAGGCTGGGCTGGTTGGGGCTGGTTGGGCCGCCCACTAGTCTGCTAGTGCGCTGCTTACTTTGGCCCACAAAGAAATACCAAAGTGCTGCACGAGAAAGAAATCAAATGAAAATGGCCATACACCAAGGAAATCTCGTTGGATAACCAAATTGACAAGTGATCTTTGGCAAGGTTTTATGAAGACTGTGTGCATGGTACGTGAGCAGTAGCATGCAAAGGGGATGGGCTGAAGCTTGCTCTCTTGGGCCGTTGCTGCGTTGACTGTTGTTTGAGAAAGGAAATAGATGGCTGCACACGAGAGAAAGAATTGGTCCATGTTTGCCTGATGCAAACTATTTTACAACAAAAACTGGTTTCCATTGACTCAAACAGAAGGCATCTTGCTCGATAAGACAGACTGAATCTAGCTGTAGATTTGTCAAACTTCTCAAACAAATTCCATTTTGTTTGGTGGGGTGCAATTTGCATGAGCAAAACCGAAGATAGCGAAGTGTGAGGCTCTAGCTTCTCCAGATAACAGTGTGCACACGAATTGCTGTCAGATTAAGACTTAATTCCTCAATACCTAACGTTGACTTGAAAAGCTTTGACATTTAAATTGACTTGTGCTCAAACTAAAATCCAAACACTCAATTTGAATCAAAAGTATTCTCTCCACATATTTCTAGATCCATATTTTATGTGCGGAGGTTTGCATTCAAACACGCCTGCTGGCAATAACACAAGAGTCGAGATTAGCTGCAAATTATTTACCCAAATTTCAATTCCAACCAAATCTCATCCAATCTTGACCCAACTTAAATCCAAATTCGAATCATTCCTCACCAGATTTTTTAAAACTCGAACTTAATTCCTTTAATATTTCCAGGTTGTTACATGCAGCCTACACTTGACGATCTGACCATCACGATCTCAGCACACACAGGGAACACCATCTCATGAACTATATGCTTTTAAGCCACAATTGTTAATTGCTATAGCAATGACGCTGTCCCATGCCATGTATCTATCGTTTCATTTGGCTGTGTGCAGGCACAGATTAGTGAAGAATCCCAAAAAAGTAGAGTAAGATACAGGAAACAAGAGCCGACCATCAGTTTACAACTGTGCATACACCTATCATGCTCATTAAGAATTTAGAGGTAGGCGCAAGTACCATACACATTTGTGTCCATGTTGCTTTCCCAAACTGGAGTAACTTGCAAACTCATGTCATATTTGTGTTTACTTCTGTTTTACGACCCTATTTTTTTATGTTTATCCATATAAAAGGTTCTGATGAAGTAGACCATAGTGGTCTCTCATGGGATGCAATATATAAAACCAGAAAGCATCTAATAGCTTAACATGATATTTCTATAATAGACTATACAAAATTTCGCACTTCGTTTGTCATAACATTTCAATTGAATATTTTCGATATGGATCTATGGACCAATCTGTAGGATAAAAACTTTTAAGGATCTATCAATTGAAGTTCATGGATTACTCGAATATCACAAGATAGACATCTTCTTTCATGCAACTCAAGTTCACGCATCAGAAGTTTCAGAAATAAAATAGCTGAAGCAATACAAAGCTTCAGGTGCATTTGAGTGCTTATGTCTGTCAGATTCCTGCTGAAAATATGGTATCAAATAAAAACAATTTTAAGGTACATTTATAATACTCTTCTTTTGATCCATGGCTGACACTACAACAAAGCGCTTCTATAGCGGCAGGGACAAAAAGCACGTAGCGGCGACAGCTATCGTGGACCGTCGCTAAAAATCGTGGTGATTTTTAGCGGCGGACCACTTTACGGCCCGCCGCTACAAAATAGCCCAGCCCACATCCCAAACCCTAGCTACACCAGAAATATAAAAATCCCCGCCAACCGGCCACCCCCATCCCATTCCCAGCCGCCACCCCACTCCCACCCCTCTCTCTCTCTCTCTCTCTCTCTCTCTCTCTCTCTCTCTCTCTCTCTCTCTCTCTCTCCAACCGGCCTCCTCCACTCCATTCCCTACCGATGGGTGCCCGTTGCCCACAGCGGTTGCAGCCGGCCCCACCCTCCAACGGCGGAGCCGGCGCGTGGGGGCCGCGGATCCGACCCCATCGGGACTGCGCGCGGCATGGCGGCGCACCGGGGCCACGGATCCGGCCCTCCGGTGAGGCGGCGCGCGGGGTCGGAGAACCGCCCCCATCCAAGCGGCGGCGACAGTGTGGCGGTGCGCGGCGGCGGCAGCATGGATTCACGCAGGGCCGGGGATCCGCCCCCATCTAGGCGGCGCGGCGGTGCACGGTGGCGGCGAGCGGAGCGTGCTGGTGGCGTCGTCGGCCCCTCCCCGGTGCGGACGCGGCGCTGCCATGGCCCCTCCCTCCCCGGCACGGGCCGCGGCCTACCCCGGATCCTTCTCGGCGGCCTATCCAGGAGATGCGACGGGGACCTCGGATCTGGCCTCCCTCCGGCGTGCGGTGCGTGGTCGGATCTGGGAGAGGGTGTCTTCGGCAGCGGCGAGCTCAAGGTGTCTTCGACGGCGGCGCAGGCCAAGCACGGGCCTAGTGGGCTTTTTTTTTGTTTCTTATGGAAACAGTAACGGCGGGTGAAGATGTAACCCGCCGTTACCATCTTTCTCTTTTACGGCGGTTCGAGATATTTAATTTATGCCGCTATTGAAGATTTTTTTCAGCTGCGGAGCCGTTGCGGCGGGCCACCATACCCGCCGGTACAGTGGGTTTTGGCCCGCCGCTACAGGCTGTTTTTGTAGTACTGTGATCACAAGCAACTCAAAGTGAGAATCATAATAGGAAGAGGAGAGGAAAAAGGAAGAAAGAGAAAAAATTTACCGAAGGAAGAGGGTCATTTTATTGAATTGGAGCAGTGGCATCAAAGTTATATACATTTGTTAATTCCGCGAACGTGCAATACAACTGAATCGAGCACATGGCAAGTTCGTTTAGCTGTTTCGAAAGCCATCTTGAAGCATTGATTGTCCAAAACTCCTTATTTTAATTTACGTACCATGTACATCATACCAATTGCTGAAGTAGCAATCAATCTTTGAAAAGTAGAATATCCAGAAACGTTACCCTTGAATACTATCTATGCAGGAAATCTTTTGCTATGCTTCAGTTGAAGATTCTTCTTCGCAAGTCTTTATCCACACTTAACCAAGTTGATGTTAATATGCACACATGAGAAAGCGGTATCTCCATAGATCATCATCCATGATTGGTATGTTCTTTGCCAAGGATTAATTACTCATTATAATGATTATGTTGAGTAACTTCAAAAGCATCTAACTAAAGTACACTAAAAGTGGAAAAAATCTCTTAACAATAATTTTGGACAAGAATAATTTGTATTTACCTATATAGTTTCTCTAAAATTCACCTACAGTCGGTGTTCTAGGTATGAAAAACATTTTACTTTGTTTTTGGACTCCCTTGTTTGTTGAACCGCTAGATCCTATGCAACTGTTTAGCAAGATATTATCGGTGGTTCTTCTCTTACATACTATGTTGTTCTAATTTCAGTGACAAAATATTATTATTATTTACGCAATTCCGGTTTCAATAATCATTTTCAAAGTATCATTCAACCATGCATGTAATTCCCCTAACTATAAAATTTCATTAAACCTATTTAGAAATATGAATAATATTTACAGTTTACCTAAGGACTAAATAAACGAAACTTGGATTCAATCTGCAAACAAAATTATGAGAGACATAACATTAATATATACGTCCACATTCGGGTAATCTATCTAGAAAATTTTAGATCTACCTAGAAGAGAAGTTATAATGGGTATTAAGTCTGTGAAATAAAATTAAATCCTTCCATAATTGACCTATATAGTATATCACCATACAATGCATATGCAAGCAGTTGGAAATATAGATAGTATGAAATAATATCATAAGAACCTTGATTGAATGACAACAGGCACACCAGTCCGATGGTGCAAAAGGAAAAAAAATTAATTCAAAACATGATGATCATAATATGTAATCTTTTTGTATAAAATTAAGTCTATATCTAATATTAGTCAATGTTAAACTATTGTAATTTTACGAGTTTTATAGAAAATAGTATCAGCATTGAGGGTATGAAATAATTTAATCATAAAATATAATTGGTGATACATTTAATAGTACTATAACTTTTGTATGACAAATAAATTTCTGTATAACCTTGGTCACATAGGTTGTATTCGCATGATGAATCTAAAGTTGAATGATTATTGGGCGAGAGGTATGTAACTAACTAATCGAGCATTCATGTTTAAACACAAATGACAATAATATTTTTGTAAAAATACTATTTCCTTCAAACCTAGAAATTTAGATTGCTACATGTTTTTCATATAAAGTCATCTAGCCCGTGCGGATGCACGGGTTGAAGGACTAGTATGCATATATTTGCTTCATGCTCTACTTATTACAGTGCAAGTAGTAAGCTTCTAGTGCATCATGCATCTGACACTAGAATTATTGATGAGGTTTTCCAAGATAATAAGTGAGATTATTAAGTGATAGGATAGGGCAGGTTGCTCTACTTGTAGATAATAAGATTCGGGCAGGCAAAAGTAACATCCACGACTAACCGGTCCGGAAAATCATGGGAACAGTCAGTACAAGTCGCTAGCATGATGAGAAAGCAGACTCCTCTCTAAGACGCATATGTTCGGTGATGTGTTTTGCGAGGAGCCACACCATAGTCAAGAACTCGCCGCCGCTGCTGAGCTTCCTGATGTGAGAAATCCCTGTTGCAATGGCTACCCGCATAGCACAGCATCTCCAACCATGCCCCAAGAATCTGCTTCAACAAGTGCTCGTTGTCCCATTGTGACATCCCCTCCGGGATACCCAGGAATCGGAACAGAGGGACACTCGACGAAGCGAGTTACAACAGAAACATCATCTCATACAAGTCAGAATATATACATCATGGTATAAAACAACCAGGTCTTCGAAATACAAACATTCGTGCAGCGGAAATATAACATTATTGAAATTTGACAACCTACGAGTATTCAGCGGAAGCTTGTTCTATTATAGAACTCAAAAGACTTCAAACGAACAACGTGATGCACCGAGCCCTTCGTACATCACGGTCCTCTCTCTTCAAGGCGTGGGGATACGTTCTCACTCGAAGGGAACCTCCCTCCGGACATTGCTCCTCCTCGGGAAGCTTCCATACAAGTCGTGGTAGCACGACTCGTTCCCTGAAAGGTAACAAACAAACCCCGAGTATTCTAATACTCAGCAAGACTGACCCGTCAAAATGGCACGCTAAGGCCGACGCCTAGTATGCAAAGGCTTTACGGCTGTGGGGTTTACTCCTTTACGAAAACAGCATTAAAGGGTGAGTCCTTACTTTTAGTATTTTAGCTCACGTTATGTTCATTAGCCTTGGTGTTTGCAACCTATCACTATTGCAATCAAGTTTGCAAGACAAGATAAATAGATCATTAATCCTTTCATCTCTCATCTTCATCTTCCATATAATTTACTACGATGTGACGAGCTAAACAAGCGGTACTCATTACTGCGAGGGACAACGATTCGAATCGATTTTATACCAGCTGCCAAAACCCGACTACACGACGTATACGCATCACACCGATCGTATACGACAACCTTTCCCGCTAGCACCTGACAGCAGACTAGCCATTTCCAACTCCCCGGGAGTATGGCGAAGCCACGACTTCCCTTGTGGTCGACCCATCTCCCTCCCGTGAGACTATCCTCTTACTAACAGCCGGCAAAAGAGAGCCGGCTACGCTACATCTCCGGGGCGATAGGGTACATCAGCTTGCTCGGGCCCATGATACCAGCATGTAGTGCGGTACGTTCAAACTTGTTCAACTAAGCCGACAACGGTACGGTCCTTGACCGACTCGGACGGGGCTACCACCTTGCAAGATCTCATCTCCATCTTGCCCTTTCTCCTACGGGGCCCGTCCGGTCTCAACTTCATTAACACTCTCCTCATCTTAGTGTCACACAAAACCCTTAAAGCCTCCATGCTTTAAGATTCCCTAAAACATCTACCGTTGTCACTATGAATTAAGCTTAGCCTCTATTAAGCTACTCGTACCATTATAGAATAAACAAACGGAATCCTACCATAATGCACTAGGGTGTCAATCATTCCCTAACACCTAATGCACAACATAAGCTGTACTATGTGATAAAAGAAAATATTTAAAAACATAGGTAGGATGCACCGAGGCTTGCCTTGATACTTGTTCGAAGTTAGCTTCCTCGACTGGTCGGATCGACTTCGAGATTCCGGCTCGACTCGACCTCGGATGGAACCTCGATTACTTCGAACCTAGTCGACCAGCAATGCGTTGCGAATCACCATCATGTATGCATGAATGCGTATGATAAAGTATGCAAAGTTCATTAATTAACTTCAGTAATTAATAATTAAAGATCAAAGCTTAATCACCTTAGTTAATTAATAAATGAGGGATAAGCATGTTCATTAAGCATTAATTAATAATTAATTATGCGGATTAATGAATGCTTAATCAAGGTCATTATTTATTAATTAGTTCTGTTCCTTAATTACTTAGGTTTAATAATTAATAAATTATTCTGGTTTATTAAGCAATAAATAAGTTATTACTTTATGTGATAAAAGGCTAATAGATTAGGATCACATAAAATAATAGAGTTAAGTTTAAATTTTGAAAAAATAATTTTCATAATTAATTTCGTCTGCAGTATCTCCTTCATCTAGTTAAATTATTTTTCTTCATTAAACATTTTATTAACATAAAATAATAGCTTTTCTTTAATCAAAGAAAGTGATTAAACACTATTTATAAAATAAATTTACTCAAAATAAATATTTTATTTCACAAATAAATAGATCTTATTTTTCTGAGTCTAACAAACTTGGTTTGACATTTTTCCGATTTTTAATGAATTTTCTACGAATTTTTGAAATTTGAATTTGACTCGTGCCACACGGAAGGCTACGAGGGTTAACGCACGAGATCCCCACGTGGCCACTCGCGATCCAAATCATTTTTGGATTAAAAATTCATAGTTAAATTAATAAAAGAGACTTTGTTTATTGCTTGTAAATATTTTTACAAGGTAAAATAATTTCAGGAGATTTTCATAAATCTTTATTTATGACATTTGAGCCAAAGAAAATATTAAACATGAGTTTTCTCGCTTCTTTTATTTCTTTTTAACACTTCCTTTCTTCTTTATCTATTTTGTTATTTTATGTGTTTATTATTAACACAAAATTTGATATCTTCAAAGATGCAACAATGTGATGACATGCTCATGATGACATGAAATGCATTATTTTCACGAGAGTTGTTACAGACCTCTCCCTTTACAGGAATCTCGTCCCGAGATTCACGATCGAAACGACTAGGCGATAGTGCTAAAGAACTCGGGGTAGTTTGATAGAAGAAACTCTTCTTGTTCCCAAGTAGCTTCAGCTTCCGAGTGATTAATCCATTGGATCTTGTAGAACTTGATGGTCCGATGGCAAGTCACTCTATCCTTGGTGTCGAGAACTTTAACCTGGTCGTTCGTCATATGTCAAGTCCGTCTGTAACTATTCCACCTCGACTGTCGGTATATCCATTGGTGGTTTTAAACACTTCTTCAATTGAGATACATGAAATATGTTATGGATACCTGCCAAGTGTGATGGTAATTCCGGACGATACGCCATAGCTCCACATCTTTCCAAGATTGAAAAAGGTCCAATGTATCGTGGTGCTAACTTGCCCTTGACTCCAAACCTTTGAACACCTTTGGTAGGAGATACTCGAAGATAGACTTGATCTCCAACTCTGAAATACTAACTCTCGACGTCTTTTGTCGGTATAGCTGATCCGTCGAGATTTAGCCCTTTTAAGATTCTGCTGAATGAGACGTACTTGTTCCTCTGCATCTCTTACTAGATCTGGTCCGAAGATTACTCTTTCCCCACTTTCAAACCAATTCAAGGGTGTACGGCAACTACGCCCATATAGAGCTTGGAACGGTGACATTCCGACACTCTCTTGATAGTCTGTTATTATAGGAGAACTCTGCTAACGGTAAGCACTTCTCCCAATCTTTACCATAGGTCAAGACACATGCTCGGAGCATATCCTCGAGATATTGATTGATCCTTTACGTACGCCCATCGGTTTGAGGATGATACGGCGAGCTTCGTATCAACTTCGTTCCCAAGGATTCCTGTAGTTGTTCCTAAAATCTGGAGACAAATTGTGTTCCTCTATCCGATATAATGGTCTTCGGCACTCCATGCAAACGAGAGAATTCGGGCGATGTATAGCTCGCATACTTCTCGGCGAGTGTACCGTGTATGTACCTGGTATGAAGTGAGCAGACTTCGTCAACTCTGTCCACAATAACCCGGATAGAGTCATGTTTCCGTGGGCTTAGTGGTAACCCAACGATGAAGTCCATGCTGACGTCTTCCCACTTCCATTCAGGAATACTCAAAGGTTGTAAGGGTCCTGCTTGCTTCAAATGCTCGGCTTTGACCCACCGACAGACATCACATTCATTGACATACTTGGCGATTTCCCGCTTCATGCGTGTCCACCAAAATCTTTGCTTCGGATCTTGATACATCTTGTTGGTTCCAGGATGAATAGAGTATTTGGACATATGAGCTTCATCCATTATCTTCTTGCGAAGTGGTAGATCTTTCGGTACTACCAATCGATTCTTGAACCAAATAACTCCTGCCTCGTCCTCTCGGAAGCATTTAACTTCCCCCTTTCGAGTCGTCTCCTTATGTGTCCTATACCAACACTTTTCCGTTGCGCTGCTACCACTTCTTCACGAATGGTAGGAATCGGAGCCAAATTAGTCAAGGTTCCATACGGAATGATCCTAAGATTTGGCTTCTCACCTTCGGATGGATGTGCTTGAATCAAAACTTGAGCCGAGATTATTGCAATGGGCCTTGCGACTTAATGCATCGGCTACCACGTTTGCCTTGCCTGGATGGTAGTGAATTTCTAGCTCATAATCCTTGATCAGTTCTAACCATCTTCGTTGTCGCATATTTAGATCTGCTTGGGTGAAGATGTACTTGAGACTCTTGTGGTCGGTGTATAAATGTACCAAGTTACCCACAAGATAGTGCCTCTAACCTTTCAATGCTAGAACGATCGCTGCTAGTTCCGGGTCATGAGTGGGATAATGTTCCTCATGGCGTCTTAGTTGTCGAGATGCATATGCAATCACTCGACCTTCCTGCATAAGAACACATCCGAGTCCCGTGCCCGATGCATCACAATACACATCAAAGGGCTTCGTCGGATCCGGCTGAGCAAGTACGGGAGCTGTTGTCGATAACTTCTTTAATGTTTGAAAAGCTTCTTCACATTCTTTGCTCCATACGTACTTCTTATCCTTCTCCAATAGCTTAGTCATTGGTTGGCGATCTTTGAGAAGTTTGGAATAAACCTTCCGTAGTAACCAGCCAATCCCAAGAAACTTCGATTTGTGATACGAGACTTCGGTGATTTCCAATCCAACACTTCTTGGACTTTGCCCGGATCAACGGTCACTCCTTCGATCGATATCACATGACCTAAGAACGACACTTCCTTTAGCCAAAACTCACACTTGCTGAACTTAGCATAGAGTCGATGATCCCTTAGTCGTTGCAACACAACTCTTAAGTGATTGGCATGTTCCTCGGCTGACTTAGAGTAGATCAAGATGTCGTCAACGAATACCACGACAAACTTGTCCAACTCGGGCATGAATACCGAATTCATGAGATACATAAAATGTGTTGGTGCATTAGTCAATCCAAATGACATCACCAGGTACTCATAAAGTCCATATCTTGTGGAGAATGCGGTCTCGGGTATATCTTCGGCTCTTATCTTAATCGATGATATCATGAGCGAAGATCTATCTTGGAGAAGACTTTAGCTCCCATCGGTTGATCAAACAAGATATCAATCCTCGGAAGAGGATACTTGTTCTTGATGGTAACCGAATTCAGAGGTCTATAATCCACACATAGGCTCAATGTCTTGTCTTTCTTCCTTACGAACAAGGTCGGGCATCCCCATGGTGATGAACTTGGACGTATATACCCCTTGTCCAATAATTCCTTTAGTTGCACTTTCAATTACGCCGACTCATTCGGCGGCATCCGATACTGACCTTCTTGATATTGGTGCTTGTTCCAGGTTATAACTCTATCTTAAACTCTACCGCTCGGTCCGGCGGTAGTCCTAGCAAGTCGTCCGGAAAGACATCCGGATACTCACAGACTATGGGTATATCCTCCAGGACTCTTACCTATAGCCTTATTGACCATTGGCAGCATAGCATGAGGAAAAGTTAAGAGTAAGCAATCTCGACCATGAACAGGGGAGTTCGGATATACGGCTCGAGATGCTATATCCAATACTTGCCTTATGGAAATTCATCCATTGCATGCCAATAATTGCATCTAACCCTTGCCCATCCAAGTATGATTAACGAAGTAGAATAAACCTTGCTACCCAATCTTAATAGCATATTGGCAGCTTCTTCATTAGTAAGGATTTTACCCCCGGTGTTGAAATGATATGAGCACATAGCAACTTGGATGGCATGATGCGATACTTAGCAACATATGACTTGTCGATGAAATTATGCGTAGCTCCCGAATCAAATAAAACCATAGCAGGATGGTCGGCGATAGAAAACATATCCGCTAAGATTTGTCCTCCTTCGGGTAGCTCCTCGGCCGTAGTAAAGTTGGCACGGCCGATCTTTGCTTGGTGTGATCTTGGCTGGTGCCCTCGGCTGATTCTGCGGTTGTCCTTGAGGTCTAGATGCATATGGTGCCTTCGAGGATATGGACAACTGCGTTAATAATGTCCTGGATGGCCACTATTGAAACATGGCGGTCCATTCTGCTGCGGTGCTTGACTCATCGGTCCGGGATTCCGAGTGTTCCGTTGCCGATAGGGCGGACGATACTGATTCGACCGCTGTTGCTTGAGATTGTTGGGGTGGTTGAGACTGCCGGTAGTAATTGGGACGAGAGGGTGTATGCTGATAACGCTCACCCGACGGTGCGGTGTAGACCAGCCTGTACTTGTGATGGTCCGCCACTTCCTTGTCGAGTAGCCGGCCTCTTCTTGTTCTTCTCCGTCCGATGAAGACGGATAGAATCTTGCGGAGCGATAGCGTCACTCACAAAGTCGGTGAAGCTGTCGGTCTTGTTCAGCACCAAGCGAGACTGCAGCTTGGTACTCATTCCCTCCTTGAACAGATTCTTCTTCTTGGCATCTCGTGTCCACATGTTCGGGAGCGTACTTGAGCAAGGCGGTTAAATACCTTGGAGTAGGTATGCACATTCATATCCCCTTGCTTCAGCGATAGAAACTCCTTCCTCTTCTAATTCATTAAGCCTTACGGGATATGGTGCTCTCTCGAAGGCTTTGGTGAACTCTGCCCATGAAACTTGATGTCCTGGAGGAAACATTGCTTTGTAGTTGGCCCACCGGGCTCCAGCAAATCCTTGCAATTGCTTGGGAAGCGAAGAGGGTCTTCGATGATCCGTACATGGGAACAATTCAAGCTTCGACTCGATGGTGCGAAGCCGGTTGTCCGCTTCCAAAGGTTCACCCGCATCCGAGAAGACCGGGGCGAACCGATAAGAAGTCCGAGAAGGTCACCCTTTCTTCCGGAGCATTGCGGCCCTGGTGACGTTCCTGTGGAGCGATGTTGCGGACCAATTGCTCCAATAATTCTCGCTGCTCCGCGCGAGAATCCAGATACAGCGGCGATGGCCTCGTGCCAAAGTCGGGGGTGGTGGTGGTGTTCCTGCCCGCATTGAGAACTCTCGGGCTCATCGCGTCTCCTTGTTCCAACCATTCTGTCCAAGAAAAGTTTACGTTAGACATCTTCATTCCAACATGATAATGGACGAAACAGGAATACATAGATGAGAATTTCCAATGAATCTTATGCAACAATCCCTCTTTATTAAAACAACCACCAAATCCATCAACATATGCTCATACATCCACGTTACAACGATTCCTAAGATACACTCATGCGTGGTTACATCACGCTCGTTATTTAACTAGCGCCTAATTTACATACTAGTTTTCTCACTTGCTACTAGCCAGCACCCTACTCTTCTTCGCGACGCTCTGGATGTCACCTCCTGGCTTATGGAACTGCTCGTCTCGGATTCCGCATCCTCTAGTCGTGGAATCTCTGTGAAGTCTATGACTGAATCCACGTCCATTATCTCTTCGGGATCCTCCTCTTCCTCTTCGATTCAGCCTCCATAGGATTTTCCTACACTACTTGGTTCATCCGCTGGAGGTTGCTGTCCTATTGCTTCATTCGGTACCGCATTGTGTGCTTGCGGTAGATCTTGCTCTAACCGAGTGATCGGTACATGTGCGTTTGCCGGTTGTTGATCCTTAAATTGAATCTGCTGCTCCTTGTTTAGCAACTGCGCCTCTCTAAGTGCTAACAACTCCTCCTTTTCCGCAGTTGTCTCTCCGACCTGACTACACGAACATCCTCCCTTTGTCCTCTTACTTCACTCACACCAGTACTCGTCGTTGTCCATCTCTGTGGAGAAGTAAGAGTATCGGATACATGTAGAAACTAATACTAATATTTCAGCAAATCTTTTTATTCTAGCAATTGCATATATATATATATATATATATATATATATATATATATATATATATATATATATATATATATTACTACCACTTCCTTTCCATTAGTTATTGTTGGTACAACTCAACCCCACTTTTCCATACACTCCCAACCGACCAACATCTGCGATTACCCTATCTACATCTGACCTACATCAGCAAAATGTGGCTATCCTCCTACATCGGTGAAAACACACACAGCTAAGCCGACGGCGCGTGGCTGTCGGCGTCCGACTCGACGTCCTCTGTGGGTGAGGCGGGTGGTGGCTCGTAGTCCATCCCGGAGACCTCCTCGGCGTCGTGCGGTGGACCCTGCTGCTGCTGCTGCTGCTGCAACTGCTCGAACTGCTCAACCGGTGCGTCGTGGTCGTGGAGCGGTGCGTGGTGTGCCTCGGCTATCCATCAAACAACGCCTCGATCTGAGCCATCTGGTCCTGTACCACGATCGGTGTATGCACGAGCGTGGTTACGCTGCGCTGTCATCTGCTCCAAGCGTAGCTCGTGCTCGTCGTGCGCCTCGCGAGCGGCGTGTCGCTCCTCGGTGACGGTGGTCAGCTGTGCGTCCAAGGCTATGGCCGCCCCGTGGAACTCGTCACGGTCCTGTGTCACCTCCACCAGCTGCTCCTCCAGCTCGGCGATCCTAGCGTGGGACCTCCGAACGTCCTGGCAGTCCACTCGGCAGCGGTGCTTCCAAGCACCCAAGCTGTCGGTCCTGGCTCTGCGTCCTCAACTCTAGGCTGTGGATCCGCTGCTCCGGATCAGCAACGTGTGCAGCCCGTGTGTCCTCCTCCTCCTGGGCGCGCTTCCTACCGCGAGTCACCGGCATCGGCGGGGAACATGTTTAAACGAGTTAAACACTTCTTCCCACGAGAAGAAAACGAACGGAACAACCTATATAGTACTACGAAACTAGCTAAGTACATACCCTAATATTTATTTAGTGCGTAATATAACATGATGCATGCTCGTGAACTAACTATACGTACCATAGTATAGAAAACTACGACGAATAGTTAGCACTTCCCAAAACCCAAACGTCGAACAGTTAGTAAAAATCTAACTATTCTACATCCTTATAGGGCTCCGTACTCTCTCGTTGTCTATCGTATGAATGTGTTAAGTTTTGAAAATAGGCTTGTAATGATGTGTTGTTGCCTCCGAACCGCTACGATACCAGTTGTGACATCCCCTCCGGGACACCCGGGAATCGGAACGAGAGGGACACTCGACGAAGCGAGTTACAACGAAACATCATCTCATACAAGCCAGAATATATACATCATGGTATAATACAACCAGGTTTTTGAAATACAAATATTCGTGCAGCGGAAATATAACATTATTGAAGTTTGACAACCTACGAGTATTCAGCGGAAGCTTGTTCTATTATACAACTCAAAAGACTTCAAACAAACAACGTGATGCACCGAGCCCTTCGTACATCACGGTCCTCTCTCTTCAAGGCGTGGGGATACGTTCCCACCGAAGGGAACCTCCCTCCGGACATTGCTCCTCCTCGGGAAGCTGCCATACAAGTCGTGGTAGCACGACTCGTTCCCTGAAAGGTAACGAACAAACCACGAGTATTCTAATACTCGGCAAGACTGATCCAGTCAAAATGGCACGCTAAGGCCGACGCCTAGTATGCAAAGGCTTTACGGCTGTGGGGTTTACTCCTTTGCGAAAACAGCATTAAAGGGTGAGTCCTTACTTTCAGTATTTTAGCTCACGTTATGTTCATTAGCCTTGGTGTTTGCAACCTATCACTATTGCAATCAAGTTTGCAAGACAAGATAAATAGATCATTAATCCTTTCATCTCTCATCTTCATCTTCCATATAATTTACTACGATGTGACGAGCTAAACAAGCGGTACTCATTACTGCGAGGGACAGCGATTCGAATCGATTTTATACCAGCTGGCAAAACCCGACTACACGACGTATACGCATCACACCGATCGTATACGACAACCTTTCCCGCTAGCACCTAACAGCGGACTAGCCATTTCCAACTCCCCGGGAGTATGGCGAAGCCACGACTTCCCTCGTGGTCGACCCATCTCCCTCCCGTGAGACTATCCTCTCACTAACAGCCAGGCAAAGAGAGCCGGCTACGCTACATCTCGCGGGCGATAGGGTACATCGACTTGCTTGGGTGTTGACGGTCGTTACGGACCAATTTCGACCAGTCAATTAGTCAAATAAATGAGAAGGACTAGGCATGTCTTACACGCATTTTACTTAGAAATAACCTAGTTCCACTTGTACCTCTAGATTTTTAGTGTGCGGGTGGATAATGATGAATTCCAGGCCCCGAGGCGACAAATCAACACTTTTACAAAACTTCCATTTCGCCGCGGGAATCAACTCCAAGATAAAAGGCCAATGACCACGAAATCCAACACAAAGAAGGCCACAAGCAAGCTGGAACAAAGACCAACATCCAGGTGGGGAGCCAACTGCCAAAGCCCAGCCCAGGAGGGGCCGGGACCGGTTCGGCCGAACCCACCGGGGTGGTTCGGCCGAACCGGTCCGGTGGCCCCCCGGCCCACTTTTCTCCGGCGGTTTGCCCACCGCCTCCGGAGGTCGGTTCCACGCGCATTAAATGCCACCGACCTACGAAACCGCCTCCAGGAGCCGACCTTTCAAGCCTATATAAGGAGGGGTACCCCCTCCTTAACACACACAACAACACAAGGATCATTCTCTCCTCACACTAGAAGTTTAGAGGCTTTCTAGGTAGTGCTAGGCTTAGTAGTGGGCTGCCTCATTGCTCCCAAGGTCTTGTGGAGAATTGGGTATAGCTCTTGTATCCTCTCTTTGTAAGACTTGATCTTTTATATATGGAATACTTTCGTTTATATCCTTGTCATGAGCTTGACAGAGTAGTCATGATCTTGCTTGATCGTTCATCGTTCGTTCATATGAGTTCATCGTTCGTTCTTCGTTCTTCATTAATAGAAGATGAACACATATCGAATGTTCTTCGTTCGTTCATACTTGATCATCGATTACTCTTGATCTTACTTGGTTGATTGCCGTTCGTCGCTCATTCTTGAGCGACGAACGCCTTTACATGACTTAGTGCTAGCTTTGATCCTTTCGTCCGGCTTATGCTAGTTAGACTAGTGTTCTTATGAATAGGCTTCGGGTTCATCGTCCCGCAAGGGTGCTCTAGATTTACCACCCTGTCGATCCGTAGGGTTGGGGTGCCTCGAGGGATCTAGAGTTGTGGTTAGTGACGCCGGCATGGTGCTTGGGGCTATCTACCCACCTTTGAATGTGCTTCGTGTCCCACGGTTTGTAGAGGTAGGTGACAAGAAGTGACAGCCTTGTCATCCAAAGTAATCCTCCACGTTCGGGCATGGCATAGGAGTCTAAAAGGCCGGAGTCGCGAGGCGGACCTCGCGTAAGACGGATCTCCCGATGATGCCTAGGCATTAGACGCTTGCTTGCGCTTGCATGATCTTGGATGTTAGGTAGAAGCTGCGCACTCATATGAATGTTGTATCATTAGGAGTAGTAGTCTGCTAGTCTAGTTTAGCTTTATCTAGGATTGCCTCTATCCCTTTTATTAGAGAATACATTGCCTTGGTGTGTGTCACACTATCCTCAACTTATTGCTCCTAACCCCTGCATTGGAATGTGATTACTTCATCACTCTTTTGTAACACCATGAGCATAAGTACTCTTATCAACCATGTCTTCCTTTGGGAAAATATAAATACGATACCCTTGAATACTCTCGGGTGAAATGCTACAACAGGTTATCCGTCCGCTTGCGGATATTCATGACCCACCTTATAATACATATCTAGTACTTGTACTTGGATGTGGATTATTTGGTTAAATAGTGCAAGTGACTTAAACCCTTGGCTCTCCCGCGGTCACGTGTTTCTTTCCGCGTGACCTTAAGAGATGCCAACACCGGGCCCATGATACCAGCATGTAGTGCGGTACGTTCAAACTTGTTCAACTAAGCCGACAACGGTACGGTCCTTGACCGACTCGGATGGAGCTACCACCTTGCAAGATCTCATCTCCATCTTGCCCTTTCTCCTACGGGGCCCGTCCGGTCTCAACTTTATTAACACTCTCCTCATCTTAGTGTCACACAAAACCCTTAAAGCCTCCATGCTTTAAGATTCCCTAAAACATCTACGGTTGCAACTATGAATTAAGCTTAGCCTCTATTAAGCTACCTGTACCGAGTATAGAATAAACAAACGGAATCCTACCATAATGCACTAGGGTGTCAATCATTCCCTAACACCTAATGCACAACATAAGCTGTACTATGTGATAAAAGAAAATATTTAAAAACATAGGTAGGATGCACCGGGGCTTGCCTTGATACTGTTCGAAGTTAGCTTCCTCGACGAGTCGGGTCGACTTCGAGATTCCGGCTCGACTCGACCTCGGGTGGAACCTCGATTACTTCGAACCTAGTCGACCAAGCAATGCGTTGCGAATCACCATCATGTATGCATGAATGCGTATGATAAAGTATGCAAAGTTCATTAATTAACTTCAGTAATTAATAATTAAAGATCAAAGCTTAATCACCTTAGTTAATTAATAAATGAGGGATAAGCATGTTCATTAAGCATTAATTAATAATTAATTATGCGGATTAATGAATGCTTAATCAAGGTCATTATTTATTAATTAGTTCTGTTCCTTAATTACTTAGGTTTAATAATTAATAAATTATTCTGGTTTATTAAGCAATAAATAAGTTATTACTTTATGTGATAAAAGGCTAATAGATTAGGATCACATAAAATAATAGAGTTAAGTTTAAATTTTGAAAAAATAATTTTCATAATTAATTTCGTCTGCAGTATCTCCTTCATCTAGTTAAATTATTTTTCTTCATTAAACATTTTATTAACATAAAATAATAGCTTTTCTTTAATCAAAGAAAGTGATTAAACACTATTTATAAAATAAATTTACTCAAAATAAATATTTTATTTCACAAATAAATAGATCTTATTTTTTGAGTCTAACAAACTTGGTTTGACATTTTTCCGATTTTTAATGAATTTTCTACGAATTTTTGAAATTTGAATTTGACTCGTGCCACACGGAAGGCCACGGGGTTAACCGCACGAGATCCCCACGTGGCCACACGCGATCCCACGCGGGTGTGGCCCGTGGTGTGGCACCACCGCGGCGGCGAGGCCAGCGGCGGCGCGGCCACCGGAGTTGGCCGCCGTTGAGCCAAAGCTCACCGCGAACCCACCTAGAGCACCTACACAACCTAGCGAACACGATCGTGGTACCCACGCGACATGAGCTCCCTCCGAAGCACGCCGGCGGCGAGACTCAGGCACGGCGGCGCTTCGGCACATGGCGGAGCTCGCCCAGAAGCTCGGAATTTAGGGAAAAAGCTCGGGAGCTTCTACGCAACATGACCAAGCTCGTCATGGTGTTCTACGCAACATGACCAAGCTCGTCATGGTGTTCTAGGGACATGAGCATAGCTGGAAAGGGGTGCTCACCGTGGAAGGCGGAAACGGCGGCGGTCGGACCTCGAGAAGAACGGCGATTGACCGGCTCTCGTGGAACAAAAGCAAGGATGAGCTACGGGAACCTCGAGCATCTAGTTGCGCATCGTTATGAAGAGAAAAGAGCAACAACAGCTCACCACGGCTCACCGAATTGCGGAGGCGGCGAAAGAACGACGGTGAAGTGCCGTGGAAGGAAACTAGCTCGCCACGATGGAGCGAGGGTGCTCAAGTCGATTGAATGGTTCGTGGAGCTTCGCAGGACTCTAGCGGAGCTTTCGGGAGTGGTGGCTTGGATGGGGAGGGATCGGAGCGAGCCGGCGTCAAGCTCCAGGGAAGAGCGGCAATGGCGGGAGAGAAAGAGAAGAGGAGAAGCTCGGTCGGGGGGGGTCTTATCTCCTGGAGAGGCGGTAAGTGAAGGCAGCCGGCCGGCAGCTGCGTGGCTCCAAGCTGCTGCGTGGCTCGGAGGCGTGGCGCCCGGCCGGAGAGGCGGTGCGGCCGCGAGCGCGCGCGAGGCGCGGTGAGAGGGAGAAGAGAGAAGAGAGGCTGGCGCTGGGGCCGGTCTCGGTCTTTTTGTAAAAACACCCCGAGCTTTTGGGAAATTAAAAAGCAACCTTCCGGTGCTCCAAAAATTCCAGGGGTTTAAACTAAAACATTTTAGACATTTTTCCTATTAAGTCCAGGGTAAAACTCCAAATCATTTTTGGATTAAAAATTCATAGTTAAATTAATAAAAGAGACTTTGTTTATTTCTTGTAAATATTTTTACAAGGCAAAATAATTTCAGGAGATTTTCATAAATCTTTATTTATGACATTTGAGCCAAAGAAAATATTAAACATGAGTTTTCTGCTTATTTTATTTCTTTTTAACACTTCCTTTCTTCTTTATCTATTTTGTTATTTTATGTGTTTATTATTAACACAAAATTTGATATCTTCAAAGATGCAACAATGTGATGACATGCTCATGATGACATAAAATGCATTATTTTCTGAGAGTTGTTACACCCATCCCCTCTCGAGCAGATCCTTGGCGAGTTGAGCTCCTCTCATGCAAGGGCTCTTATCTGGTTGCAAGTCATCATCCTTTTCCTGGCGGCCTACTTGGAGCAGCTTCTGAGCAAGTCGTTCTCTGGACGTCATGGAATATTCTAGTGTGATCACTTTAATACTTTTCAACCATACCAATGCCTCGGCGCGGGGACTGAGGCCGGGCAACATCTCTGGATGCTCCGCTAGGAGGAACACCATGTAATCTGACAGTGTCTTCATGTGCTTCACCATGTTGGGCGAACAGAGGATGGCCTCGGTCGCTGTGTGCCATATGATGATTTTGGTGCTGAAATCCGTGTTCGATGTGGGGAACTCTTGGTTATGACCCAAGGAGCCGATGCGTTCTTTCATTCCAACTTTCCTGTTCACTGCCTCCATGATCTCATCCTGCAACAAACTCAGAAGGTCGGGAGAAATCTTCACAGGAGGGTGCAGATCAAATTTAACCTTCCAAAGATTTTCTGAAAGAAAAATGCTCCCTGCACAGTTGTGGAGCGTGTTGAATTGCCCAATGGTGCCAGACCACTTCTCGCGTTCTGCCTTGATAAGCCGGTGCAGATATAAAGCCGCTCGGTAAAGTCGAGCCCATCCCCAAACAATCAAGAAGTGGCATGTCCAAGTCGACACAAACTGAACTGAACCCTGACATCATCTCCAGAAGGACGGCACCAGCAAACAAGATGTAACTGATGACCACATCCACGGTAGCGTATCCATCCTTCCTGGCCAGTAGAAATAAGAAGAATGCACAGAAAATGGTGAGCATCGAGACTAAACGGATGCAGAGCCCATACCAGGTATGGATCACCCTCGCCTTTGTGTACATGATGTCATAGATAAGAGAGAGCTCCATTTCAATAACGTCCCAGGTATCAATTTTCTCCACAACGAAATGTAAGACCTTTTTATGTAATTGGTACATTCGAGGCCTATGATCCAGCAACAAGGTGACACAGAAGCCGAGAAGGAGGTGAGCTCCATGCACAATATTGGTATCATCATCTTGAATATTTTTGCCAATCTCATTAATATTTCTCAAGAAAAAATCTACATATTTCTCCTCGGAGTTTTCAAGGAAGTAGTTCATGTCATCATTGTCTGCGCACTTGAGCGCCCATATCCTCTCGCCGTACTTGACAACACCAGCGAACAACATCAATATGGCAGCGGAAACCAATTTACCACTCTGATGCCAGGATATGTACCTGTACACAACATATATAGGCAGCTCCTAGGACCTTCACCAGGAGATTTTGGAAGTGTCGTAGCCAGAGCCGGTTGTCCTCTAAGGCATACACGGTTATGGTGTCCTGGCCGCCCAGGTGCAGTAGGACGAAAGGTGCCCAGAAAGCAACGAGAACTTAACAGTACTAGCAAGGTGGCCCGCGCTATCCAGGCTAGTCAAATTTATCTATTATGTATATAAGTTTTTAGATATTCCTCTGTTATTTACCGTAGCAGTTATGAAATGATGATTTTATATGTTTTTTAATATTTTTATTGTATTAATGTTTATAAATATGTTCATATTTTTTATCCTTTTCTGAATATTATTATTTTTGCTATAGCAGGTTACATGTATAGTTCAATGAAAAAATAAATGTAAGAGTTATTTTTTTCCTATTCATCAAATGCTTTTCCAAAAATGTTCTTCCAACGTCACCTAGTCTTAGACCATATTTACTTGATTAGTACCACTTAATATTTCACCAATAATATTACTATTAAAAGCTAATTACAATTAAAAACAGATTAAACATCAGAAAAGACGATGTTGTCCCTTATCCACAACAGGCCATCGGTGCCTGTTCATCCTTTGTCGATACAGCCAGCAGCTTCATCGTTGCCGCCCTCGTTCGTCCGCGGCGCCTGCGCTTGAAGCACCCACCCAGCCGTCACCTGTTAAGGTACTCTCTCTCTCTCTTTGTCTCTCTCTCTCTTTCTCTCTCTTAATTTATACTGCAAATAACTTATTTAGATTTGTATTATTCTTTCTGAAATAGTTGGGAATGGATTTTCGGTTTTATACCAAACTTAGTATAAAGTGTGTTTTTTGTCCCGCAAATGAAACCATATGTCACCTGTTCTTTGAATGTCATTATGCTAAGTTTATCTGGCGCTTGGTATATATGTGCTTTGGTTTGCGACCACCTAGAACTGTATCTCATATGTTTGGTCTGTGGTTACATGGGATGGACAATAAAGATCAAAGACTAGTGTTAGTTGGTGCTGCAGCCATTTGCTGGGCTATCTGGTTATCTAGAAACGACATTGTCTTTGATAAAGCTCCTCACATTACGTATATGCAGGTACTTTTCAGGGGCACCCATTGGGCGAGGTTCTGGGCGCAATTACAGACAAGTAATGATGCAAAAGATATGCTGAAAACAGCGTGCCGACGGATGGAAACGTTGGCGATGAAGATTTTTACACACCATGGATGGAGATTTAGCAATAGGATTACTCTATCTTAACTCTTGTCATCCAAACATTATGGTGTTCTTTCATTATCTTTTAGCGTGTGGTGCATCATCTATCGAAGATGTTTCGCAAGACTTTGTAATAAGCTGGTTGTAACCTCTTTATGAGGCCAAAACTGGATTTTATCCATTATCTAAAAAAAAGGAGTAGGTACACCAAGTTTAATGCAATGGATGTTGATGTTATGTTATGTTCTTGGATTCGTTTCTAGATTTGTTTATCAAACCTGCAGTTTGGGATCCCCTTTTTCATATTATATGCCTAAATAATATTACTCTAGTTTCGACAAATATCTGTTTGTTTAAATATGCCCACCTTTTTTAGCACACTATGGTGAGATCAATTGGTATGGATGGTGCATATATAAATTTTTGTATTTTCACATAGATTTTGTACTGAATGAATTTTTTCTTAATATAGTATCTATATCATCCTGGACCTATAATGAAATTTACAAACGTTATCCTGTGATTGTAAATTACAATAATTCCTTGTATACTATATTTTTTGCCATATCATTCGCTGGATGATCTGAGTCGTCAATCAACACTTTGAGTCCTTTCCTGTGTGTCACTCGAGATATAGCTAAGTAGAGTTCTCCATGGTATTTGACTTGTTTGTTTAAGTAAAGGCCGATGCTTTGAAAGGTATGACCTTGGCTCCTATTTACGGTAGTTGCAAAACATACTGAAATTGGATATTGTCTTCTTTTCAGCACTAATGGCGTCGTTGGACTGCTCACTTGTATCATTGTTCGAGGTATGTATACCTTACTCCCTTCTTGATATTTATTGATTATCTCTGCCTCGATGCACTCCTTTCCGAGTCGAGTTATGTGCAATCTTGTTCCCTGATTCAAACCTGCTGCTCGGTTGATTGATCGAAGTAGCATAACTGGTATTCCTTCTTTGAGATTGAGCTCGTGGTCTGGGAGCCCTGGA
Source organism: Chloris gayana (assembly GCA_031894775.1). NCBI lineage: Eukaryota > Viridiplantae > Streptophyta > Magnoliopsida > Poales > Poaceae > Chloris > Chloris gayana. The sequence goes on along the minus strand of JAUNZO010000249.1, from coordinate 147,770 downwards.
AATTTTATGCTGTTTAGGTACTCCATATTAGGATAAATGTTTCCTTTGTCCTCTCTTGTTGTTCCTGTTACAATGTCGCAGCTGAGGTATGTTTTTTTCTTCTTCTGGTAATGTATTTACTATATACTCGTTGACCTGTTTGGCTGATTCATTTGATGTGCACAATATCAATCTGTCTTGTAGGAATTTTCTGTCTCTATAGTTATTCGGCAAGTCTGGATATGTGTTTTCTGTGATTGCTTGTCTTGGGTCATGTCCTTTTGTTATGATTGTGTCGGTAGGAAAATTGATCCACTCTTCTTCTGATGTGCTAATTCCGTTGCCAATATCGAGCATCCACTCAGCGAATTCCTTTGCTCGCTGTTTTTCTATAATGTCGTCAGTGATACAACTGATCCTCATGTTTTCTGTAAGCCTGAATATTTCCAGCTGCTTCCACAAATATGAATTTTTAATAGATGCGTTCACTATGTTCTCCCTTGTTCTGTTTTGTACCATTGGAAGTAATTGCCTGAAATCTCCTCCTAGCACAACTGTCATCCCCCCAAACAGTTTAATTTCGCTATGCTCTATAGTGTTTCTGAATAAATCTCTAAGGCATCTATCGAGTGCTTCGAAACAAAATTTATCTGCCATTTGAGCTTCATCCCATATAATTACTGATGCCTTTTTTATGGTTTTTTCCAGATTGGAGCCTTGTTTTATTTCACATTTGGACCCCTCTGTAATACTTAATGGGATGCAGAATTGTGAGTGAGCTGGTCTCCCCTCTTGTAGCGTAAGGGCAGCTATTCCACTGGAAGCCACTGTCATTACTATCTTTCCATCTGATTTTAGCTTATCCTTGATCGCATTCCACAGGTAAGTCTTTCCTGTGTCACTGTTACCTTCTACAAATATTAGTTTTCCTAGTCTGTTGTCGACTGACTGCATGACTGCGTTGAAAGCGTTGAGCTGCTCCTTGTTAAGTTTGCTGTTGATTTTGATTGAATCATGTTTGAGATTGAATTTTCCGCACTGCAACTCTTCGTGCACAAGTCCAACATTAATATTTGGTAGATTTTGTGTCTTCCACAGGTCTATCTGTAGATAATCCTTAAGTGACTTATCAGAATCTTGCATGTTTTTTTTCGATCTCCATCAGAGTGTATTCTTTCTTCTGAGAAGCAGACATTTGATCCTTTAGATTTGTTCCGATGCCCTTAGATAGTAATTCCCAAGATAATTCCCACATCTTGTTTGGATCTGATATGTGACAATTGGACAATATGGTGGTGAAGAGCTGGCGTAGTTCTGGTCCTTTAGCCCATGTTGCCGCTTCGTTGATGCATTTGATGTATTCATGGGGGTCACCGCACAGGCTCAATATCTCTCCATCTGCTCGACTGGCGTAGGAGATTGAGTTATTGTTTTCTGCGTTGATCCTTCTCCGGTCAAGTTTTTCCCTTCTCCTTTTTCTGTTTATTCTTGCGACCTCTTTATCATTGCTTATCATTGCTTGACCTGCTCAATGCATCATATCATTCATGCGTATAAGTAAATTACTATTAACTTAAACAAAACATAGGTGATTATTTTTTATGTAATCATTCAAGATTTTAAGATCGTATATGTAGCCATATATTTTAATGATTAAATAATGTTATGTGCATACTGCAGGAAGTGATAGTTATGAAGAAGATGGAGCATACCTGTAGTTTTTTACTTCAATAATCAAAGGTTGAGCGACAATTCACAACACTTTTTGTCAGGCAGATAGGAGATTGAGTTGTTTGATTTGATCGTCCACTTCGGCCAAGAATCAATGAAGCAGTGTAGGCCACTTGATCTTCGTTTGATGCCGGCGAGATGTAGAAGAGTTTGAGAGTGGCTGGAACAGTTAGTCTTGTAAGGATTGAGAGTGATCTGTAAAAGAGTAATAATCGTAACCTGAGAGTGGCTGTATATCTGTAAAAGATTAATCGTGATGGTTTCCTTGCTTTGTGTTCTATGAGAGTTCTCATGGATTGTTGATGTTAGATGCCGAATGTTTCAGGAATCCTCTTGTCTTATAGTCATGGCTTTCATGTAAGTGTTGTCCAATTCTAATTCTGTAAACTCTGCTTCTTCCGTCGACCAATTGTTTATTCCAAAAACAAAAGAATCCATGTCTTGCACAAAGTGTTGTCCGATTCTAAATGTTACATTTGTACTTGTGTCCTACTCTGATTCTTTTGTTTACCAATTATCTATTCAAAAAAAATTATGTGTTAGAAAAAGTAAAGAAAAAATTATTTAGTTTTTATATAATTTGTCATACCCGTAGTGCCAGGGTTTTGTCCTAAATGTTTCTATAGTTTCCAGGTATTTTTTTAATTCGTAGCTCATTCTACCACTGACAGTGCATTTCGCTCCTGTAAACCAACACAGATATAAATTTTCTTTTTTCCATTGCCTTGTTCTCTCTCTCTCTTATTTGTTTTATATTATGTCCAAGTTAATTGTATTTGCAATGTGGGTCCTACATGTGTCCCGATGCTGAAACCCACCCCAGTACAAACGAACACATGAAAGGAGAAAGAACTGATATCTCCGTAACGTGAACTCAGACCACGCAACTTATTTCCTTATCCCTTCCCTACGCTCCTCATTCCTTGTCCTGTCCCTGGCGCCTGTAGAGTTTTTCAGGAAGCACGGCCTGTAGAGTTCCATGGATTTGTGAGCAGACTCTCTATTTTTCATTGAAGGCTGGGGGAATCTTTGGTAGAATTGGAGGTGGGGAGATTGCTTTTTTTATTTTTGGTTTACCTATGATTTCAACAGTTCATTTGACCATGTTCTTTCCAATGCCTATCACATTTTAATCTTAACGTAGCACTGTATAGGACTTATACTGTTTATGTGCGTATGCAACTTGTTTGATGAAATGTCGACATGGGTTGAAAATAGTTATTATTTTTTATTATGGGAATAAGTGTTTTCGTATAGTTATTTCTAATATAAACACTTGTAGTCCCTTACACCACAATATGGTAAGACTATACATTTGAGATGATTTATTATTGAATATTTGAATGTATAATATTACATAAATATTTATGCAAAATACATAGATGGAATGTAATCAGAAGATCTCTTTGTACACTATGTTTCTGACTGTGTCTTCACTTGGACATTCTTGGTCATCAATAAGCACCTTCAATCCTCTTCTACTTGTGACTCTTGAGAAGGCCACGTATAGTTGTCCATGACAAAATACTTGTTTAGGAAGATACAATCCAACGCTTTTTAGTGATTGACCTTGACTCTTATTTATTGTCATTGCAAAGCAGACAGACAGAGGATATTGTCTTCTTTTCAGCAGAAAGGATATGTGCTCCTGACGACTGATTCCGAGTTGAGTGATTGTCATTCTTGTTCCATTGCATAATCCTGCTGACTGGTTTATATTCCGAAGAAGCATTACCGGCAAGCCAACTTTCAGCTTGAGTTCATGGTTTGGGATTCCAGGGAACTTTAAGCTATTCAGGAACTCTGTTGGGTACAGGTCCTCCATGCTGTTGTTGTTTGTTGTTGTCTTGCACACGATGTCTGAGCTATAGTATGTTATTTCGTCCTCTTCTATCTGGTCCATTATGTAATCATTTATTTCCTCGACAGTTTCGTTTCTCAGGCACAATATAGCTCTTTCTTCTAGGAATTTTGGATCTAAGTAGTTGAGAAGCATGTTTGGATATGTGCTCCTGACGACTGATTCCTTAGGATTGTCTCCTGTCTCTAGCAGTAGATCAGTTGGTATTTTGATCCACTCTTCTCCTTCTTCCGATGCCGTTTTCCCATCTCCAATGCTTAGGATCCAGTCAGCAAATTTCTGGGATTCCTGCTGTTCTTTTCTGTCATTAGACATACAACTTAGTCTCATGTTTCTTTTTAGTTTGAATATTATGAAGTGCTGCCACAGGTATGAACGTTTGATTGATGCATTGACTATGTGTTCTCGTTTTCCCTTGGGCACGACAGGAAGTATTTGTCTGAAGTCGCCACCTAAGACAACAGTCATGCCACCAAATGGTTTTTTATCACTGTTTTCGGTGTTGAACCGGAGAATATCCCTCAAGCTTTTGTCTAGGGCCTCAAAGCAATTTCTATTTGCCATTGGAGCTTCGTCCCATAAATTTAATGATGTCTTCTTCAGAAGCTCGGCGAGATGGGTACCCTGTCTGATGTCACATGTTGATTCATCCGTTATGTTAATTGGAATACGGAACCTGGAGTGTGCTGTTCTCCCTCCTTGAAGCAAAAGTGCGGCTATGCCACAGGATGCTACTGCGAGTACTATCTTTCCTTCAGATCTCAGTTTTGTGGTGACTGCTCTCCACAGGTATGTTTTTCCTGAGCCACCGTATCCTTCAACAAATATTTGCTTTCCCAATCCTTTGTCAATCGACTCTAGTATTGCATCATATGCTTGCTTCTGTTCTGGATTTAGGTTATTTAGTATTGTTTCATGCTCTTCTTTCAAATTTTTCCTATTGTAATTTAGCTCTTCATTTATTAATCTATTACCCAGTTCTTCAAGCTCTTCTGCATCTGGCAGCTCTATGTCTAGAAATTCCTTTAGTGATTTTGCTGTCTGTTGCATTATTTTTTCTATTTCGATAAGAGTGTATGCTTTCTTCTGACTGTCTGTCAGTTGTAGAGTTGGGAAGTTTAGGATTAATCTTCTCTTATGCTGGATATCATCGGAAAGGGCTTCCCACGTAGAATCCCATAGTCTTTTTGGCTCTGTTACTTCACAATGTGACAGTATGCTTGCGAATAGCTGGCGTAGTTGCGTTCCTGTTGCCCAGTTAGCTGCTTCATTTATGCATTCGATCCATTCATTGTCGTCATCAAGGAAACCTAGCGCTTGACATGCAGATTTATATGTTGGGTGCACAATTCCATCCACTGTCCGGATTTCTTCATATGATTTGCATCCTTTGACAGTGTTCAACAACATTCTAAGGTAATATCTTTCCCCGCTTGTTGGATGTGCATAGTAGATCCTTCCGATGGCGTATCTTTGCTTCCTCTTCTTCCATTTTTTGTCTTTAGCAATCCATACCCATTTAGAAGGAAAATCTGCGTATGTCAGCTCCCTTGCTTCTTCATGCTCCTTATTTGTCTCCATCCATGCAGTAAATTTAGTATCTTTGATTCCTGGCCTTGTCACTACTTTATTGATATCTGTAGAGTCCGGAAAAATGACGCCCTGCTCATTTTCTAGATGGTAATTTAGGCGTTCAACAGGTGGATATCTATAATGCAGTTCAAACTGGAAAAAAGCATGCGTCGGTTGTTGAAATGTATCTCATTTCGAGGTATTTTTTGATTTCGTCGATATTGTTGCTTCCGTCTTTTTCCTTGATTAATCCAAGCACATAATCTTCTCCTTTGTGAATATACTTGAATAGGTATTTTATTGATCTTGACCTATTGTACCACTCCACATTTATGTGAGCTTGGAATTTGACCAGTAGGTCCCTATTGTAGGGTACCACAAATCTGTCGTCTAATTTGGCCTTTCCCTTCGTAACTTCTCTTCCATTGTCTCTCCTCCTATACATGGGGAAACCATCTTCATCTATTGTTGTCTCAGAGTTAAAACATTTCGGAAAGTGCTTGCTGCATTTATTTTCCATCATGCATGGTGATTTTGGATTTGCTTCTCCACATGGCCCGTGCATCATATAAGTCTCAACAGCCTCAAATGCTTTTGGGTCTTCATTTTCATCTTGTATTTCTGCACATATTATTTTATCTATGTCTGCTGGATCGTGGCACTTTTTCTTGTCTTTAAGAAATACCAGAATATGGGCATGTGGTAGCCCTCTCTTTTGAAACTCTATTGTGTAGAGGACTGCATATAATTTATGAATTGTTAAGTGAGTACCATTAAAAATATTGACTGAATGAACATGTTTTGTTTATAAGACAAACCTGATGTTGTTTCTCCAAAGTGCTTTCCATCTACTATGTCTCGTAGAAGCTGCCTTAGTTTTATCATGAAGACCCGGTCAACAATTTCTGGTCTATCTGCTGGTTTCTGTTTACTTCCTGTTTCATCAAGCATGTATTGAATTTCTGGCCATTTTGCATTGCATGTGAAGGTTATAAATAAGTTTGGGTAGCCTGCCCAATGGCATATTGCCATTGCATCTTGGAAATGCTGCATCTTGTTTCTCATACTTCCTGTGTGACTTGAAGGTAGTATTATTCTCTTTCCTATAACCTCACTCCTAGTATCTCCACGTTCGATTGCATCCTGCAGGCCACTGTACAGTTCAGTTCTTAATTTCCCTTGATTGTGTCTTATCCAGTTAAGCCTGTTTTGCTCTATGCATGTGAATACATCGACCCGAATTGTAGAGATAGGTGTCCGAGTGTAACGTCCCGCCACTCCGGGACGGGCCCGCTTACCCCTGGCAGCTTAATAGGCCCTCAAGATTTCCCCACGGACCAACACTAGTCTTTTCTGCGCACTTTGTCCTCACTCATGCACACTCGGGAATCACTTCCCGGTCGGTCACCCATCTCTAAATTGCTCCGGGCCAAGCACGCTTAACCTTAGAGTTCTTTAGAGATAAGCTTCCGGAAAAGAAGTTGCAACTTGTTGACATGAGTATTCTATCAATCCTATTAAGCACCGGGCCGGGATGTTACACACTCACCCCCTTAGAGGACCGACGTCCTCGTCGGTCAACCCCAGGCTAGGAACTTCCTCTCTTAGCCACGTCCATGTGTCCACCGCCGGCGCATGTGCCATGCTGTATGACCACTCCGGGCCCACACCAGCCATGCACACGTGCAACACACGCGCCCGTGAAGCCGCGAGAGTCGGCTCCGATACCATCCGTGACGTCCCGTCACTCCGGGACAGGCCCGCTTACCCCCGGCAGCTTAATAGGCCCTCAAGATTCCCCACGGACCAACACTAGTCTTTTCTACGCACTTTGTCCTCACTCATGCACACCCGGGAATCACTTCCTGGTCGGTCACCCATCCCTAAATTGCTCCAGGCCAAGCACGCTTAGAGATAAGCTTCCGAAAAAGAAGTTGCAACTTGTTGACATGAGTATTCTATCAATCCTATTAAGCCCTGGGCCGGGATGTTACATCCGGACATTAGTAGTGCCACCGATTGTTGACGACGATGGTGAAGGTAGTATGCGTAGTAATCTTGCATTGTGACAGTGTTCCTCTTAAACTCAGATCCTTTCTTTGTTTGGTATGGTATGTTGGTGGTGAAACCATCTTCTCCGTATGGGAAAAGCAGTGGGTACTGCATGGACATGAGCTTTGGATGAGTCTCCGATGTCCTTTGAGGCCCCATGTCTTTAAATTCTATGATTATGTCACGCCCTTGTGTATCATCGGTTGGATCTTTAATCACCAGCGCTGCAACCTCAGATGCGGATGGCAAGCCATGTGTGCTGTTTCTGTCTCTTTGGGCTATGAACTTTAGGGTGTAATCGTGGTAGTCTAGGTTTTTGAATCTGTCACGTGCCATTCGAAATGACTGAGCGAGGACATTGTTCTCATCTAGCATGTTTTGAAGTTCCGTGACCGTTGTAGGATCAATTGGTGTTTTCCCCTCCCTGCTCCTCGATGCATCTATTCTGTTTTGAACTTCATTATCTGTGTCGTAGATGTATAGTTGTGCCCAACGTGGTTTAGTTCCTTCGTCTGGTAGAAGAGTTCCAATGTGATGATAGTTCTGACCATGCATGTGGAAAACGTATGACCCATGTCCTTTGTTTATATCTTTGTCTACAACTCCTCCTGTGGATGTGAATGAGAACATTGAGTTGTATGATCTGATATTGTCCCTGAAGTTCTTAGATTTTTTATCTTCACCTGCTAGCAGGTTCTCAAGGTAAGGTGGAGGTTTCTTTTGTGCTGGCAATTTGATCTTTTCTTGCTTGCAGCACATCCCAAAAACCGGCTTTTTAGTTGCTGTTTTTGGTTTCAATCTTTCTTCATACCAGAGAAGAGCGCCGCAGTATTGACACCTGTATGTCGGTTTGCCAAAGTTCCATATTTCACTACCTTTTTCTGATGATGACGTACCACCGTTAGGTTTCTGGCTGCTGGTCTCATTACTGACTTCATCATTGTCTCTTCTAGCACGCTTTGCTGATTTCCTTTGTTGAAGTATTTCCTTTCTCCTTTTTCTTGCTATTCTTGCCTTTGTTTTGATTGTTTCCTCTGCAGGACCATAAAACTGAACATTTTGTGGCACTCATGCCTTTGTCTTGCTTGTTTCTTCTGTAACTAAGACTCTCTTTTTCCCGTTTTGAAGGTCCAGATGTTCCTTTCTTCTCTTTCTATTATCTGCTGTCCTTTCCTTTCTCTGATTTTCCTTTGTATTCATTGACCTGTTCAAAGAAGAGATTAAAACGTTAAGATGTATAACTCTAAACAGGTGCAAATTTTAATTTTTAGTAGAATAGTGAAACTTAAACTTCGGTCAAGTAGTGTTTTTTTGTTCAAAGAAGAGAGTAAAAGGTGTTAGACAGATCTCCTGCTGGGCCCAAAGGCCCAAGCAGCCCAAATCCGCGCCTCGATCGGGGCGCCCAACCCTACATGGTTGGTGGGCCCTCGTCACACTGCGCGCATATAAAAGGACAGGTGGGGGCCGGGCGCTAGGTACGAGGTTCACCGCGCCGCCACAATCCCCACCTACATCACGTAAACCCTACCGATCTAGGGAGCGCAGGAGTGACGGGAAGTCCCGCCGCCGCCGCTACGACGACGTCCATCGACGCCCTCGCGCTTTGGTTCGACGCCATCCTCGCGCTCGACATGACGGGAACCGACGCCGGAGCGGATCCGGATCGGCACCGGCGACATCTTCGCCGGCCCTCACCAACTCCACCGCGCCGCATTGACGACGCAGCTGGCGCCGTCGTCGTCTTCCATGGATCGTCACCCGATCCACATCTCTCGTAACCCCTCTCTCTCTCTCTCTCTCGGATCGAAGCGATTAGGATGCATGCTGCTACTACTAGGACGATGCCTAGATCCCGTTGCTAACAATGGTATCGAGCAAGGTTATGCGCATCGTTTAGTAGCTAGTAGACAGAGATCCGTCTCTCGGATCAAAGAACAGAGGAACCCTAACCCTAGATCTAGACCTAACCCTAGTTTCTTCCTCCGAAATCCGCAAGAAACCCCGAGAAAGAAAACAGAGACGTGAGCTCGGTCTTACCCGTTCTCGCCGTCACAGAGGACATCTCCGGCCATCGCCGGAACAGTCCACCCGCCTTCCTCACCGGCGCGGGACGAGGAGCCGTCACAAAGACGCTCGACGGCGGCGCGTTCACTCTCGGGTGAGCGCGCACGCCGGCGAGGGCCCTCGCGGCGGCACCATGTCCTCCGACACCGGCCGTAGTTGCGGCCTGTTTGCGCCGGCCGCCGTGCCAATTTTGTGAGAGGTGGAACGGAGGGGATCACAAACAGAGAGAGGAGCAACGGCTTCCGCGACGCATGTGCCGGGCGGCGCCGCCTCGCCGGCGGCGACCACGGACGGGCCGCGCGTCGGGAGGAGCACTCCGCCGAGCCGCCCGTGCGGCGCGTGCGCGAAGTGAGGAGAAAGTAATGGGCTAGGGTTTCCGGAGAAATCGGATCGTCCGGTCTTTTATTCGGGCGAAAATAAAGGAAAGCCGTCCATCCGGATGGACGGTCCGGATGGAGGCGGGGCATGAGGCGGTGCGGCGCGCCGGGCCGGTTTGGTGGCCCGGCCGCTCGCCCTTGGGCCTAAAGCCCATCACGGCGCTGCGCGCACGTACGTCCGAAAGGAATTTTTTTTGTTTCACGCGGGCCGCATCCGAGTGTGCCGCGGGCCCTAGTGACCTTGGGCCGGTTTCAGGGAATTTTGGGCCAACGTAAACGCGTGTATGGGCACGCGTGGGCTCAAACAGATGGGCCTTTTCGGTCCGAAATTCGGAGAATAAACGAGTAGCTATTACCGAGTTGTTTTTTAACTGTTTTTATCAGTTTTAAGTGCTTTTTAGCATGTTTTAGATTAATTTTTTGTCTCTGTAATTTTTGAACCAACGGGATAATTTTACAGAGAATAAAATTTCAGAAATCTTGCTACTGTTCACAGATTATTTAAGACACGTTTCCGCTGCAAGATTAATTATGGGATGAAATTGATGTTTTCTAAAATTAAATTTCGAACCAACGAGAGAAATTTAATTTTTAGCTGCATTTATCTCTGTTATATGTCATTGTGATTTACTCGACCAAAGTTGTTAATTGCAATGTCATATTAGACCATTTATGTATTATTTGTCTATTTTCTCGCCCAACGGTGATGTAGACTTTAATACATGGCATGGTAATTTCTTATTGTGACTATTGTTCTCACTTTTTCATGTTGTTTTCGGGATCCTCTCTCGATGAACAGCCTCAAGGACATTCCTCGTCCCGAAGGGCGACAACTATGGAGAGTGGAAGAGGAGACTTGACTTCGCCTTTATCCGTGGCGAGGTGGAATGGGTCGTGAACACTCCGTGCCCAACGGAGCCGCTCGCTTTAGTCGGGGCGCAGATGAGTCCGATGACTCTTGGGTACAGAGACAGAGGGATTATGCTCCCACCATCTCTGTGTATCGGATTGAGCACAGGAGATGGGTGCTAGATAACAAGAAGTGCATAGCTTTGGTCGAAACACTATTGAGCCCGCTATCTTGGGCTCAATACCGGAGGAGGAAACCATTGTCTGGGTACCTCAAGAGGATAGAGAACCAGTTCACCGGTTCTTCCGAACTTATGCCACCCAAGTGCTTAAACAGTTTGTTAATGAGAAGTACAACGGTGGTGGCGTCGGAGAGCACATCCTCAAGATGAGTGGGATGGTTCAGAAAATGAGACCCATGCAGATAAACATAGATGACAAGCTGCTACAAGCATTTTGTGTTGCTGTCCTTGCCAAAGCAGTTTGACAATCTCATTGGGAACTACAACATGAAAGAGAGTGATCGGACGCTTGACCAGCTCATCGCCAACCGCATTCAAGAGGAGGACAGAGTGAAGAGCCAACATGGTGGATTTCCTGTCAACCATGTGAAAGATAACAAGGGCAAAGGCCCTAAGTATCCTTCCAACAATGCAAGAGGCAGGGGCCAAGGCATCGACCGCAGCGAGGCGGCACCCACAGTGGAGAAAGATGAGTGCATGCACTCGTGGCAAGAAGGGGCACTACAAGAAGGACTGCTCCATTTGGCTCAGGATGATGCTGGACAGAAAGCAAGGTGAGAACTTAATCACTTTTGTTAATGAATCCTTGTACGTTGATTATTCTAGATCCACTTGGTGGATTGATTCTGGAGCAACTATTCATGTTGCAAATTGTATACAGTGGTTTCGTAACGAGGAGGGCAACAAAGAAGAAACGAAGGTTCCATTAGAGTGGCCAATGGAGTTGAAGCCAAGGTGGAAGCCGTGGGAGATCTTCACCTACAGCTTGCGGATGGCTTCATACTTAGGCTTAGAGATGTTTTTTATGTACCTTCGTTACAAAGAAACTTAATTAGTGTCTCTCGTTTGGATTTTGATGGATATGATTGCCATTTTGGTAATGGCAAGTGTGAATTGTGGTTTAATAATGAATGCATTGGTTTTGCATCCTTACAAGATAAGCTTTATTTATTATCACTTGGTCATTGATGTGAATGTGATAGAAGATGCAAATGTTGATTTGCAAGATGCGAATGTTGATTTGCATGATGAGAATGAGAATGATGATACGCCCTCGTCATCTCAAAAGAAAAAGAATAAAAAGAGAAAGAGAACTCAACCCGTCTCATCGAAATTATGGCATTGTCGCTTAGGCCATATTTCGAGGGGGAGAATTGAGAGACTTGTGAAGAATGAGATTCTTCCAACGTTAGAGTTCTCCGAATTAGAACAATGCATCGAATGCATTAAAGGGAAATTCGTTAAGAAAATTAAGAAAGATGCAAAACGCAAGACGGGAATTTTACAGCTTAATTCACACGGACATTTGTGGACCTTTTCCCGTAAAGAGCGTGGATGGTTATGACTCGTTCATAACATTCACGGATGATTACTCCCGTTTTGGTTACATTTATCCAATTAAAGAACGATCGAAGCATTGGATAAATTCAAGATATTTAAAGCTGAAGTTGAAAATCAGCATGATTTAAAGATAAAGATTGTAAGATCGGACCGTGGAGGGGAGTACTACGGTCGTCATACGCCTTATGGACAAGTCCCAGGACCTTTTGCAAGGTTCTTACAAGAGAATGGCATAGTCGCCCAGTATTCCACACTCGGCGAGCCACAACAGAACGGAGTGGCGGAAAGGCGTAACCGTACCCTAATGGATATGGTCCGTAGCATGATGAGCTACTCCACACTCCCATTGGGTCTATGGATGGAGGCTTTAAAAACCGCCATTTATATTCTCAACAGAGTTCCAACAAAGTCGGTGCCCAAAACACCGTACGAGTTATGGACTCGGTAGAGTGCCTTCGCTAGCTCACCTCCGCGTGTGGGGGAGTCCAAGCAGAGGCCAAGTTGTTTAACCCGCATCTTGGGAAGTTGGATCCCAAGACAAGTCAGTTGCCATTTTATTGGCTATCCAGTAAAAGTCTAAGGGATACCGTTTCTACCGCCTCTAACGGATACACGAAGTTTGTAGAAACCGGACATGCCGTCTTCTTGGAGGATGACATGATCGTGGGGAGCATGATAGCGAGAGAAATCGATCTTGAGGAGAAACGGGTATACGTACCCGATTTTATGAGTCAAGAACCTTTCTTCTCACTACCCGTTGATGTTGCGCCCGTGATGCGTGACGTTGCGGTGCCAGCACTCGTTGTCACTCCACCCGTCATCAACGAGGAACCCGTCCTTCGAGATCCCGCAGAGGCCGTCGCCACGTATGAGGGGAGCTGCAGCAGCCTCCCTGCGTACGATGATGAATCAGAGGAGGAGGTTCCACAAGAACCCCAACCGGAAATTGTGCCACTCGATGAAGGCCCTAGCAGACCTAAGAGAATCGTAAAACCTGCTATAAGCAAGTGATTATGTATTGTATAATACGTGAAGAGTTTCATATGGAGGATGATCCCACCTCGTATGAAGAAGCCATGAGGAGTGATCATTCATCCGAATGGTTAGAGGCCATGAAAGATGAGATGAGATCTATGAGTCTCAACGATGTTTGGGACTTAGCGGATATTCCTAAAGGAGCCAAAACAAGTAGGCTGCAAATGGGTCTACAAGACGAAATATGACTCTAGAGGGAATGTAGAGAAATATAAAGCACGCCTTGTGGCGAAGGGCTTCACACAGTAGGGAAGGAATAGATTACAATGAGACCTTTTCTCCAGCCTCGTGTAAAGATTCTTTCCGAATCATAATGGCTCTTGTAGCGCATTTTGATTTAGAGTTACATCAGATGGATGTAAAAACGGCGTTTCTTAACGGGGATCTAGAAGAGAGAGTTTACATGGCTCAACCGAAAGGTTTTGTCGTGGAAGGAAAGGAGAAAATGGGATGCCGTTTAAAGAGATCCATTTATGGATTAAAGCAAGCTTCAAGACAGTGGTACTTGAAGTTTGATGGCACAATCAAGAAACACGGCTTTCAAGCGAATGTTGAGGATAATTGCATTTATGCAAAGTTTAAGAATGGAAAATTCATTTTCCTAGTCTTGTACGTGGATGACATACTACCGGCGAGTAGTGATGTCAGTCTACTACAAGAGACAAAGAGATTCCTATCCTCACATTTCGACATGAAAGATCTTGGTGAAGCCTCGTATGTTTTGGGCATAGAGATTCACCGAGATAGGAAGAAGTACGCATTGGGACTCGTCCCGTAAAACTTATATAGAGAAGGTGTTGAAGAAATTCAACATGCATAATTGTAAAGCCACACTCGTCCCTATAGCCAAGGGAGAGAAATTTGGGGATTGGCAGAAACCCAAAAACAGATATGAGATTGACGAGATGAAGTCAAAACCGTATGCTTCAGCTATCGGAAGCTTACAAGTATGCGCAAGTGTGCACACGACCGGACTTGGCGTTTGTCACCGGGTTGCTTGGTAGATTTCGTAGTAATCCGGGCCCGCAGCACTCGGAAATTGATTAAGAAAGTCTTGCGGTATATGCAAGGCACAAAAGGCCTCATGTTGGTCTATCGGAGAACAGACTCACTCCAGGTTGTGGGGTACTCGGATTCAGATTTTGCGAAGGATAACACGAAGTCGACTTCGGGATACATTTTCACCTCGTCGGTGGAGCTATTTCGTGGAAAAGCTCCAAACAGAGTATCACAAGCAGGGTCGACTATGTATGCAGAATTCATAGCTTGCTATGAAGCCACGGGACAGGTTAACTGGTCGAAGAAATTCATACCCGGTTTAAGAGTGGTTGATAGCATTGAGAGACCACTAAAGTTGTACTCGCGACAATGAGCCCGCAGTCATGTACGCTCACAACAACCAGTCAAGTGGTGCTACCAAACACATTGACATTAAGTTTTATGTTGTGAAAGATAAAGTCCAAGATCAAACCATAAGTCTTGAGCATATCGTAACCGAGAGAATGCTCGCGGATCCGCTTACGAAAGGACTTCCACCCAACGTGTTCACGGAGCACGTAGCCGGCATGGGTTTGAGGGAAGCCTTATGATCTTGGACTCAGGGCCCAACAGTAATACCTCTATCACTGAATGGAGATACACATAGTGGTCGTTGAGTCTATCGGTGTTTAGTCGTGACGACGAGATATGCCCTATGGGTTAATCTATGATGGGATAGATACGGAAAAGAGATCCGGGGGAGATTGTTAGACAGATCTCCTCGCCGGGCCCAAAGGCCCGAAGAGCCCAAATCCGCGCCTCGATCGGGGGCGCCCAACCCTACATGGTTGGTGGGCCCCCGTCACACCGCGCGCATATAAAAGGACGGTGGGGGCCGGGGCGCTAGGTACGAGGTTCACCGCGCCGCCACAATCCCCACCTACATCACGTAAACCCTACCGATCTAGGGAGCGCAGGAGTGACGGGAAGTCCCGCCGCCGCCGCCACGACGACGTCCATCGACGCCTCGCGCTTTGGTTCGACGCCATCCTCGCGCTCGACATGACGGGAACCGACGCCGGGAGCGGATCCGGATCGGCACCGGCGACGATCTTCGCCGGCCCTCACCAACTCCACCGCGCCCGCCTTGACGACGCAGCTGGCGCCGTCGTCGCTCTTCCATGGATCGTCACCCGATCCACATCTCTCGGTAACCCCTCTCTCTCTCTCTCTCTCTCAGATCGAAGCGATTAGGATGCATGCTGCTACTACTAGGACGATGCCTAGATCCCGTTGCTAACAAAAGGTTCAGATGTATAACTGTAAACAGGTTCAAAATTTTAATATTCAGTAGAATAGGTAACTTAAACTTCAGTCAAGTGGTGTTTTTTTTC
Source organism: Chloris gayana (assembly GCA_031894775.1). Lineage (NCBI taxonomy): Eukaryota > Viridiplantae > Streptophyta > Magnoliopsida > Poales > Poaceae > Chloris > Chloris gayana. Next base: position 132,295 of record JAUNZO010000249.1, on the reverse strand, counting down.
TGCTAGATTGAGTAATTTCGAAAGCATGATGTTTTATAAGTTGATTTTAATTTTTTTAATGTGTGTCTTGCTTTTTCTTTAGGTATGAAGATGGAGCTGCTAGATTGTGAAAGGATAGATACCATCTCTAGGATTCCTATGAATAATTATCTCAAATTCTCTAGAAATGGAGGGTATTACCTTGCGATAATAAATTCTGGTACTACCGAAACTTCTGCTGGATTGTGAAAAAACAGACAGGATCTTTTGGATCTCTAGACTTTCAATTGGCTTTGGAGGTATCTAGAAAATTGTGGTGAAGACTGCAATAATTAATAACGTGAGCAAGGCTCTTATAAATAGTATAGGTAGCAATTTCCTTGTTGTTGTTTTTTTTCCTAAATGAAAGAATCATATTTGACTAAGTAAATTGTGTATTGAACTTTGAGCTGAGTCAACGTAAAGTTCAAAGAAGACATACCTTCGACACCACTTGGTCAATGGTTTCTAAATAAGGTTTCGTGCGTAGTATATTGTGATGGAGAAACATGCAAGGAAGCTGATTTTATATAGGGAGCTCAACAATAGTACATGTATCCGAGTCCTATATGATTTTTATATTTGAATCGTATGCTTCTTTATCAATTCCTAAATTGTGGGGAACTGTATCTGAGTCGTGTACGTAAATACCTTTTTGTTTGGAATCATCTTTTTCAATTCATAAAATAGTAGTGGACTCGAGAGTTTGCAGCCCAACAACCGAAATCATTTTCATTGTTAATTTTAATCATGACTAAATATCTATGAGATATATATTACTTGTAAATATGAAGCGCTAACAGTAGCTTCTATTTCTTTTCTTTTTTTGAGGCAAATACAGTAGGGGAAGCCCCTACTGTTACTCATTTTTTCATTATTTAAGCACAAAAAAGGGAAGGGCCCTAAATACAAGCAGCCCAAGGGGCCAAGAAAAAACTGTACAACCACTGACCCAAAGGGGGGCAGTTAAGAGAAAGAATTAACAAAAGAAAGTAAGAGGTTTCAGACGTGCTCCTTATTGAATCTATGTGCTTGAAGCAGCGCTTCTTTTTTGAACAGAGCTTTCCAGAGGCAAAAGAAGGGTCCTCCCTACCAAAAATTTTATTATTACGTTTCTTCCATATCTGCCATGCCGCAATGATGAAGGTTTCCATGAAGAATACGTTGGCCATGGCCTGCCTTGCCTCAGTCAGCATGTTGAAGAAGCTGGCATTGAAATTCCAAAGGATGCCGAGGTACTCCCAACATTGTTGTGAGAAGGTACAGCTAAAGAAGAGGTGGAAGGCTGTTTCTTCATATCCACCAGCACAGAGGACACAGCTATAGTTGTTGTCGTTAAGTTTCTGCTTCTTCCTCTTAATTATGTTCCTAGTGTTCAGTCTGTCCATGAATAGCAGCCAGGTGAAGACTCTTAGCTTGTTACAGCATTTAGAGCTCCAAAGCCAGATGAAGGGTTGGGGAGGTTGTACAAATTTATAGGGGTAGTTATAGAAAGCCGAGGAGGTGTACTTTGGGACGCCGCAGATGTAATGCCATTTATCTTTCTGCTGGGGATCATACTGTAGACCCTGTATGAGGAGCTGCAACTATTGGAATTCTTGATAAGTTTGAGCAGTCATAGGCAGATGAAAAGAGCTAGTGTAACACTGTTGGTGAGGAATTGTTGTACCGGGATGCTCTTGTCTCTGGCAAATGAAAACAGTCTAGGATACTTGTCTTGCAGTAGGAGCCCATTCCAAACATCAGACCAGAAGAGGACTGTGGATCCATTACCGATTGTGCATTGTGCTATGCCTCTGAATATGTCACGGAGTTTAAGGATGTCTTTCCACCAGAATGATCCCTTGCTCTTGGCTGCTTGGGGGAGCTGTCCGTTGCTGTAGTGGGTGTTCCAGAGCAATCTGACCCAGGGAATATCTTGCTTATTGAAGAACTTGTCAAGGAATTTGAGTTGGAGGGCAATGTTTTGTCGCCTAAGGTTCAGAATGCCCGGTCCACCCTTTCTTTTAGGTTGTGTGCATTTTCCCCATGCCACCAGGGGGTAATTTTGTCCGGATTGTCAGCTTTCCTCCATAAGCAATGCCGTTGCGCTCGGTCCATGTAATTGAGTACAGTGATTGGCACATTCAGAGTACACATGGCAAAGGTGGGCATTGAGGATATGACTCGACTTCACCAACTCCAGCCTTCCAAGCATGCGTGAGCATGGATGAAACCGAGGTTAGCTTTCTTTCCGTTCTGCTCATGATGGGTCCGTAGTGCTCCACTTTTGGCTTAGTGGTTCCAAGTGGCAGTCCGAGGTATGTGAAGGGTAGAGATTGGACTTGGCAGCCAAAAACTCCTGCGAGCTGCTGCGCCTTTTCCTCGGTCATATTCAGTGGCAGGAGGCAAGATTTGCTGTAGTTGACTCGGAGTCCAGTGGATTGGGCAAACGATTCAAGGAGTGCCTTAAGACATATGAGTTCTCTTTGGGATGCTCGCATGATCAGCAGCATGTCATCATCGTACTGCACTATGGGGTAGCCTCGCATCATCGGTGACTGGAATGGGGAGCTGAAACAGACCTTGCTGATGAGCTTGGTTGACAATACATTGGAGTAGTTCAGCCGCCAGTACATAAAGAAGTGGTGATAGCGGGTCGCCTTGGCGCACGCCTCTTTTGCAAGCGAACTTTTTCCTTGGGACTCCATTGAAGAGTATGGAGGTTGAAGCGGAAGCAAGAACTCTGCTGATCCAGTTAGTCATTTGGTGCCCGATACCCAACCGAGTCAGCATCCGAAGGATGGTGTCGTGCTCTATTGTGTCAAAGGCTTTTGCAAAGTCTAGTTTAAGAATGATGATTTCCCTTTTAGAATACTGGCATTGGTAGATATATTCATATGCCCAGTGCCAAGCAGTCTTGGATGGTTCGAGTCCTTATGAATCCATATTGGTGCTGATGCACTAAAGGTATGATAACTGTATGAATTCTGTCCGCCATTAGCTTTGCGATAATCTTGACGATACAATTGAGGAGGGAGATGGGTCCGTAGTCGTTTGCCCTTGTTGGATGATCTGTTTTCGGGACCAGAGTGATGAAGGAGCTGTTGATGGCTTGCAGGTCTAGGGTACCATTGAAGAAGTCAAAGCATACACAGTACACATCCTCCTTGATGATATGCCAACATTTCTTCATGAAGAGGCCATTAAATCCATCCGGTCCCGGTGCTTTGTCGGTGGGCATCTGTAGCACTACTTTATCAATGTCATGTGTGGTGAAAGGGAGGGAGAGACACTCGTAGATTGTCATGTGTATTAACTAGGCTATGTAGGTCAAAGAGCATGTGTGGTTCCGAGGTTGTACCCATCCTCTGTTTGTAATCCTCCCACAGTAAACTTGCTTTAGCAGCATGATCATATAGTGTTCTGCCATCCGTCGTGTCTAAGCAGTGTTCAATCTGTATCTTTCTGTTGCTGCAGCATGGAAGAAGTTGGTGCCTTCATCACCAAACTTGACCCATCGGACCGTGTACCTTTTTTTCCAATATTCTTTCTTGTAGCGAAGAAGGGTTATATTATGCTTTTTAAGGATGGTTCTCAGATTGAACTCTTGTGTGTAGAGAGGCCTCTCGCTCTTCCAGCTGATCCAAGGTGCCTATGACTGAATCACATTCCTTTAACAAGCATGTTCAGCTTAGAGATGGTTTTGCTCCATTTCTTGAGTCCACTTTCCGAGTAACTTGAATTTGGCCACAAGTCTTGAGGCACTCGTTATTCGCAGCTACTTCAATATTCCAAATTGTTTGAACTAACTCGAGGAAGCCCGGGTGGTCCACCCAAAAGTTTTTGAATCGAAGACTTGGGATTTTGGAATGCTTGTACCAATCTACACTTTGCAGGGGATGTGGTCTCGAAGTAGGCCTCGCCAGTGGGAGGAGAAGAGTGTTAGGGTAATCTGTGATCCAATTGGTTGATGTGAAGCACCAGTCAAGCTGTTCTAGCATGGGGGATTCCTGCATGTTGCTCCAAGTGTAGCTGCGCCCTTTGAGTGGGATTTCTTGGAGGGTTTGATTGCTGATTATTTCATTAAAAATCATGATGTCTTGCATGTTGCCACCAGCACGGTTTCTATCCGAGAGTGATCTCGTAGAAGTTTTAGTCTCCTAGGAGCATCCGAGTTGTGAGCCGGATTAATGTCAATGTTGTTCATCCAGTTAACGAAGTTTTGCCTCTCTTGCCCTTGGTAGGGACCATAAACCGCTGTCGGTGTCCAGTTCTCACTATTGTGTGTAGAGGTAAACTTGACGGTGATGGCAAAAGGAAGAGTCTTAGTCACCTCGCCTTTGAAAACGGAGGGGTTCCAACCCACTAAAATACCTCCGATGCACCTATCGAGGGTGAATAAGCAAATTTGGAAAATCTCTTTGGCGCTAGTCTCCTAATGTAGTGAGGATCAAAGCTCTCTTTTTTGGTTTCTTGAATACAATATATTGCACAGCTGCTTTCTTCAATTTTTTTCTTTCACCGCGTTACATTTATCATCTACGTTTAGACCTCGGATGTTCCAATTCAGGACATTCCATTGTCGGTTTTGTTGATTGGTTGTATTATCCATAACAATCTGTGGTGGGAGTAATCATGAGGCATGGGCAAAGACCATGAGCTTGTGGGGCAACAAGGAGGCCACCGGTGGATGATCCAGGAAAGCCTCGGACAGTTGGGCGTGGGATGGCAGTAGGAGGGAAGACCGAATAAAATCCGACAACGGACCACGGCGCCATTTATCGACCGGTTCCAACTCCTTTTCCAAGCGTAGAGTTTGTGAGGCATAATTTTGCAACCCGCAGATAAGTTGGCTTCCAGCCCATTCGCTACAATAAGAGACAACCGACAGTAACCAACACCCAAGCATGACAAACCGACCACTTAAGAGTCAAGCTGCTCCCGATCAGCCAATCTACTAGCGAGATACTGATTACAAGTTCCGACAGGGCATACCCTGTCGGCAAAATACATGTATAGCTTAAGATCAATAGATAACTAGCTGCATGTTGTTGCTACTGCTTCCCTCCGTCACGACAGACCTAGAGAGCTCAGCGAGCAGTAGTTCCTCCGTAACCTCCAAAGGGGGACGGCGCATCTATCCACGGCCACCTTCCGCAGGATTGAACAGGTATTTCAGGAAATTTGCCACCGGAGTCTGCGAGCTTGGATAAATCCAGGGGGCCAGGGAATTCTGTAGCGAAAGCAAGGGCAGATGAGAGATTACCCATCGAGTTGAGGAGCGTGGTGGATTCGCAGCTTTTTCTTTGCTTCTTGAGCTTGATGCAGCTACCGGTCTAGGCTTGAACCCGGCTTTGTTGCCTTTGCCTCCGACGGAGCGTCTCGGGTTCTTGTCCGAGGTAGGGGTGGCCTTGCACTTCTTGGACAGAGGGGTTACGCTAGAGGCGTCTTGCTGATAATCTTCCCCCACTTGCTGGAAGACCGGGGCCTCGGGAGCTGTTGCTGTTTTCCTGTTGCCAATTCTTTTCCGATAGTATACCTTCTTGATGATTCTACCACGGTGATCATAGCCCAGAGCAGGAGCCTGTCCCTGTGGCTGCTATGTGTTGGCTGCAAGCAAGGGGAGGATAGTCCTTCCAAAAGTGGTGAGGCCAATCTGGATGGATGTGCTGGTGACAGGTGATGCCCTGGATCACTGCCCATTCGGACCCAACAAGGTTGGTAAGGTGCTGCTGCTCGAGCATGAGTCGCTGTAGGCTGCTCATGATTGCAGTTGTCGGGGTGGCTGTTGTCCGAGTATCCCCAGGACTCTGCAGGTCCATGTTGGTCCCTTGCGCGCTGCTTTGCTCATTGGGTAGCCTATGAGTGTCTTCTCGCTTGGTTCATGATTCCAAAATCCAGTTCTTCCTGCTGTCCAGGGCCCTGCACAAAGGATGACAGCATCCCTGCTTGAGCTTCAATGCTCGTGTTACAGAGCCGGCATTGGATCCCTGATCCAGCAGCTGATCAATCAGCATGTTGTTGTTTTGTTGGGCCTGCGGTTGATTCTGCATCTGCTGAATGAACTGGTCAGCCATCCGTGCCATGAACTGATCTTCCCTTGGCACCACCGGGTCATGGAACGGGTGGGGGCTGCCATTGTGGGCCGGTGGGTCATCCTCATCTCCCGGACCAGCATCAGCCATTACTGAGTTGAAGATGTACACCGGCACAGTCCAGGAGCGACCTGCGCCATCTAATTCCCGGCGACCTTGAGCACAAGGCTACGGGGACATCCGAGAGGGTTATCCGGAAGCACTTTGACTAGGACCTTAGCTAAACTAGGATCGTCCCTGTTCCGGTGAAGCAGCTGACCAAAAGGCGCACAAACTTGCTTGAGGATGTTTATTTCCTTGAAATCTAGAGGGTATCCCAGGAGCATAATCCAACTACGCCTGGTGAAAGGGGAGTTTTTGCAATTTAAGGGAGCCTCATCATGCTTGACAAAGCGAAACTCAATGAGACCAAGGTGATGCCGGTTTGTGGCTATCGGGGTGTCACGCTGGCAAGCATCAAGGAGCTTATAGATTCCTACCCCATGAGAGGATGGATGGAATAAGATCTAACCGTTTTCCTCATGTGGTGCGTGATGTAGTCGCGGATGTAACGGGCCTGTTTGGATGGTGACCGTAGTTTGCCGCAACTAAGGTTAGTCACGAGCCAAAGGTGTGGCATGACCAACTTTGTGGTAACATGAAGCTGTTTGGTTGCATACCTAAAGTTAGTTAAATTGTGGCAAATCGAATGTGGCAACCGTTTGGATGGTGACCATAAGATCTGCCACAAGTTTGGCAAAAATGTTTGGCAAGCGTTTGGTTTATAGTCAAACTTGTTTATAGTCACCTCTTTCTATTGACAGGTAACCTTACCACTTCAAACACAGAACTTCCAGCAAAAAACCATAGTAGAAACTAGCATAATTATAGGACATCTAATAATTACAATAATTCTAGTGTTGTGATTAGCGTCATACATGTTCACTACTGTTTCACACACGTACTTCTACAAACACAAGTTACTAATGAAGTTTGGATGAAGTGTTGTGTCCTCCCTGTGAGAATATCACATATTGGCACCACCATATACCATGACAAGGTCTGAACAAAACAGCAATGCCCGTAGCCATGCACATGAAAAGCCAGAAAAGAGTGTTAGAATTCATACCGGAAAACAAGAAAAATGAATAGCACAAGAATAGATGCTTACTGAAAGGTGGCATGCAAACATGTGACTAGTGTCCTTGCTTCATCATAACCAGAAAAATATGAGTGATCACTTCACCACATTGTCCAAAAGAACCAGTCACCATGTATAGGGACATTGGTGTAAACAAAACTAACATCTCGGTTATATTATAGGCTGAGTAGCACAACCATGTGCAGTAGTAAAATGAGATCCAAAATACCACACAACAAAAGCTCGATTGTCATTAGTGGCCATCTTGGCCACATACGAATTGGTATACCCAAGTCTCCAGAGTATTATCACTAGAAGCATCAAGGAAACTCCGCATACCTTCACATTCAGGACGTGCCAAGTAAACACCAACATTGATTTTGTCCTCCGTTCGAAGGGGCAATGCCTCTAGCCTCTTCCACAAGTTGGCATATGGGTTATGATCAAGCTTTGGTAGTGGGGGCGGAGGAGGAGGCTCAGCAAAAGCCTTAACTAAACTCGCATAGTGCTGTTGAATACTTGAGTGGCCTCCGAAAGACGACTTTTAGGCTTTGATGGTTTCTTGCCAGGGGACTTCATACCTTTTGGTCTTGTTCGGTTTGCACCAGATCTAGGTGTGCTAGAAGAGCTGTTTTCTCCACCCTCTCGTAGAACTAGGACTGGTTTTAAGACGTTTAGCTGATGGTAATCTATCGAGTCATCACTGGGAATGTCAACCGCCTTTTCATAGCCGGACATGTCATTTATTCCTCCATGGTCATCACTGTCAGATTCTTCACGATCATCCATACATGTCTCTTGATCTTTGGCAAGCGAACCATCAGCATTAGTACCCTGAAAGAGCTCTTGCATCTCATGGAAGAATTTAATAGGCTTAGAAAGCAAGCGTCTTGCCCTATCCTGCATGTGAATACAAGACAAGAATCAGATTATTACACTGTAATAGTGTATGCATCCATTTCTTTAATTCACAAGTAAGATGAAACCTACATTGAGTTTAGCTTTTTCGGACTCGGATATGGTCACTTTGCACCTAGTAACATCAAATCCATTTCCACTATTGTTCAAAGCTTTCTCAACTATGTTCCATTTCTCTTTGAAGTCCCTATAGTGCCGATCAACCCGGGCAACCGTGACACCCATACCAAACTCTTTGTTTAAGGCATCAGCACATTTCATATGGTGTGTCTTTTTCCAAACGAACCCTGCATGCTGTTCTTTCTTGTACTCAATATACCAGTCCAGCATGAACTTTCTTTGGTCCTCCTCCCAAGTAAGGGTCCTCTCACGTGAAGGCCCATCAGCATCCATTTTTCCTTTCCCATTCCCGTTCCCCATTTCTTCTTGATAAAGGAGATAGAAAAGAGACATTAGAAAAATCATGCCACACATATTCAATTCACACAGAAAAGTATTCATTACGTGACATACATATTCAGTTCACACAAAAATAATCATAGGAAAAATAGCAAATATTCATATCACTTGAATATTCATTACAAACCACACACTGGACCACTACATGCCACCTTCAGTGTCCATATCATCGGTGGCCTGGTTAGCTACAGTAACTAGATTCACCTACTTTATCTCGCCACATACTACGCGCTAGCTGATCCCTTTTAAGTACCCAAGCCCGACTCTCAACACGAATGTCACGATAGGACCTATTACTTCTTGGAAGAGCCCTGTACCAGGAAGCATCATCATAGACATATTCGTCTTCACCATCCTCTAATATCCAATTGTGCAGTGCACAACACGCAATCACAATCTTCACTTGAATTTTCAAAGGAAAACCCGGTTGACTTTTAAGGATGGGAAAACGATTCTTCAAAGTACCGAAAGCTCGCTCAACCGATGTCCTAAGTGAGGAGTGACGAAGATTGAACAGTTCCTTATAATCTTCTGGCTCTCTAGCACCTCTGTATTCTTTAAGATGATAACGGACACCACGGTATGGAGGTAGTATGCCCGGTCTAGCTGCATATCCAGCATCGGCTAGAAAATTTTTCCTACAATAGAAACATGTCCCCTTAATTAGTGTATAACTAAATGTTGTTTACTACTCCATATTTTGTTTTCCTACCTTCTGGTATTTTTAGGCCATTGGGGCGACTTAGAGCGTCTTGAAGCACATGAGAATCATGAGCTGACCCCTCTCATCCAGCAAGCACATAGATGAAGTGCAAGTCAAAATCAACGGCTGCAAGGACATTCTGGGTTGGAAAGGACTTTCTACCCCTAAACCTATCTTGCATGTGTGCAGGGACAAATGCTGGTACATGAGTGCCATCCAAGGCTCCTATGCAGCCCTAATAAAAGACATGTGTAGTTTTATTATACTAACATACCAGTAATTGTATGTGGTAGAAGAAATTTCATGATTGTACCTCAAAGTAAGGATGAAATCTGCCTGGGCTACTTGTGATCTTTGGGTGAGTTTCAGTTGTCCTGATACATATAAGTTCTCTAGCAAGAAATCCAATTGCATCTAGAACTGCATTGAAGTACCTACTCACAGTCTCACCCGATCCATTAAACTCAAAACCCACAGACCTGTTAGACCAATTTTTACCCACTACATGCATGAACATTGCAACTTGTTCTTCCACTGTAACATGCAGTGTGTCCGTCAAAAGACCACGTGATCTAAGATATCCACATAGACTATGAAATACTGATTTTCGCATGCGTAGCTCAGATATACAATGAGCCTCGGTGCCATGATACAAACGAGCTAGTCTTACTTCCCGCTCTATATCTCTGTTTAGCATGGGGCCATATGTTATGCCTTCTCGCTCCTGGTTCCGGATATCAAGCAAATAATAATAGCAGGCTAGACATAGAGCAATGGCAGCCAATAACCTTCTCCTTCAAACATAGAACTGGAAATAGTAACTAAAGTAGTAATCTAAATATGGTTGAATCCTTCGATCCATCTATTGGTACAGAAAACAGTACCCAAAAATAAATAGAAGTTACAATAGAACATCTTAAGTGAATAAGCAATAAACATTAGCTATAATTTTTAATCAACATGGCCGGATACCTGTACGAATTGGAGTTTCCAATCGGTGAGACCCAGCTCTTGTTCACATGCCTGGCAGAGCAAATACCAAAGGTAAAAGTCAATTAAAAATTCAACCCAACCTCACCGTGACCAAAGCATAAAACACTCATCAGCATAGAAAGGGAAAAGCAAAAAACGGATATTACCTCGGATCTACAGGCCAACAAAGGAGAACTCAACCATTGAAGCAATCTACACGAAGCATGTGGATTAGGATGGGGGATTAGGAGAATAAGCAGAGGAGGAGCTGTATTTGCACAAACCTTGAAAGAAATTTTGGAGCCCAGCAGCACAAGATTTGAGCGGAGGGACCAGGTGAGAGAGAAAGAGAGAGAAGTGACGGGAGGAACTGGGGAAGGGGAAAGAGCAGGGGGTAGGTGAGCCCGTGCGGTGATCTTTTCGCGCCACAAGTGCGCGCTCTTTTTCGTTGGGCGGTGAGAACGGCAGTTGCTGCGCGCTTTTTTTCTCGCTGCAGTGAGACGATCGCGTCTCGCCGAAAGTGTGGCGGCCGTTTCGCTCGCCGCGCTTTTGGCGAAGATTTTGTGGCGAGTCGGTTATCTGCTGCCAAACTTTTTTGACGTGCCGTATCTCTGGTCATCAAACAAACACTAGCCTAAGCAGTTGTGGCATGCCAAACTTCTGGTGTGGCAAGGTTTGGCAACAATCCAAACAGACCTCGCATCGGGTCCTGCGCTTGAGCCGGCGTGAGCTGAGCTTCGGTCACAGCAAGGACGTAGTCTTCATGGGTCTTGGCGATCCCACCAGAGATGCACACCGTGCTTCGCGCACGCCGGTGTGGCCCACCATCCTCCAGCTTGGAGGCCATGGGGGATGAAGGGGGCTGGATCAATGGCAAAGTTCGCCATGGGCGCAGCTCTAGGCGTGGAAGGAGAGCTCTGTTTTGGGGCGGCAGAGTCGGGAGTCGAGCAGGTGGGGGAAGAATACAAGCATTCTAGAGAGGGAGCGTCGCGGGTGGGAAGCTGGGTGGGTGGCTGGGTGGGAACGGCGTCCGCACCGGACGTACGCCCGAGTAAATGAGGCTCCCGGCTTTCCGTCACATCAACGAGTGTTTTGGGTGGGCTGGGCTTGGCAACCCATTTAGGTACCGTTTGGTTCCTAGTGACTAAAATGAAAGTGACTAAAAGGGGTGACTAAAATTTAGTCACCCCTGTTTGGTTCCAATGACTAAAAGGGACTAAACATATATAAATGAGTTGTAAAAAGACCAAAATACCCCTGAGTGATAAATATCAATTACAAACATAATAATAGTCCATAATCCATACTTTGTACTATAGGACATGACATGATTTATTACAAGCACATCTCAAACTATGATCTAGCAAACAAACCATTCGCTATCCAATCCCGAAACCGATTCATATCTTGGTCTTCATCCACAACACGGGTACTAGTTCCATTTCCGTCAAAACCACGTGCACCCTCTTCAAGTACCGGAACGTAGTTTTCATCATGATCACACATATCGAAATCCTCATCCGCCATAGCACTATCTCGAATAAAATTATGAAGTGCCATGCATGCGATAATTATTTTGCTTTGCTTGTGCATCGGATAACTTGGCAAATGTTTTAAAATCCTCCACTTGTTCTTCAACACCGCGAAAGATCTCTCAATGACATTACGAAGTGAAGAATGTGCATAATTGAATACCTCTTTTTTACCTCTTGCCATTGGCCCTTGATGAAACTCAGCCGGATGGTATTTTGTACCCCTATATGGTGCAAGATAACCCCGGCGGTTTGGATATCCCGAGTCAACAAGATAAAATTTACCTACACAATTTTTTTTTAATTAAACATTTGAATCGAACGTATGGTACATAATGCAAGCTACTTGAGATATGTAAGAATATACCAGTACACTGGAGGTGGATGTGGAAACTTGTGACCATACTTATCAATTGCATCCTTGAATACCCTCATATCATGAACCGAGCCAGGCCATCCAGCAACGACAAATGTAAATCTCATATCAAAGTCACATACGGCTAATACATTCCGAGTGGTGTAGCCCTTTCTTCCCATATGTTGCACAACCTGATTCAACGGCACCTCAACAGGAATGTGCGTCCCATCTATTGCTCCAATGCAATTATCAAAGTATGGAGAGAACCGCGCTGATTGCAACCTAGGATGCACTGTCCTAAATTGAGGGTCCTTTGGGCTAATGATATGAGCTGCAAGTTTGTCCACACTACGCAATACTTTGTCAAACTTTCTACTGCAAGTTTCTTTAGACCTATAAAATCGATCCTCAGCTTGCCTCATACTACGAGGACAACCACACATCCACAAAAAAAGGGCTAATGCCTCCATAGATGACATCCTCTTTGTAGATTTCAACCCATATGACTCAACAAGCACATTATGCAGGAGATCAAACACATTTCTATGCATTCTAAAATTTTGGTAGCAATATGTCGTACTTCCTAGACTTTGCATAACCCACTCGATATCCGGATAAAGTGGGTACTCTGTAATCAGATTTGTTCAAGTATTTCTCACAATGGTACATACCCATGGTGGCGGCTGCAGCTGCTATTTGCATCCTCCTCTTGCGCCTCTTTGTCACATATTGTTGAATCCATTCCTCCTCTTGCCTATCCTCTTCCTGTGTATGTAAAACAAAAATATTGCTCAGAACAGCACAAACACAAATGAGTCAGAACTACCAAGACTGAAATGAGTTAGAGCTAGTGAAACTTAAATGATTCAGAACTACCAAGACTGAAATGATTCCCAACAAGCCAAACTGGAATAATTCACATTAGCACAAACTGAAGTGTATCACATTAGCACAAACTTAAAAGGTTCACAACATCACAAATACTCGAACAACATCTACATGGTTCAGAAACAACAACAGGTAGAAGGTTCACATCATATATATATAATTCATTTAAATAATTCCAGCACTCCAATCCCTAGAGCATCTCTTCAACCAGGCCATCCTTCCTTCATTGTTGGTCAACTTGAGAAACACTGTTCGGTGGTATTTCTTGGCAAACAACATAGTAGCAACATAGAACTCCTCTGTCTCCTCGGTTGCTCCACACTCTTTCACCAACTGCATACATCGCTCTATTTCCTCCTCTACTTGTTGCTCCTCCAACCTTTTTGATTCCAACTTGCGCTTTGTAATGTGATCTTGTATCTGTTTTGCGACCTCAACATCTGTGTTGCTGGCACCTTGTATGGTGTCTATTAACCCTTTCATGTACTTGACCATTGGACTCTTGTGCTTCTTTGGGGGACTAGTGGTTGTATCTGTTGTGCTGCTCTTCCTCTTTCCACTGCTGCTACTAGATGGGCTCTTGTGTGTGGAATTGTCATTGTCATCGTCATCATAATCATCCAAATTAGTATCTCCAGGGATACATGATGACCTTCCATCAACCGTAGTGGTATGGAACATCTCGATAAGCTGATCAAGGTAAGTAGGCATGAACCTTCTAAACTTCTTGCACTCCGAGTATTTTTTCTGCAATTTTGTAAAGGGAAGAAATATTAGAGACAACAAGAGACATAAAAATGCATACACAGGAACATATGCAACTAGTAAAAAATTATTAGTACCTTTGTGTGTTTATCCCACCAGTCGTCATCGGCTATGATAGCTCCATTTTCCCGTCGACCTAGACCTGTTTCACCATTGGCCCATTTGAGCCACCGGTACATGGTCTTGCATTGGGAAAATCTGTTCTTGAATTGTTTTGGTTCATGCCACAGGTTAGTCCGTTCAAAATATTTCTGGGCTATCTCCTTATAAGCAATATTTTTCATTTGCCCGTTAGGACAATTCCCAGCTCGAATTTGTTCAAGAGCAAGATCGCAGAATATGTGGGTATTTTCTTCGGTCCAATTAGCCTTGTCATACTGGGTCTACTAACAAAAATTAAATTAGGTAACACTAACTACTGTACAAAAATATGAGATCATACGAGTGAAGCATATATGTACAATGGAACAGAAGAAAAGGTAGTAAAGAGAATCCATTGATCGTACCGATTGGTTGTCCTCGTCGGCAACATTATTTTGGTCGTTGTTCTCCTCTTCAAGAAAGGAGATGTTCCCTGGAGATGCACGATCGCACCCACCCGTGAGCCTTGCACGCCCAACAGCACCCATACTCGGATGCATTGAGTATGAAGCAGTTGGTGCTGGTAGGTTGCCGGATCCCGGCGGAATGTTCACTGCCCTAGGCCGACGAACTCCACCTTTGACGGGCTGTCGTCCTACACGAACGGGTATGGCAGTACTCGTTGCTCCGACGAGGAGGTTGGAACGGAACATGGCCACCTCTGCCGCTGCCTCCCCGATTGCCAGCACCAACACGGGGTAGACCTCCGTCCGATTGTAACAACCCGGAGTATGACTCAAGATGTGGAAAACCATTGCCTTGGGAGTTTAAATCAAGGTTCTCCATTGCAGCACTAGGATACCATGACGGCTGCGAGTAGCCACCCAACTCCTCTTCATCGGTGCCCATGGTGGAGTTATGGAAGTGCTTGAGTCGGGGCGGAAGAACTTCCCTGGGAGAAAAAATCGTGGTAGCCGTCTCCTTGTCGAGCCATGGTGGAACAACAGTTGTTGCCTGGGGAGGAAAAGATTGGTCACCGTTGGACAAGGGGACGGTGGAGGTTGCTCGGGAGGAGGCACGCTAGACACGAACTTGTCACCGTGCGACAACACAGGTTGCTAGGGCGACCGGTGGATCTGCCACACGGACCGTGACGCGGCGGCGGGGGACCAACAACGCGGAGGCGCATGGACTGCCGAGGGTCCGGCGGCGCGAGGGAGAAAGAAGGCGATGGCGCGCGTGACAAACAAGACGGCGCGGGGGAGGAACAATGCGACGGCGCGGGGAAGATTCAGCGGCGCCGCGGGTGAGAATCAAGGCGGCGGCTCGGGGAGAAACAAGGCGCCGTTCGCGTGGTACGAAGAAGGCGGCGGCGCGGTGGGGATGGAAGGCGGCGCGGTGGGACGGACGGCGTGGCGACTGGCGGGCGGTGCGGTGGGGATTGAAGCCGGCGGTGGCGACCTGGACAGGGCAGCGCGGTGGGGATTGCAGGCTCGCGTTCTCGTGCGGCGCCGCGTGCAAGCAGAAGGAACTGCAGGCGACGGAGTTCGGCGCTGGAGGCGGCGGCGCTCGGGACCTGTGGGTAGTGCGCAGGAGTCGGGAGACGGTTCGGGAAGAAACGGACGCGGGGGTAGGCGTGGAAATTTTTCACTTTAGTCCGTTTTAGCTCCCGCTCGGTGTCTAGCGCGACTAAAATTTTTTAGTCAGATTCTAGTCATGTGCGTTTGGCATTTTAGCCCCCAAACTGACTAAATTTTAGTCAGTTGGGTTCTAGTCAGTGCTGGCCAGCCGCTTGAGGCAGACTCGAGCCTTGTGCCCATAGTCAAAGCAACTCCTGCACCTCAAGGCATTAATGCAGTCCCTGTCAGGTGGCCCAGGCTGAGGCATCTGAAGCATGCCTTGCTGTTATTGGAGCGAATTGTCTCCTTCTTAGCTGACCTAGCACTGCACTGCTGTGTCCAGTTAGAGTACCGTCACCTTGGGAAGCGGGGTAGGGAAGATTTTCCTTGATTCTCTGGAAGACCCGGGAGATTTGAATTTGCCCAATGGAGTTCTTGGAAAGAATGGAGTCAGGCTTGACTGTTGTTTGCTCAACTGGGCATAGGATCGAACCAATTTTGATCACCGCACGGAGCTCTGGCGGGGTGGATTTCTTCTGCGGCGATGGCTGCTCCAGGCGGAGGGAGAAAGAAATGTTGTTGGAAGAACGTGAGCGTCTTCTGCACTTCCGATTCTGGACAGGGTTCCAACTTTCTTCTTCCTCTCTCTCCCATCTCTCTCTCTCTGGTCCAAGCAGCACCACCATCTCTCCAAAGATGGAAGTAAATATCAAAGTGGTCTGTGGTGATGCGCTTGAGACTACTAATGAACAAACCAACCTCTTTGAAGGCCACCGAGAACCGAAAATGGCGTTCCTTGAGGAAAACGACATGAAAACCAGCTGGGGTGCTGCCCAAAACCGCATTCAGGGCAAGACTCACAGAGGATTCCGTGAGGCGGAAGGTGAAACGACGGAACACAACGAGAAGATGGAAAGCACCTTCGAGCGACGAGGAGGGGTGATAGACTGCAGAGTTGAAAAACCCACGCTGGAAGTCCCAGTCATGCACCAGCTCCGCAAGCTGCTGGTCTTCCTGGAGCTCCAGCAGGTCGTCAGGCGCGCGCATGCGCGCGGCGGGCATGAGGAGGGTGGAGGGGCTGCGCCTGTGGGCGGCGACGGCGGTGGGGTGGGGAGGCGTGGGCGGGGAGCGGGAGTGCGAGAGGAGAGCCATTTGTTGGATCCGAATTGGTGGTTGTTCTATTTCTTTTCTTCGATATCAGGGATTAACTTTTCTGAATTCGGTTGATTCAAATTTCAAATATCTAATAAAAAGTTATTTAGAAAATATAATGCATATTAATCTTTTTTCAAATGACGAAAATGAAACAAAATTTTGTATATACACATTTTTCTTGATGAAGAATTTCGAATCTTTATAAAATATAAATACAAATATAAAAGTAGTGTTGTTTTTTTATTTTTCTACTCAATATATAAATAATTTTTAAATCTTTTAGATTCACCAGTTACTCCATGTAGCATCTTCAATCTCGTAAACTCTTCTTAGATGTTCAATTAGATTCTTTTTTTGTCTTCTAAACTTTTTAGAATTAAATATTTGCATTATGTGGTTCTGTGTCATTTAATACCTTATCTCTTTGTGGCTTCAGTCATCGACATACTCTCTCTCTCTCTCTCTCTCGGTAAGGAACAAAATGAGCTTCCCCCGGCGTCCAGCGATGTGTCGATGTGGACGTGAGTTGTGGCGTTTTGATTCTCGGCGGGGCCAGCATCGATTTTGTGGAGCTTTTTCCAGTCTCTGACGAAGCCCATCATCTGAGGTCCCTTTGGTTCACTTCGGCAGCTCTCTCCCTTGTGCAATTCTCTCCAAGGTACTTTCTTGGCAGCTAGAACGGCAGCATATTTTTTTCCCTCTTCCAAAGCTGCATCCTGGCATCCGGCAGCGTCACTGCATGGTTGTTTACCCTGTGCTGTCTATTGTGGGATATGGAAAGAAGACCAAGTGTCAATTTGTTTAGTGGCCTTGATTGATTCAGTCGTCATGCCCATGTCCGGAAAACAAAAAACTGACCAAAAATGGCTAATGTGTATTGCTGATAAACTTAAACTGTTTTATGCAAACGACAGAAAGCCTGCTTTCTTTTTCGTAGTTCCAAAAAGGTACACAGAAGATTTTGGAGTTTGATTCTCGGAATCTCATATAATGATGAAGATTGTATAGAATTTTGAAATTAGACGTATTTTTTTGTTCACTATTACCGGAACAATTGCTTTATGAATTTCTGTATCAGGGTGTCAGTAGGCATACATTTGAATGAAGTACATGCAATTGATAAAACTTATTATTTATAGTTATTATGAAGTAAAGAAATGACTACGACTCCAAAGATAGTTGATACATAGGCTTCTTCATGACATGTATTAGCCCATGTATCTTTCAGGTGCTCTCCTAAGCCTTGTAGATTTGTATCTGGCTGGATGTTGTTCTTTCTGCACGGGAGCATTATCCTTGTCCTTGTCCTCTTCTAATTGCACTTGTTTGTTGTTCACCTCGTTATTCTCTTCGTTACAATCTGTTAGGTCGATAATATCTTCATTTTCCTTATAATTATTCTGCAAAATATAGTCTGTATCAGAACAATAACAGGTAAACAAATATTAGGTGATTTATAAATTGTAATATGGAATATATGAGTACCTTATTGGAATTCTCATGTTGCACATGTGCAACAGTGCTTCTTTCACCTCCTTTATTTTTATCCAAGTTCAAATTTCTTTTTTTTTATTTTCTGAGTTTTCTGATTTTCTGTTTGATATTCTTCCAGAATTGTGGTCAGTATTTCCTCTCCAGTTGTGTTTTTCTGTCCCTGGGTAAAAAAAGAGAATGTTACAACACTTCATTTTGTAATTTGATACCTTTTTCAGTATTGAAAAGTACCTCATTGTCTGAATAATTTGCTTGTTTCTCTAGATTAGATTCATCCTGCGATCAAAAATAGGAGAAATCATTTTCATTATTATTTTTAATCATGACTAAGTATCTATGAGAAATATATTACCTTTAAATATGAAGTATTGAGAGCAGCCCTATTTCTTTTTTCTTTGATCTCAGGGATTTACTTTTTCTGAACTTTTTTGACGACTTTGGGTGCATGATGTTTTTCACCTACAGGAAAACAAACAATATTTCTCATTATGTGACATAAGCGACACAAATGCAAGATTCATTCTGTTTTTTCATACCTGATTATCTGAAGATTCTGTTTCTGTGACAGTAAAACCTCCTTTCCTCTTAGAATGTTCTTTCAGAATATTCTTTTCTTTTGGAGTTTTGGAATTCTTTTGGGGGCTTTCACCACTGTATCTTCCCTGCGTTTTCCAGCATCGCTTCGTCTCTTTTTCTTGACAGATTTTTTGGCCAAACTTGTGTTTTCAATCTTGTACTCAGGAAATAAACTCTTCTTGGCCTCCTTTTGTCTTGTAACATCGTGTTGTCTTTTCTTATTGCCAATTTTCTTGGGCAGTGTTGTACCATCAGGTTGACCATTGAAAAATTTCAAATCCATCTCTTCAATTTTTTTTGCTAGCTTGGGTGCTTTCCTAAGAGTTTTATCTAAAGCAAGGACGTTGGGATCTTTTTTCTCTCTAGATTTTCGAGAAGCAATCATTTGTTGACTGTGACCACTCTCTTGGTGTTTATCCTTTTCCATGTTATCATCCTCAGAATCAATTTCTATTACACTTCTTGACCTCTTTTTTCTTCTATCTGCAACAATGAGTTTGCTTGAACAGGTGTTTTCAACATCAATATCTTCCAATTCTTCAATGCTTGTCACGGATTCTAGTATATTAGCTTCTGGTGAATTATTTAAGAAATGTTCCTGTAGACAAAATTATTAAGTTAGTTTACAGTAAAAAAAGTCATTGGAGATAAATAATAAATTTAGTAATGAAAAATGACTGTACCTCCTGATCACTTGAATATTTGATTTCAAGAACATTGTTAGGTATAAAGGTTCTTTTAACTAAATAGTTTGCCTTCCCTTCAGTCAAATTTTCATTGTTGAGTTTGAATCGAAAAATATATGTCTTCCCATATAGCTGTTGTATTACTTTAGGAACATCTTCAATTTTACCATCAAGCGACTCTAGTAACGATGTGACATTAGTTTTCAGCAACCGCTGTGCTTCATCATCAAACAGGGTACAGGTAGTGGTTGTTGAATGGTCACTTATCTGGAATCAAATCCAATACCTGCAAAAAATGAATTTTTAAGGAGTTGATAGATTATTTGATGTTTTTAAAATAAAGATAATATATTATTGGAATATTGTACCTAGCAGTTATTTGTTCTGGATTTTTATTGCACCGATTGCAGAAGTAGTTGTTTTGTATCTTACTGCACATTTTGTTGCAAAAATTGCATGACATATACCACCATGTTGTGTTTTCCTGCAGTCGGTCAATTGTTGCCTTTGACGTAAACACAAAATCCTACAATGCCAAAATAAGTTTCAGTATTTTGAAAATTTTAAAATAAATCTCATTGATTTTCTCACATGGAAATTTACCTGATCTGTTGGATTATCGTTCCTCAGCTGAGTTATCTCGAATAAAGTTTTTCTTCTGTAGAACATCTGTTCTTCTTCTGTACCTTGTGTGCTTCTATCAGCTTCAACCAACTTTGGAACATTTTCCTCTTCAACTGGTAGTCTATACTCGATTAAGATGTAATTATTGTGCTGAATGATCATACGGACATAACAACATAACAAAAGGGATAGATTGACGTAACTTTCAATATTATTTCTAGTTTCGTCTACATCTAGGTTTACATATATTCTGGATGCATTGGTTGACTTTTCATCCCCATCATCAGCACAACAGAACAAGTCGTAGTTTAATGTTTTCAATACCTGATCCTCAAATAACCTGAATATTGCTGGAGTATATACCTTTGCTGCTTGCTTTAATATTGTCAATTCTACCTTTGGCACAGGTGTTCTTTGTGTTGCTTTGAAGTCACTATTAACTTCTTCATATCGTTTATCCCTCACCAATCTATCAAAGTGCTCAAAGAAGGTAAGAATGTCATACTTTACACTAATATAATCTTTAACTTCGTTGTTCAAGCTTTCATTTCTCTGTGTTGTACTCATATCAGCAGAGAATGAGTTTCTTCCATGTACTAATGCCCAATGGTATCTTTTATCAAAAATTGGCTCAAGCCAATCATTACCTCGGAGCTGAAACGTATCAAGCATTTTATTCCATGCATTTATAAAATCCCTCTCCTCTTCTTGATCATAAATACATTTCTGAAATTCAACATTAAATTTCTTATATTCCTTAACAGCTGAAGCAAGATGCTTGCATGCATTCTGATTAATATGCCAAACACATAGCCTATGATGAGTTCCAGTCAGAACTATTCCGATTGCTTTAGCCATGGCTGCATCTTCGTCTATCAAAATAGTATGTGGTTTCTTTCCTGACATTACCTTTAGAAACGTTCTGAACAACCAAATAAAACTCTCTATTGTCTCATCATGTAGAAGTGCATCACCAAAAATTGTTGTTTTCTGAATGATTATTTACCCCCACCAGCAAACCAAGAGGACGACCATCATCTAGCTTCCTGTATGTTGTGTCAAAACCAACAACATCACCATAACATTCATAGTCTGCAACCATCTTAGCATCTGTCCAAAAAATATTTGTTATCAAATCATCCTCTCGAAAGTGCATCTAGGCCTCCTAGTGGGTTTTGGTGTTTTGATGACAACACGATTAAAGAGCTAATGTAATTTGCTGAGTTGTAACAGGAATATGTCTTGTAAAATTATTGTAAACATTGTTGTATCAAGACATGGATGTATATGGATATTTCACATGTATATTCTTGTATTCCATACGACAAAGAATATGATGAAGATGAAGCTACATGGATGATCAATATTGAAAATCTCACGTCATGAGTTACACAAAGAAAAATGAAGCTTGGATGATATGTCTCATATTGGTCATTGAAAGTATAACCATATTCATATTGGTGACTCAACTCTTGGTATCATATCAAGCAAGCAATATATATTACAACGAAAATCAATACAACATGAAGATGAATATCAAGTGTGTGCTAATGAATGATACAAAGAAATGTGTGAATTTTAATGGTAAGATTGATGAAGGATTAGCAAGGACTTGGCTACGATGGACCATACATTGGAGAAGGGCAAGCAAGAGGCTTGGCGCCGAAGAACCTTTGTGGTGGAGAAGAGCAAGTGGATGTTGAATTCGACGAATCAAAAAGGCCATGGAAGATTGCATATTTCCTAGTGTCAATTATTTATGAATCAAGAAAGAAGAGGTGACATGGATAAAATATGGAGTTTTGTCTATTTGATGATAAATTCCATGGTCATCAGCTCGAGGTGGATATGCTCAAGTAAAGAATTTTTGCCAACCTTCAAGAAGCAAAATATGAAGAATTTTGGCATATGTCTCACAAGCTCAAGTGGAAGAAAAATAGTTTTTATCTATTTCTTGAGTATAGGAATGTCGTACTATCAAGTGGGGTGCAACATGTGTTGAATGACGATGTCAAAGTGCTCAAAATCCTAGAGAGAAACCAATCCGAGTGACCTAAACCCTAAGCGAGTGTGTTCCGTCAGGTCAAGGAGGTCGACCGCCTTATACTAAGTTTTCCGGGGTTAACTTCGGGTTAGTGAGTTTTTGGCCTTAGAAGTGAAGCATAGTTAGTATGAGTGGGTTGAGCAATCAATTCTGTGGTTTGTGGAGGTTTTTGCGTCAAGTGGTTGGTTGCTCGCCGGTGCAAGGCGGTCGACCGCCCTGTCAAGACGGTCGACCGCCCTGAGCCCGACAGCTCCAACGGCTAGTTTTTGAAAGAGCCTTTAAATAGCCCTACACCACTCCCTTTGATTGCTGCTGGTTCTTGCCCGATTCTATAGCATTCCAACGGCCATTTGAGCTCTCCCCAACCTCTCTTTGTGAGATCCAAGTGATTTGAGTAAAATCTTTTAGTTGGGTTGAGAGATTTGAGTGTGTGAGCAAAGTGAGCAAATCCTAAACCTTGAGCACCTTGGGCTTCGTCAAGCAACTCGTGATTCATTTGTTACTCTTGGAGGTGAAGCCTTCTAGACGGCTAGGCGTCGCCCTAGAGCTCCCAAGCTTGTGGTGAGCCTTGGTAAAGTTTGTGAAGGTTAAAATCTTGCCTCCGGTGTGGAAAAGATCAAGATAGTGGATTGAGGGAAGTGGTTGAAAGAGACCCGGCTAGAAGCGTGCTAGTGAGCAGTCAAGCTTCCTCAAACGGAGACGTAGGGATCCCGTTGAGATGATTCCGAACTTCGGTAAACAAACTCGTGTGTCTCCGTCTCCCTTGCTTTTCTTGTTTTCTAGCTTATACTTGTGCTTCCGCTTCGATCTACTTTGGTGTGCTCATTTGTTTGCAGATACTTCGTGTATGTGCTAAGGAAAACCTTTGGAGCATCACCTCAAGTTTTGGTTTGAGCTAGAATTCATTTTGGAGAGCTGACCTGTTTCGTCTCGTGTAAGGCGGTCCGACCGCCCGATAAGGAGGTCGGACCGGATTGAACTAGGGTGCACCCAGCTCTGCCTGTGCAAGGAGGTCCGACCAGGTTGACAAGGAGGTCGGACCGGGTTGAACTAACCTCGTGCGAAAAAGTTGTATTAATTTCAGGTTTTGCCTATTCACCCCCCCCCCCTCTCTCTAGGCGACATCAAGGTCCTTTCATCCTCATCAACTTGAATAGAATAGGTAAACTTAGCATCTTCTCGATGTCCTCTTTTCCATATATTCCAATAGGCCTCCAGTATGGCCTTGGTGTATTTGTAATGTTCTCTTGGTATATATTTCGTTCTTCACATCAACTCGAGTGAATCCTAGATTTTCCATTCCACCTGCCTCTTTTGATAACAGATCAATAACTGCTTTTGTAGAGATGCCTACCGACTTTGCCACTTGTATCCTTGATATTTGTGCTTCATCAATTTTCCTTTGTGATCTTAAAAGGTGCCTCTATTGTTCGGTGGCAGGAGGGTGACTATGCTCGGACACAAAGTGATAGACAACATAAACTCCATCCGAACGGTTTATCCTCATAGATGCTTGACACATACATCGTGACTCGATATGTTATAAGCTTTATTTTTATCTACTAAGTCCGACCTTTTATCAGCATGACGAACTCCTACTAGCACAAAAGATTGCTTAAAATCACTTGGTGAAATAAGTTACAATAGTAAAAGTGTTGAACTTCTAATACCTTGACGGGAGCACGTAAACTCTCTAGTCTTTATTATGGAAGAAGTTCCAACATAGTGACAACCATTCCTTCGGATGCTAAACCAATCCTTTCGGCATAGGCATTGTAAAAATCATATGCAGCTTGCTCGGTGTTGAATTTCATTCCAATCTTCGGTATCATGTCTTCTCGGACAATTGTTTATTTGAGATGCACCAAAATTTCCCTGGTTCTAATTTGAACATATGTAATATTATTTACAATTTAGAATCCATATATGTAATATTGTTTACAATTTAGAATCTATGAGAAATTAAGCTATATTAATTCGATGAATATAAGCACGGTGTTGTATAACAAATGGATTCATCAATATGCGTATAAATTAACAAGATATATGTATATTTTCAAAGCACAGAAAAGATGTACTCCCTCCGTCCTATTATGTTTGGCATTATAGAAGTGGGCACGAGAGATTAAGAAAAGTTGGTAAAAGTAGGTGCGCAGAAAACGAGAAGGAGAGAGATAGAGATAGAGATGTGTTGGGAAAAGAAAAAGGTGCCTCGGGAAGTAAGAACGCCAAATATTTTGAGAAAACTAGATGGTGCTAGAATGCCAAACATTCCGGGACGGAGGGAGTATGATCTTACGCTTTCCAAGCATGTTTCCAGGTTTTCCTCAAGTGATTCCAGGTTACAAGAAGCCTGCGGCAATCGAATTAAAAGAAGCATATGCGGCAAGAAATCAAAACTTCAGTTGTATCGGTTACCTCTACACCTGCGTGATGCAAATGTATGCCTGGATCAACAATGAAACTTGCCGGTGAGATGACGTCTCCGGAACAAGTGTTGGTGTCTCCTCCGCCAGCTTCTACACATGTATCCATCGGGAATATGTTTTGGGATCCGAGAGATTAGGAAAGATTGCCGGTGAGATGACGTCTCCAGAACTGGCGGCAGTGAATAAAGATTTTTATTCCTTGTAAAATGGTTGTGGCAGGAATTGTTGGTTCTGTTTTGGCGCCTATTTCTCTAATATTTTCCAACCGGTTGGGCCACCGGATCTGCAATTACGGAGGCTAACGAAAGTGTGTTCCGATCAGTTTTGGCTGGGATCCACACGAAAAAAGGGAATGAATAAAAACTCGCCACCTGGCGGGAGGAGGGAATGGGAGGAAAGAAGCCGAGTCCATATTTGCAAGGTAGATAATTTTCTCTTTGAGACAACCACGCCTACTTTTGGGGATGGTGGGATTTTCTCATCTTTTTCCCGCTCTTATAAGTCTTTGAATTGAGAATTTTTGTTTAAGAATTTATTTTTGCATTTTTTAGCTTGGATTATATTTGGTGGAATGTTTGTAAATGGCTCACAATTGTCTAAAGATAAGAATTATTGGCCCCAGGTAAGAAAAAAATTAGGCATTCCATATTTGGAAACATGTACTTTTGATATGTTGTTTTTATAATAGAATCTTATTCCCTGCATTCATCGCATGGCACTTGACATTATTACATAGCCTCGGACATATCACTGAGGAAATAAGGATATTAGAAAAAGGGAAAACAAATTATTTTCATACATGAGAACCAAACAACTCCAACGCCATGGTCTCTAATGCTCTGGCCTCTCTCCTGAATGCATCTTTTATCTCCTTACCATGTTGCAGCAGTGGTTAGAACCACAACCAATATGCTCCCCAGAATATAATCTGCATGAAAGAAGAATGTAATTTTCAATTAGATACATTACAGTATCTCCAAATTCCCAACATAATACAACAGCCTCAATCAAAATAGTATTTCTTTCCGTTGTATTAAAATTGTACAGACAATCCATTAAAATGAACTACAAAACTTGACGGGGTTAAAACAGTAGCTATAAAGACAGTTCTCCAGATCACCCTAGCACGATGACAATCATAGAGAACTTTTGATGTTACTTGGCGTATGGTTTTTTTTTTTGGGGAGGGGGGGGGGGGGGCAAGTTGTACTTTTTCATGTTTACAATCTGGTTCCTCAGATTACTATAGAGACAAACTCAATCCATAATACAAATGATGCATGGTCTGGTTCGGTATGAAATGAACTTATAATTTTGATGATCAAGAGTCGATTCCATAATTATAAGTTCATAACCCGCACCTATTCCCATTTTGGGCGAGATCTGCTTCTATTTTTTTTTTCTTACAAACAGAGTTGGCTTCTTATTTTTAACGGAAGAAAATAAATATGGAGAAAGATTATATTCATCTATTATAAATTACTAAGGCCCTCGTCGTTTCCTGCCCTCTAAAATTTAGCACTGTCACAACAAAGAGAATCTTACTACTTATAAATATGTCGACCAATTTAATAACAAAACCCTTTTGGCAGATTGGTGCTAATTTTTTAGATGAATCTAATGAGCTTAATTACTCTATGTGTTGCTAGTGATGCTACAATAATCGTCTTCTAATCACGACTTAATTAACCTCATTAGATTCGTTTCGTAAATTAGTCTAGGGCCTGTAATTTATTTTATAATTAAACTTTATTTAGTACTCCTAAATAGTAAAATTCTTTTTGATGTAACAGCTATAAAGTTTAGACCCCAAGAATCGAACACACCCTAAATCTATACACCACGACAGGCTTGATAATCAAGAAACGTTTCAGTAGGAGGAACAACAATCTCATTACCAACTTGATTCGTAAGCAACCCTTCTATTTCTCTTTGCCTATACAGTACAAAATTATGCAATATGTAACTAGCACTAATTATTCTAATCTGCACATAGCGGTATAAGTTAGTTAAATAATTATTACTTGATGTAGATATGAATTAGTTCTCAATTGATACAAGCTAACAAAGTTTATACCTGTTTCTTTAAGTAGGTTTGCTTCTCAATATAGCCCACCTATTCTTCAATACTCCCTCCGTCCAGAAATATAAGCATTTGTTGACTTTTCAAGCATCACGTTTGACCATTTGTTTTATTCAAAAAATTTATTAAAATATACAAACAATTAAATTATATTCAAATTATATCTAATAATAAAACATATTATAGCATAATAAATAAGATTTTTAAATAGGACACATGGTCAAACATGATGTATGGCAGTCAACAAATCCTTAATATTTCTCGGACGGAGGAGTAGAGTCCAAACGTTCTTTCTACTCCCTCTGTCCAAAAATGTAATAATTTATTGACTCTGAGACTTTATATTTGACCATTTGTCTCATTCAAAATATTTGTGTAAGTACGAAAATAAAGAATTGATACTTAAAGTATATCTAGGAATAAATTAAAATATAACAAAATAAATAATTTTTTACAATTTTTTGAATAATAGAAGTTGTCAAACGTGATACTTGAAAGTCAACAAATGCTTACATTTATGGAAGGAGGTAGTATCATGTTTCGAGAAGTCACATGACACAAGTTGAGAAGTTCTTTTGCTGTAGATGGATTATTTCCTGCAAAATCCCACTCTATTAGGCGATACAGCGTAACATCCATTTCAGATTATGATGCAATTTTGCATATATTAACCAGTTTTATCTACGGGATACAGAACCATGAACAAATAAAAGTGGGATCCCTACTTTGAGGTACAAGAATGTACAACACAGAACAAGAGCTCCTGTAGAGTATGCAAAAACATGTGCATTATTCAAATGAACGAGTAACTGCAGTGAAACAAACATAACGAAGATGACCATGAGGGCTACGACTTTAGGAAAAGCAAGTGAAATTAGTTGTCAGGAAACAGGTACGTGTAGAGATAAGAATGTGAAGGTTACCTTCATTACTCATTAGTCAGGCTTGGACTATTGGAATGACTCCAATCAACTTGCGACATTGTCTTTTTAGTTCCTGGCTATCGGAATCACTGACATCTAGTACCCGAAGTGAACATGGAAGGCCACCCTTGGGGAGCATCCGTATGGCTGGGCAGCACGAGATCTTCAATTCTTGCAGGGAATGAGGGAAACGATTATTTGCCAGTGTCCTGATGGCAGGACAATTTTCGATCGCTATTCTCTTGAGGATGGGAAATGTGTACAGCCTAGCTGGGAGATACTGCAGCTTGTGACAACCACAAAATTTGAGTTCCTGGAGAGAGGTGAGGAGCTTAAGGGACTCCTCTTGCTTCTCTGTGAATCTTTCTGTCTCCAGATTCTTAGAAAGGACTAATACTGTGAGGGAGGAAGAGAGAAAGCTGCAGATGGGCGCAGTAAGGACTCCTGCAGTGTCATCTGTACCTAACTCCCGCAGGTTGGATGAATCGAAAGCTGCAGATGGGTCAGCACGAATGAAGAAATTTGGTGTTTTGGAGACATATAATTTTGAGAGGGAAATGAGATGCCATAAGCCCTCGCATCTTAAATCTCCACATCGCTCTATGTTCAATTCGTTGAGAGAGACAAGGTTCGATAGGGGTGCCAGCGTGTCCATGCCTTCCACCCAAATAAGGCAAAGCTTTTTCAGGGATACGGGGAATGGGAGACAAGAAGAGGGCGGCGAGAAACCAGAGAGGAACTTGGGGCAGTGCCAAATCTCCAAGGAATCAAGAAAGCATAAATCTTGGAGCCCTCCAGTTCTTCCGGTCAATCCAGCTTCTTCATCACGCACACGTGAATCAGGTAGCAGGCATAGCTCTGGACATCCTTCAATCCGCAGCTCCTGAAGAAGCGTAGGCAACAGCAGCAGGCCTTGTATTGGTAGGGCTGCTATTTCTTCCTCTTTTCTAGAGTTCTCCACAATTCGTACCTCCATTCCACTTGAGGCTTCATTCCTATGCTGCTCCATGACTCCTAGTCCTGTTACCTTCAGACATGATGACACCATTAATTTTGTGACCTTTGGCATGTAAGAAAAAACTTGCGTTAGTTCCTTCCCACTAGAATCAATTCTTCTGATATCAAAGCATCCAACGGGAAATTGATATTGGACGTGGATTCCATCCGCAGCCGACAAAATGGGATTATTAGAATCCGATACCAAAAGGGTTTTCAAAGAAGGCAGCATCTGGAGGTGGTTAGACGGAAGAGAAGCACATCTCATTATCTCCAAGTTCTGTAGCAGGGTTAGGTTATCAAAGTTCAAGGCCATCCAGAATGCGCTGTCCGAATGCTCTTTGCCTACAATCATCAAGGATGATGCACCTTCATTATCTTTTTTATAGACCAACTGCTCAAAGTCTAAACCAGTATTTTCTATCTCAATCGAGCACAGACCACTAGACCAAGGAACAGGAGCTAAGGATAATAATTTTGGACACTCATGGATTATAAGCTCTTGCAGTTTGGGAGGCCAATTCCTTGATTGTAGTAATGCCAATTCGATGAGTTCTGGGCAGTATTTAATGATGAGTACTTCCAAGTGGAGAAACAAAACAGTACTGTTGACAGCCCACTTTTTCAGCAGTGGTATCCTTATAAGTTCTATCCTTCTCAAATTTTGAAAATTTTGAGCAGTGATATTGGATAAGACCTCTTCACCATGGACATTAACAAGACACAACTCTCCTATAGGTGGAAATATTTTCCAAGCTACACCATCGAGACAGAGGCATTCCAACTTTTTAACAGATAGGTTCACACCTAGCCATGAAGGGCAAGTAGCACCTCCATGTCCTCTAATGCATAGCTCCAAAAGATTACTAGCTGGTTTAAGGCCTTCAAGAACGTGTTCCCAAAGGGCTGTGTCCTTGCAAGCTTGATTAATATCCCAAACCAACATTAACTTGCGCAAGTGCTCTTTATGCATTAATTTTGCTTCATCTGCTTCTTTACTTACTTTAACCTTTTCAATATTGTCAATGCATAATGATCCACTAAGCTCTAGCAAATTTCCTATTTCACGCAAGTCAAAACCATAACATTCTTTGTGTACTGAAAATCTTCTGAACTCCTGCAATGATTTTAATTTCCCTACCTGAAAAATGCTTGAGTGCATTTGATCATTTGGAACAAGAAAATGACGCAACTTTACAAGACAGCTCATAGATGGTGAATCATAGCACAGGTGATAGGATTTTTTTAGATCCAGAACCCTCAGGTTATAAAATCTTGCAATATCTGTCAGTTGTGACCTGAAAATGCCACCCTGTATCCGAAGGTACCGAACATTTGTAGGATTGGACAGGTTGCATAATAAATCTTCCGTGCAATAGTTCTCCCCGGATATCAGAATAACACGAAGTGCTTTAGCTTTACTGAACCAACCACCAAAAGTTTTCATAAAGCTACCGAGATGCCTACCAAATAATATTAAGGATTGTAGGTTTTCTAGTTTCAGTCTCCTTTCCATTGCACCAAAATCTTTCTTACAAGCATCAAAAATTTTTCTGTCGTCCACACTTGAGTCATCTATGTTAATGGACAAGTGGTGTATCGATGAGGGAATCTGTATGGAACTCAAATTGAAAGGGCTCCTTATGCAGAGGCATTCACCTGCAGAAATCTCTTGCGCTAGATCAAGTAATAGGTCATGAATAATATAGCTAATGTTCCCATATTTATCTTCATCCTTAAAAAGAAATCCAGTGTCAACCAGTTGCGTCAGATGGCTTAGTCCTATGTCTTCAACCGTTTTATTTTTATCATGTGAATGCAAAACATCTTGTCCAATCCAGAAGTGAATTAGCTCTTCCTTACTGAATCTGTAATCTTCAGGAAACAATGCACAATAGATAAAACATTGTTGTGAAACAAAAGGAAGAGAATCAAAGCTGAGTTTCAATGCTGCCATAATATCATTATTCAAATAAGAAGTATCCCATTCTTTACTTTCAAGGATTCTAATCCAATATTCAGAAGTTTGATTGTTTCTCAATAATCTTCCCACTGTTTTTGCAGCAAGAGGTGAGCCCTTCAATTTGTCTGCTATTTCATATCCAATGTGAAGCAATTCACTGTGATCATCCATTGGTTCCCTGTCACCAAAGGCATACGAAAAGAATAACTTTACAAAGTCTTCTCGAGCTAAAGCTTGCAAGCATAAATAATCCGTTGTTTTAACCATTTCTGCTAACTTTGTGAACCGAGTTGTGACTAGAATTACACTACCTTTAGCTTGCACTTTAGTGAAAGGAACTAGAAAGTGTTCCCACTCATCTATATCACCACAGCTCCACATGTCATCCAAGACAAGCAAAAACCTTTTTGATTTTAATCTTTTTTCAATCAGCATATGTGCACCATCAGTTTTTTCATTGCCAAGATTAACTGCAATCTCTTGTGTCAATCTATCAACATTAAAGTTGATAGATACGCATACCCACAATGTTACCTCAAAATGGCTGCTAACTTCGTTAAATATAAATTGTGCTAGAGTTGTCTTCCCTATGCCACCTGGACCAACAATTGGAAGTACTGTGAGGTTGTTTTCATTATATCTCCCCTGAGTAATGTCACGAATAATCATTTCTGCATCGTTCCTTCTACCAAACAGACGGGGCTCTGTATGCTCTGCGGTGGATTTAGGTCGACTCATTGAATCTGTATTCTTGGTTGTATGCCAATATTTATTTGAAGACCCTGTATTGAGGCTCATAGCATTGCATTGGGCATTAGTACGGTTGGAGTCCAACAATTCTTCATTAAGAATTTTGGATACCTTGCCACACACATGCTTTAACTGATGTACCATCTCCTTCAACCTTTTAGACATATTAACCCTATGGAACCTCGGTTGCTGTTGTTTTTTCAGGATGCGCTGTGTCTGCAGTGCCTTGTTGGAAGAGGCGCAACATATGAATCGATTTCTACATGATACAATGTTGGAGTTGACATCAGTTGGTAGAGGAGAAAAACAGTAGCGTGGAAGGTGTTTACCAACAGCGTGAGTGGTGTCAAAGGACACTGGAGACGAACCTGTCCGTGCAACCGTTGTTATCCTCTTGGTATGTGCCTTCGAGTTCGTCCTGAATGCGGAAGTAGTCAAGCTCGTCCAGCATGTTATTGGCCCTGTTCACCACGTCCCAGAGCTCCTGCAGCAGCTCTGCGAGGGCCGGGTTCTGGATCTTCCTGCCGTGGCTGCGGGTGTTGTTGAGCACCCACTGAGAGTTCAAAAGCTCCATCCTCAGAGCCCATAAGTAAGTGCCGATCTTCTGGCCGCCCGCCCACGCCTCTAGCACCCCACCGGTGACGAGGTCCAGCACCTTGCCGACCGCCTGGCGCACTGTCTCAATGTCGACCTCCATGGCCTTTCTTGAACCCTCCATGACCTCCATGGCCTTACTGCAAGGCAACGGTGATGGGATTCGGCAAATCTTGAACCCTACCAAGAAGCCTTTTGTTAGATTCAGTTCAGAAACAACAGGCGATTAGAGCCTCGCTCTAACTTTAAAATGAATCTGCAAGAAGCAATCGGGACGGATTTCAACGCACTTACCAGATGACGGATCTGACGCCGAACAAAACAGCTACTGCTTGATGCGACTAGACGGGCAATTGTAACGGTTAAAACCGATGGAAACTTAAAGCAGGCGATAGACCATCGAAGGCACTGATCTACAAAGGGCAAATGCAAGTCAACCAATTCTTCAAAAAATGCAAGTCAACCTGTTGCAAGCTGCGCTTTCCTCATGGACTGCTTGTATACATAGAGCAACCGACAGCACCACGATCTTCGGCAGTCGCTCGTGCAGTCACACGGGGTAGGCTACCATACGATCTGACCGGTTCCAATCCAACGGCTCAGGAAACAGCTTCAGTGGAACAGCTCGTGCGGACGCGGATCGCCTGACTTGAGGTGCTTTTACTGCAAGTTTGCAGTAAGGGCCATTCACCGTCCATTGAATCCGGGTGCCTATCTATTCCCTTCCCCTATCGAGGTGTGTTCGTTTTTTCAGTCCAAACCATGGATTGAAATCCGGACTGTAGCGGGAAAAAATCCCGGTGAAACCGAACCGGAATCCCGGTTATTCCGGGCGGAATCCCGGATTGCTACAGTATTCAGGTCCGATTTCATCCAGAATCCCGAAATCCTGGTCGTCCCGGTCCGGATCGGGATTTTCGGAATCCGTGGAATCCGGCCGGATTCCGACCGGGATTTCAATCCATGGTCCAAACTTTATATCTGTTACATAAAAAAAAATTACTATTTAAAAGTACAAAATAAAGTTAAATTATAAAGTACTAGACTAATTTATGAGACGAATTTAATGATGTTAATTAAGTCGTGATTAGAAAACGGTTACTACTCCCGAGTGGGAGTTTCATTTTTAATAAATGAGCTGCAATGTAAGCAATTTGTTGATGTGGCAGAAAATTAATAAAGAGAGAGAAGAAAGAGGTTTCATCTAGATGAAACCATCTCTACATTGTTTCCAAGATATTTTCATCTTGCATGTGTTACCTAGAAAACAATAAAATAAAACTATGCATTGTATGAGGTATTTCATTCATTCTTGTTGCTTATGTGGCACCTTAGAAATATCATTAGGAATAGCCTAACATCACTTTAACAAAATATAGATTAATTAAACTCATTATATTCATCTCAAAAATTTGCATTAATCTATTAAAATAATTTTATTATTAAATTAACTGAAATATTCATAAATAGTAAAATTCTCTTTAACGACAGAGATTGCGCAGGAGGCCCACCGAGATTGGAGCGCTTGAGCTCCGAGCATGGTAGGCCGAGGCCCTGTTCGTTTTCTATCCTCTAAAATTTAGCACTGGCACATCAAAGAGAATCTTACTATTTATGAATATTTCGATCTATTTAATGATAAAATCTTTTTAACGGATCGGTGTTAATTTTCGAGATGAATCTAATGAACTTAATTAATCTATGTTTTACTAAAGTGATGCTACAATGACTTGTCTTCTAATCACGACTTAATTAATCTCATTAGATTCGTCTTGTAATTTAGTCTAAGGACCTGTAATTTATTTTATAATTAAACTTTATTTAGTACTCTTAAATAATAAGATTTTTTTAATGTAACCGCTATTAAATTTAGATTGCAAAATTTAGATTGCAGAAAACAAACACCCCCGAATGTGTCCGCGTGCGGCAGGGCGCAGTGGGGCGCGTCGGGACCAGCTGTCACGGCTGCAGGATGCTCGCTGTCGACCATGTGAAGTCGAGCGCTGGACCATCGATGTGGGCACATGTGCACATGTCTGTGGGTCTCACGCTTTCATCAGTTAGTGGGCGTTCATTTCCTGCTATAAATTTCGGTGTTGTATAAAATTTAGAAGTATCAGATAAAGTACAATGACAGTATTAACCGTAGCCCCTAATCTAATGTACTAGACAAATCTAATATGATAATTAAGTCGTGATTAGTTGATGGTTTTGTAGCATCACTTTAGAAATATATAGTTATTAGACTCATCTCGAAAATTAACATCCATCTGCAAAGAGGATTTTGTCATTATCTTGATCGAAATATTCCTAAATAACAATACTCTTTTTAACGTGATAGTGCAATGGGCAGGAAACTCATGTTACGTAAAACAAAAATATATCTTATTATACTAGTTAACTTTATAATTTTATAGGTTAAACGAGATATTAAATAGTTTCATAGATATACCAATCGGAATTCACCTTTTATTCAAATGAAAGGAACATAGTTTCATGCTCCTTTCGTTCTCCTTAAAAAAATCTACCTGCGGGTTCTCCTTTCAGACTATCCGCACTGAATACTTTTAAAGCAACCTGCAGTACCGATATGCCGTATAGACGCTGCACCGGGGTACTGAGAATAACGCCACGGTCGTGGATGGCCTCCCGAACGCTAGATTGGGCGCTGTCCCGACGTACGGCACGCGCTGGACGCATGGGGGCCGCACAGCGCTCACCCAACCACCCGTCGAAGAGGAGAGAGAGAGCGAGATACGGGGAGAGAGAGGCTCGTTGCCGCAAAGTAAAGATGGCCAGGAGAGAGAGGTCCCGTGGCACCTTCCCCGCAATGGGGGAGGCGGGCCCCGCCGGCTTCGCGACGGCCCCCGGCGTGGTGGAGGCTGGATCCGGGCCAACGACGGGCGCGGCGTGGCGGCGAGCCGGATCCGCGCCCCGGCGGCAAGGGCGGCGCGCGCACGGGGCGCGTGCGAGCCCGGCGGAGGGCGCAGTGACGCGGCGGCGGGGGAGGAGGGCGGCGATGCGCGCCGGCGCGCACGGTGGCGAGGCGCAGCTCTGCCGGTGGAGACGGCGCCGAGGGAGGAGGTCGAGGCGACGGCGCCAAGCATGGCTGAGAGGGGCCGGGCGGCGCGCGCGGGCGGAGGAGGCGGCGGGGGAGGAGGGAAGGCGGCGTGCGGCACGGGAGGCGAGCGCCGACGGCGCGGGGGAAGTGGGGGAGGCGCGCGCGGCGAGTTGGCCCGGCGGCGGCGGCGGCGAGGCGGAGAGAGGCGGGCGGGCACCCGCCCGCCCGGGGGAAGAGAGTGCGACGGGCGGCGGAGGTGTGCGGGAGGGATGGGGGAGAAAAGAAGAGGGAGAGGAAGAGAAAAGGGAGAGAAGTGGAGAGAAAAGAGAAAAATGAAGTGAAGGAAGAAAAGAAAAAAATTATTTAATTAAAAATAGATTGCTGCTAAACTATTGTAAAAATAAAAGGAAGTGAAGATAGAAAATAAAAAAAGAAAAGAAGAGGGAGAGATGAAAGGATATGGTAGTTGAAGATTGTTGAATAAAATATTACGAGTAGGTAGTTGGATATAGGATGGATATAGAGTATGAACGTGTAGCAAAACTGAATATAGAGGAGTAGAATCTTGCCGACTAGGACGGAATATTTCATTTAGAGGATGAATTTAGAGGATTATTTGGTAATTCATAAGAAAATACCCGCCGCTTCCTCTCATCAACCCGTAAAGATAGGCCGTCGGCAGTACTTAATTCAACTCACACAATGCGAGGTACAGTATTATTAAAGATGGGACCCATAGTGTATTAAAAACATCTTTCTGAGCAATTCTTCTTCCCAGAACCCTCTCTTTTCTCTGTATTCACACAGGGCATCATCGATTGCAACCTCAAACAGCCTAATAGATCTCTCGAGCTGGCAGCAGCAAATCCAGCTTGGTGTTTGTCACATTAATCTTTACCGCAGCCAAATCGCCCTCCTTTCCTTCCTCTCCATCTCTTCCTCTTCGGAATGTCGGATGTAGTTGCGGGGGATATTGTTCTACACTTCTACTCACTAGTAGCCATCGAATTTGATGGTTTAAGTAGCCTTGTGGAGCTCCCATCTTGCCCGCGGTCCCCTAGTATAACATATAGTGCTACTCCCACCGATTCTTCCACATTTTATTTTAGGCACATCTTTCTAGCTAATTAGCAGCAGCCTCTGCAGTGGAGTGGAGACTGGAGAGGATAGCCATGGCCCAAATTGACGATGTGATGCAGGTCTCAGTCATGCTTGATGCGGCGCACCAGGAACTTCTCTGGTTATACTGGAACAGGTCGTATGGCGTGGGGGCCCTCGTGGTTTTGACGGAGAAGATGGCGGCGGTGCTGGGGCACGCGTTGGCCTCCAGGGAGGAGGAGATGCGGTCGATCGAGGAGGCAAAGAAGCAATGCATTATGGAGTGGCTGATGTTGCTCAGGGAAGTCGCCTATGGCATCAGGGCCATGGTCCGCGACCTCATGTCGGGAGGCAGCATGAAGCAAACACCGGTATGTGCATCTATATGGTATTGTAAGGTCTATTGCACCGCTTTTTTCTTTCTTTTTAAATGTATTTCACCCCTTGATTTTAGTTACCCGCAATAGGCAGCAAGTCCGGCTAAACAGATATTGATATTCATGCACTTACTGGTCCTTTTTCAACGCTTTATCATAATTTCAATTTTTAACTGTCTGACATTTGGATAGGATCAAATCACTAACTATCGTGCGGTCTATTTCATGCAGAAGTCAGTGAAGCTCTCTTTCCTCACCAGCAATAAACCAAAGTCAACTACGATGCACATAGATGACATTGTAGCAAAACTGGAAAAGGCAGAGCAGCAGTTTCAGAGCCTCGGATATACTAGGCTTCCTCTTATGAGATGCATGGAGCAACAACGATGTGTTGGTTCTCATGAAACTAACACTAATGAGTACATTGGAAGGGATGAGGATAAACAAAGGATAATGAGTTTGTTGGCACATGCCGAGGCCAAGGCCAAAGGGATGCCTGTCATTCTTCCCATTTTTGGCCTTGGAGGTGTTGGTAAGACAGCCCTGGCGAGAATGATTTTTCATGACTCAGTATTCCAACATTACGCAAAGGCCTGGGTCGATCTGCCTCCAGGAAAGCTGGACTTGGAGCAAATTCATTCATGTATGACCTCTGAATTACCAAAAGCAGGGCAGGAAGACAACAGACAGAAGCTGCTCGTTTTAGATGACCAGTGGGTGGACGGTTATTCATTGGATGATACCTATGGATCAACAATGGACAAACTGAAGCGTAAGCTGTATGACTTCACGAATCTTGTTGTGATAGTGACCACACCCAGCGAAGCTATCGCAGAGTACATGTGCAACTCTGTGGTTAAACCGTACCAGCTACATCCGTTGATGGATTATATGTGCTGGGAAATAACGAAGCGAACTAGTGATTCTGAAGCAAGGCCAGCAGGCAAGGAACACTACAAAGATGCAACAGCAGTGGCGGAGATGGATAGGACAGAGTGTAAGATTGTGAGCAGGTGTGGGGGTCTACCATCAGCAGCTGAAGCTCTTGGGTGCTTGCTGTGGTCCAAGGAATGGCCAGCACACAGAAAAAGGCAGGCTATCTGGAATATTCTTGGGGGATGGCACTCGCCTGGTAATTCACCAACACTATCTCTTCACCGAGCCAGCATGCTTTCCCACTTGAAGCCAACCTACCAGCATTTGCCAATTGATCTAAGGTTTATCTTTGCTCTATGTGCCTTTATCTTCCGAGACCGCAAGGGCCATATTGTAGACGCATGTGACCTGATGAACCAGTTGGATGCCCTTGGCTGTTATCCTACATGGTCGCACATTGCAGCTTTAGTGGATATTTCGTTCCTTCTTCGTGGAAGAATACCGTCAGTAAGTTACAATTTACACTTGATATGATCCAATATATATGACCATTAAGTATTGTGCACTATTCAATAAGCTCTTTGAGCAATATGTCTAATAAATTACTTCAGGAAAAATGGATGAATTTAGTAATATCAGTTTTAATTTCTTTCATCAATCATAAAGGTATTTTAACTACTTGCAGTCAGAATAAAATAAAGTTAGCTAATTCAGAATAAAACTGAATGGGCTTATCATTCAGTAGACTTATAGAATGTACATATTACCTCCTAAAATTTATGGCACCACTCACTCAGAGAAATTGACATAACAGTTTTATCTTGTTTGATGAAACAAGAGGACTCCCCTACTGATTAGTTATATTTTGAATAAAAACCAATGAAATACAAGTACATAATGCCAGTGGTGCCTAAACAAAGGGAAGGAACCAGAAACAAATAAAAGGAATTAAAAAGAAGTGGAGTCTAGCCATGTTTTAATTCCTGGAAAGTATTTATTCTTGCTGGCTCGATAAAGCAGCAGATTGAATTCTCGGAGGAATTTATGTTTAGCCTTGAACCCTTGGATCAATGTTGTTTAAGAGACAATCATTTTGATAGTCCATATGCACCAAACCATTAAAATGATGATTTCCATGTAAACTTAACTCGCAGAGTTCACTTAAAAAACATGAATGCTTGGATGGGCCTCATCCGTCCGGCTATATGTGTACCTATGGACGTTCCAACATTGCCTTCCAAAGCCATAGTATGGGAAAGGTGCTGAAGAGTCAAACTTTTCTTGTTTGAGAACACTTTGAACTCCAAAAGTTTGTTGCAATGTGTTCTTATTTTTTTAATGGACGAATAAACCGGTCTTTTTGTTGGTGGTTTTTGGAATTCATTATTTATGTCATCGTATTTTTGCATGATTCTGCAACATAGAACTCGGACAACAAAATGCCTTAAAATAGGATTCAAGTTAGGTGCTATGCTAAGGGTCTCAAGTTAAAAAAGCTGGAATGATAGGTAAAATAGGTGTCACAGCAAGCACAAGAGTGAGTGGGTTGAATAACTACATGAGAGTGGGCATCTCACGTGAAGTTGTAACCTGTTAGCAACAAGGCTTATGATGGGTTAATAGTGAACTGGATTTATAGGCATGTGGGTACCATGCCATTGCTCCAGGCGTAAACAGCGAGTTTATTCTGCACTATGCTCATTTTATTTTATACCGTGGAAAATATTTTAAAGTCTGTTACAACCATATATCATTGTTAGAGTATAATTGGTAGTCTAGATAGATACAATATCTAGATTACCAATTATACTAACAATAATGTGACATTTGCAATAATGTTATCAGTAACAATGTAAACAAATACAGTTGCAATATCAAGTAGTGTCATAGCAATCAATATGTGTATATATTGTTTAAAATCAGTTGCAAGTACAATAATATACAAATATAATCGTGAATCACGTTAGTTAGGGTACTATATTGTCTGCTTTAAATATAATCGTGCACACAGGTGAACTAAAATGAGCATCCTGCAGTATACAAAAACAATGAAACACTGTACATTTAAATATTTGACATGTTTTTTAATTTCAGCTTATACTTTGCAGGTTAGCGCAATGGCATTAACAATGAACGACCTGGTGCACAATCTTGCAAGATATGTTTTGGGAGAGAGGCTGGTTGTTGTGGATGGTAGAAATAAGGCGAAATGCCCAAATAATTCTAATAACGACAGCAGTGCTTTCTGTGCACTGGTTAGGAATTGGGATACCACACTAGTGAATCTATCAGATATATTACCTGCGGGAGTATTGGCGCTCCGCTTTGAGTGCTGCACCAAGACTGAGCTCCGTGACAGTGTGTTTTCAACAACAAAATATCTTCGCCTCTTGGATCTAAGCGGGTGCTGTGTGCAGAAGCTCCCGGACTCTGTCGGTCTACTGGAGGAGTTGAGGTATCTTAATGCTCCTGGGATCCAAAACCGAGTGTTTCCACTGTCTATCATCAATGGGCTTTCCAACAGCCTAAGGTATCTCAGCCTGCGTGGGTCTTATCAACTCATGGATTTAACAAAAGCATTCAGTAATATCAAGTATTTGGTGCATCTGGACCTGTCTGGTTGTTCAGGGCTAAAATCTCTACCGGAGTCACTTGGAGCACCAGGATTTTTGCAGCACCTGGACCTGTCAGGATGCTCTAGGCTAAAATCACTGCCCGTGTCACTTGGAATGGCCAGTTCTAATCTACGGCACCTGGACCTTTCGCGATGCTCATGTCTGGGAGGGATCGTGGAATTTCTGCGTTACTGTAAAAATCTCAGGTACTTGAACATATCACACAGATGCTGGTATTCTGTTGAAGACTGGTTCCATCTAAATGGTCTCGATGATGTTCTACAAAACCTCAAAGAACTCCGGTTCCTAGGCTTGTCATGGTGCCTTACCCCCTTTTGCTACACCATGCCGCCCGAGGAAAGCAGCACATGCGTGGAAAGCATTATCATTGACCTTGTCAACCTAGAGCATCTAGACTTATCCCACAATAAATTCCTTTTGGAACTACCAAAAACAATTAATCGCCTCAAAGGGCTACGAACACTTGACCTATCTGGTTGCTTCAGACTGCGGAGCCTACCGGAAAGCATAGGTGAGCTGAAAGAGCTACGTATCCTCACCCTATCAGGCTGCCCAAAGCTTAATCCATTGCCGGTGAGCACGCAGCAACAACTAGCCGAGCTCCGGTTTCTAGAGAGCTATGAATTGTTCGCTTGCCGTACTGATTCACATGAGGACACTAGTGGGGGAATAAAACTCGTTGGTGGAGCTGATAGCGCAAGCACATCCAAGGATGCTGCTCGCCTGAAGCCATCTTCCGAAATTACTGAGATTCTGGCCATTAGTTGGTACGTCGCAGTGCCTCTCTTTGTTTGTCCATTTGTGCTTGATCCTATTTCTTCTTTAATTCATGCTTTACTTGAAAAAACGGAGGGTTCCACGGCGCTACTATTTTCTTCGTTCTTTCATTAATATGTTCCATGTTCATCTCTGCAGAAATAGTATTACTGATGAAATTGGAAGGACACATAAACGTATTGGACACGTCCCGGTCCCTACTTCACAAGAAAGAGGATCGCCTTTTGATGAACTAGTGCCAAAAAATCTCAAGTTGGCTCATCTGTTTTTCTTTCCCTTATGTTGATCATTAGAGGCCTCTTGACTTTTCTCTTCCCTATTTTTTTATTTGCTAGTAAAATAATAAAAAATTATAGTGGTTTTCTAATAGAAACTATCTTGTTGCGATCCTATGAATCAGTTCAATTAAAACCTTAGATTTATACTAGAGCCATGTGCGGGCTAGCAATTAGATGAAAACTTCATCATTGATTATTATTTTTAATTTTTTATACTATAATTATGAAAATTTCTTTGAATATATCAGAACTAGCAGAGTGCCCGTGCGTTGCTACAGGCATAACTAATTTAATATTTGAGTTACGATACCATAGAATTATTGTGACATAAATATTAATAAATATTATCAGTGGTGTCCATTTTCATTACATATTGTACAATTAATCTCCATAATTGTTTCAAAGAATATCTCACAATGTGTACTATTTTTAAATTATAAATACACCCATATAAAATTTCTGTTCGAACCATTTTTGCACACTAACTGTTCAAACAGAACACAAAGTACTAAAAAGTAAAATGATAAAATCAACTATGTGATGGCAATTAAGATAAACAATTAAACAATATCTATTATCATTATACTAGCAATTGGCCCGTGCGTTGCTACAGGCATGAACAA
The DNA here is from genome assembly GCA_031894775.1 of Chloris gayana. Lineage (NCBI taxonomy): Eukaryota > Viridiplantae > Streptophyta > Magnoliopsida > Poales > Poaceae > Chloris > Chloris gayana. Next base: position 90,742 of record JAUNZO010000249.1, on the reverse strand, counting down.
ATAAAAAAACTAAAGTAATAATGACTGCACACAACATTTTTTAGAGATGATGAAATTATTAATACCAACTATTTTACGTCTGAAATGTTCAAAATATATTCACTTCTTTTATGCAAATGTACAAATAGGGAAATATGTACACATGCTACATATACAATGGCATCAAGGTTCAATCACTTTTGATTCTCTGTCATTATGTAGACCTCATTCGTCCATAGCTTCTCCAAGCAAATCGGTCCCTTCCAGGTTCCAACATGTATAGAAATATTCTCCATGCTCCACTCAGCAACATTGTGGGCTACCTGTTCATTAGAAGCAATCTTTAGTTGCTTAACCTCTTAAATGAGATCCTCCAGAATGCTAAGAAACGGAATTCATTCTGCAGAGCTAGCTAAGCATCTTTTTCAATCAAAAACTTTAATTTCTTAACCTTTTGTTGACAATAAACAAATCTAGAGATTCCCATAACCCCAGTCCACTCTAAAACAAATGTGCAGTAAATTCTATTCCAACCCCTTACATGTCTACACAAAAAAAAACAGAGATTCCAATAGTGTTTGGGCTTTATCCTACAATCAGATATGTATCCAGTCTATTATTATTAAAAATAAAAGAAAGAAGCAACTGTAATTGGGCGGTTTCCTTTTCTCACCTTGGTTTTTCTTTCAACATTTCATCCGTAAGACACTTTTTTCCTTTCAATATTCATTTCAAATGTACAATCCAGTAAGTCTAGTAGTAAACAATCATGTGGCATCATAACCAAACAGAATAAGGTTCAGCGAAAACAGACTTTTTTTACAACAAAATGTTATTTTTAGTCTTTCTACACAATGATACCTCCTGAGCTAGCAAACTAAGTTGCACCTGAAAGTTCTGTCAATAAATAACTGAAACTGAATGTTGCACAAAGATTGTGAGACAAACAGATCTGAAGGTTTTTTTTTAATAGAAACCTAACAAATATTGATTGGACAACAGTGGTAGCAAAAGAATCACTACAAGAAATCTGACCTTCTGCGACATTTTAATTTTGTTGCAAAAGGTGTGAATTATGTCGCAATATAGAATCCGCGATGTTAGTGTGACGAAAATCAAATCGTCGCCTATAGTCCATTATAAAAAACATTCTGCGATGTTTCGAATTACTTATGTCACAACTTTTCTACGGCGATCTTTACAAAACGTCACAAAGTGCAAGCATGACAATATGACCCATTTAGCTTTATGAGATGTATTTTACCTTATGGGCCAGACCGGTTACATGTGTAACATGATCTAGCTTGGCTCATTTGATATTATGAATCTAGCCCATTTTATTTCATAATCTAGCCCATTTCATGTTTTAGAACCGGTTCATTTAATATTTGTTCATTTAATATTTTAGATCAGGTTGATTTGTTCAAGCTCGTTTTAATATTTAATATATGCTTTACCTCTCTCGGCTGTTTTAATTTTGCCTTTGTTTCTAACTTAACCTTACCAGCTCCTCTTACAAACATGTGACACAAAGGGTCAACATACTGTTAGATGTATATGTATTATTGTAGTTTCCCTTTTCTATAAGGGGTTTTGTGCATATCTACCCACACCTGTATATGTATATATTGTGGCCTAGTGCCCCCATATTTAATACAAGTGCTATTTATAACATGGTATTAGAGCCAACATAACTTTTTTTCCACACGTTGCACTTGCGCATCTGCTGCCACCACAAATCTTCATCTTCGTCGATTGTTGCCTGTCGCTGATTGGATCTCGTGGCTGGTCGCTTTTCTTCCTCCCTTTGCTGCTGCTTGTTCGGATTGTCGCTTTTCATCCCGCCATCGCCTGGACGCGCGACCACCTTGTAGCGGACTGCCGGACTTCTGTTCGCTGCCGAGGAGTCGGGCTCCTACGCCGCCGCCTCCCCCTACCGTCGGGATCGATCTCCCGATTTGATTCCAGTTCACGGCTCGATCTATTTCGGAGCTGGTTGCTCGGCTCGGCTTGCTCTGCCGGCTCGGCTCGCTCCACCGGCTCGGCTCGCCCCGTCAGCTCGGCTCGCTCCGTCGGCTCGGCTCATTAAAAAAAAGAGGACTACAATTTATGGTTGATCGGGCTTTCCTGGTGCGACTCATTATTCTATCGCTTTTGCCTTGTGATTAATTAGATTCGTAGGGCACTAAAAAAACTGCTGCTTGCGCTGCTTTTTCCTTGCGCTCTCGTCGTCGTCCGCCGCTGCATCTCTTGCGCTCTCGCCGTCGTCATGGCTCCGTCGTCATCTTCATCCAGTGGTGTTGTTGTTCTCCGCTGCCCGATGCTTTTCAATGACACCAACTATCGAGACTGGGTTTCTCGTCTTCGGATTCATATGTGTGGTCTACGTCCGTGGGAGTTTCGACTGGTGATCTGTCTTGTCCACCTCGTCCTACTCCTCCTGCACAGCCTGTTCTTCCGGAAGAGCCTGTGCTATCGGAGAAGGCCTATATAGAGGAGAAGGCTGCCTATGAGAAGGAGCTTGAAGCTTATGATGCTACTGTGGTGAAGTTGCAAGCTAAGCATGATGATAGTCCGGCTTCTTTTGATTCTCGGTTTGCTGCATACAGGACATGGGTTGATGAGGATGCTCGAGCTGCTTCTATTCTTGTTGCTAGTATGGAGGATCAGTTTTCTGCAGAGATTGTTTTGTTGGACTTTGCTCATCGGATGTGGACTTTTCTTCGTGACCGTTATGAGCCGTCCGGACGGTCTGCCCTCCTTGCTGCCATACGTCGGGAGCATCTTGCTCGTCCGGGTGATAGCACGGTTGATGAGTTCTATGGTTAGATGTCTGCTATTTGGCGTCGGTTTGATTCTCTCGGTCCTCCGTTGTCTCCTGCCACATGTGAGTCCTGCCTGAGTCGGAAGAAGGCCTTGGAGCTTCGTCGCACTTATGACTTCTTGACTCGGCTTTGGGATGAGTTTGAGCAACACCGTGCTCAACTCCTTGCTCGTCACCCTTGTGTCTCTCTGCTGGAGGCCCTTGCTAAGATTCGTAATGAGGAGACTCGTTTTCGTAATGGTGGTTTGCTACGGTCCCCCTCGGTGCTAGCTGCTCGTTCTTCATCGTCTTCAGCTGCTACTCCTACGGTGCCTTCACCTATGGTGCCTTCATCCGGGAGTCAAGGTGGGGGCAGCGTTCTTCGGTGTGAGCATTGTGGCAAGGAGGGTCATGTTGAGTATTATTGTTTTTAGAAGAAGAAGGAGAAGGCTCGTGCTCGTCGGTCCTCTCGGAGTGCGGTTAGCTCTGGTATTGGAGGTTTTCGGGGAAGTTCTACTAGAGTGGACACTCGGGATCTTATCGAGGTTGCTTAGTCGCCTTGCTACCCCGTCGTTGCCGGGAGCTGCTGGTACTGTGACTCAGCCCTCTGCACCTACAGGTTCTGCTGCTGCTTCTCGGTCTTCCGGATCGGGATCCCACTCTTCTCCTTCGGATACTTGTCCTTGGATTCTTGACTCTGGTGCTTCTTACATGGCTCCACATTGTGCTTCTCTCTCTTCGATGGTTTCTCCATCTCGCTCTTCTTTTGTTCATACTGTCGATGGATCCCCTCTTCCTGTTGTTGGGAAGGGTACTCTTTTAACCGACTCTTTTTCTGTTCCTAATGTTTCTTGTGTACCTGATCCGAGCATGCAGCTTATATCCGCTGGTCAACTTACCGATAATGATTGTCGTGTGATTTATGATTCTGAATTCTGCTATGTTCACGATCGTTCCACGGGTCACCTGGTTGGCACTGGCCCTCGGCACCATGATGCACAGCGTCTTTGGGAGCTTCACCGGCTTCATCTTCCTTCCGTTGCGTCCGCCGATCTTGGCTCTGGGTCCGCTGCATTGTCGACTTCATCTTTTGCTCGGTGGCATCATCGGTTGGGTCATATATGTGGCTCTCGTCTGTCCACTATGATTCGTCGTGGTCTTTTAGGGTCTGTTTCAGGTCATGAGTCCTTACATCGGTGTCGGGGTTGTAGATTAGGCAAGCAGATACAGGCCCCGTTTGGGACAGCTTTTGGAGCAATTCCATCCAATATAAGCCGGTTAAGGTGCCAAACGGGCCGATTTTTGACCCACTTCTACCGCACACGATTGTCTTGTAGCCCTCTCATATGCCTACAACGCGTAATCCACCCCGGAGGTCGATTTATCGGGACACACCGCGTTGGAGATATAAGACGCCACGAAGTTAGGAGTTATTTACCCGCAAATGCCACTGAAGTACCCCCAACAAGCCTCCCCGAACCGGACGCACCCATCCACGCACTCGCCCACTAGCAACGCGAGCTAGGGTTGGAGCGCGACTCCCGCAGCCGCCGTGCGCCGCCCCTGTCCCGATTCACCGCCGCGCGACTCGACCGCGGCCTCCCGCCGCCCCGGCCCCGCCGCCCCTAGATTCGGCCCCGCCACCCCGGCCCCGCCGCCCCTGGATTCAGCCCCGCCGTCCATGGATTCGTCGTTGCTCGACCGTTCCTCCAGGGCGAGCAAGCTTCGCCCGTGGTCGTCTTACGGGAAGGCCTCTCCCTGCTCGCCTGCTGCATTTCTGCCGGGCAAGAAAGGTATGCCCTCTTCCCTGTTAAGTTTAATGCCACTACTATTGGTTCGTATTTTTAGTGTATGGATTTAGGTGTATATTATACAAAATATTGTAGTTCCATTGCAGTTCCTAAGATGGCCAAGGTAGTGGCAAAGTGGGACTCATGGGTGCACAAGATCTGGTTAGACATTTGTGTGGAAGAAGTTAGAGCTAATAATAGACCATAACATTGCTTGAATGCATTAGGATATGCAAATCTTGTGAAAAAGTTCACTGAACGTACAAAGAGGGCATACACCCGTGATCAACATAAGAATAGATGGGATAATTTGAAGAGGATGTATACCCAATGGAAGACATTGAACATAAAAGCTTCTGGTTTAGGAAGAGACCCTATTTCTGGATGTATTGATGCAACCGAGGATGGTGGAACGAGCAAAATTTGGTGAGTGCTATTGATAATGTTTTCTATTATGCACATATGGTGGCTGCTACTGATTTTGTTATCTAATGCACATTTTCTTGCTGGTTTTAGGCTATGCCAGGATGTATAATATTCAAAACAGTACCACTTGAGTTTGAGGAGGAGATGCAGATCATATTTGATAGTATATGTGTCACCAATGCAACCTCATTTGTTCCCGGAGGTAATAGTAGTGCAGCATGTGCTGCTGCTACGAAAGAAAATGGTGTTGGAGATGCTGGAAATGAGGTAGATGATGTGCCCAGCAATGACATACAATCACCAGGAGTTTGCAAACGTTCCGCTGAGAAACGACCTGCTGCTCATGGTGCTTCTCCAAAGGATAATAAGAAGGGGAAGAAGACATATAGAGATGGTCTTATGAAGCGGTTGGTTGATGCATATGAGAAGAAGTCTGAAAGTAGTAAATATTCAGCTACCTCAGTTGCGGTTGATCATGTGAGGGAGGAGATAGCTCATTTGCTAGATGTGGTCATTCAATCCGGAGCAGAAGAAGGGAGTGATGAACACTACTATGTAACTCAACTTCTAATTAAAAAGGAGTATCGTGATGTATTTCTCACCTTGAAGACACCAACCGGGAGACTTGCTTGGCTTAAGAGGACTTGGGAGGACAAGCAAAAGCATTAGGCTTGTTGTACTGTCCTTAGCAATTTGCACTTGGCAATTATGTATCCTTTGCACTTTGTATCCTGTTGTACTAGTATTCTTAGCACTTCGTATCCTGCTGCACTATGTATCATGGTATTGCTTAATAATTGATGGAAGTTTTCAAGTCTTGTATGTCCATGATGTTTGATGGTTTCTACATCTTCTATATTATTTTTCAGATGAGCACATCAAGTGATATAGCAGAAACAGATGAGGTCATGCAAGACTCTAGTAGTGATGATGAGTTCACGATTGCATATGCTGCTTTGGAATTAATGGATGACAATTATGATCCACGTTCCAACAAGCCTAGAACTGTGCAAGATTAAGCAATTATGTTCAATGGCGATTATGTTGTTAATTTACGGCAAGGTGCCAGCAGCAAGCATCGTAACTAATTCCTTGTGCTTATCGAACGGAAATAAGTCGTTGCATAAAGAGTCCATATGTGACAACACATGCGAGGTAGTTTAGAGTCCATGAACCATGAGCCGTAAGAGTGCTAAACCGGAATCAAATATTTTTCTATAAATAGCAACAGATACTCTTCACATCCTCAATGCCTCACGTCCTTAACAGATTAAACGCGTCCTCACGTCAGGTCTTCGATAGTCTTGTACACGGAAGAAACAACAGATTAAATACGTCCTGAAGCTCGAAGAGATCGCCTCAGAAGAATTCATAACAAGATCATGACGAAGGACACGTCATCACGCTCGAAGAAAATTCTGTCTGAACTAGAAGAATCCAACAGACTTCGTGCTATTGAATTTGCAATTGGAGACAGATGTTGCAATGAGGTATAGTTGCTTTCAGTTTGGGCTGTGCAATCATGCATATCTATAATTCACATGAATTTGGATGTAACTTCATCAGGTATATTGTATCTAATAAAGCAGAAACAAAAAAGGATCACATGCCCCACAACACATAAACAACATCAGGAGAGTAGCATTCGAGCTTTTGATTTCAGAAACAGAAGAACAATAAGCCCATTATCACAATATTTTCAGAAACAAAAAAAAAATTTAGTATCACCTTTTCGAACAATTCGCCACACATCTCAGTATGAGCAGCATCCACGGTTTCTTTAGGGATGTAGAGACGAACATGGAATGTCATCAAAGCTTCCACTACCACCATACTAAGCTCTCCATCAGCAACAAACTGCTGAAGCTTCTGTCTGTAAATATCTGAAGTTCAAAGCAGCATTAATACTTGCTGAGAATCAGAATACAAAGTGAATCATTAAACAGACAAAATTTTTTGAAACTAAAGTATGTGATGATGACACTGCTGCCAATACACAGAATCAACACTTGTGCAGCAGTCTGACAAGGACAACATGCTACTTTCGACCAACAAAAATTCCTTCGGAGTGAGAACCCATTCCTGAACATATTCAATAAAATCCAGCTGAACCAAAGAAACATTTTTCTACAAAATACATCCTATAATAAAGTTTTTTATTATTATTGCTCAAAAAAATACTTCAACATCAGCATGACAACAGAGTTTATGGTGCTAGCTGAGAATTTGGAGGTATGCTGCTTTGCTAGGGACTAAAGCCAATTCATTATTAACTACTTTAGCAAGTTTCCTCACTACGGGAAGCAGCCCATGTGCCGTGTGTCCACGGCACACGGCACAAGCTCTCTAGCACACGGCACATATTGTGCCGTGTGTCGCTCACGGCAAAGCGCACACGGCATAAAACTTGACGGCACACAAACTGTGCCGTGTGTCTTTTGTCGGGCACACGGCACAGTTGCACCCATCTATGCCGTGTGCCGTGGAAGCACACGGCATCGATGGGTAACGCCGTCGTTATCTTGACGGCCAACTGTGCCGTGTGCCTTGCCCCGTGGCACACGGCACAGTTTTCCCATTGTGCCGTGTGCCAATGTCATGGCACACGGCACAATATTTTCAGGTTGCAAAAAAATGTATATGATGGATTTAACCATTAGTGTCATCTCATTAAAGCATATGCCAGCACCGAAATGTGGAAACACGCTAGCACACAACATCAGGAACCCAAAATAAAATCAGATAACTTCAACTATTGGGAGAAAAATACTTGGCTTGCAACGACAGCAAAGAAATGGCCTATTCTGCCGCTTGGCATCACAAATTGGTAGCAAAAAGCTCTTCTTAAACAGATATGATTAAAATAAAGGAGTAGCATACACGTATCTAATAACTAATCACAAGTCATAATTAATCCATGCCATAGTAAAACCATGCATTATCCTCACATGCATCAAGACATGTCGATTTGACACATAGGCAACAAAGAAAATGCAGACACCTCAATTCACTGTTTTGGATCAACTTAGTTATACTTGGATGCTAGATGCAGCCATCGGTGCCGCCTCTAGCTTCTCCGCCGCAAGTGCCCAATCTGTACACAGAAATCAAACGCCTAATAAGCCAAATTGAAAGATCATTATCTCACTGAAATCAGAAATTAATGAAGTACAAATTTGCAGTAATGTACATGTTGGCAAACAGTATGAAGTCTGAATTCCGAAGCAAGGTTTTCAAGCTAGAATTGATGAAATGCATCTATTAAAAGGACATGTGAATTCATAGTATTTTCTTAAATAACAGGGAAAATAGAAATTCATGCCACAATAAATGGAGCAACACCCAACCATAAGATGCCCACCAGGGGAACCAAAGAGCCCATGCAAAAAGGAATTCAGATAAAGGATATAATGAAAAGTCACAGAAACAACAGTGGAGAAACAACAGTGGAGCCTATATGATATAACTTTAACTAGATTTTCAAATCTAGATAACCATGTCTGACAGAGCAAGTACTGACACTGATAAAGTAAGTAATATAATGCATGAGGCTGGCAAGGATTAATTCTACCGAATTAGGATACCTGATTCACCCAAACATATTTGTTGGCAGTCGAATGGAATACATTTTCCAGATTAATGATTACCACATCAAAAGTTTCCAGATTAATGATTATGATATCAGAAATTTCCAGCTTAATGGTTATATCTTAGGTCTGATCTGAATATCTTAGAAGAAAATGAATGAATTGCAAGGAAACATTAACACCATACCTATATTAAATAGTGCAAGCTCTCTCTCCGGCACATTTGGCTTCGCAACTACGCCTTCAGGCTCCACGGTGACAAGAACATAAACCTACATACAGCAGTCAAAAAGGGAACTCGTAAGCCACTATCAAATAAGCATGCAATTGAAGAATTTTTGAAAACTTAGCTGCAAGGTATGGTTTGACTTATAAATACCTTAAAAATAAAACTGATTGCTGAAGAAAGTGTGCTACTTGCCAATTCCACTTGATTACTTTCCTTCAGGTATTCAATAAATCGCATCCAGATGTCTATACAGCCTAGATATAATAATAAACATCTTTGTTACAGGGCAACAACCTGAAATAGAATTGTGCAGCATAAAGTAAAGAATAAAAGAAGAGATGCAACCATCAAGACCTAAGATCAAGACTGTAGCCATGCATACCTTAGTCAAGTTTTCTGTCCTCTCAGCAAAATCAAAGTAAGTGTGCCATATTGCCATTTCAGAATCATCCACTGGACCATGGCAATAAGATGACCTGATGATGGCACTTTCAAATATCAAAGGGGTATATAGGCACCAGAGGACAAATTGGTTAATTCATATGCTCTGCGGCCGCGGGGCGCGGGAGGCGCGGCCTGCCGCGGGAGGAGGCGGTGAGGCTGGCGCCGGGAGGGGCGGTGAGGCTGGCGCGGGGAGGGAGGCGCCAGGCTGCGCGGGGAGGTGCGGCGAGGTGGTGGCATCGCGGGAGCCGGGAGAAGAAAGGCACGAATGGATAAGAGAAAGAAGGAAAAGGTGGCGCCCGTGGACATAACCTGCAGCTCGTGCCGTGTGCCTTGCATCTAGCACACGGCACAGAAATCTGTGCCGTGTGTCTCGGATCTGGCACACGGCACAGAAATCTGTGCCGTGTGTCTTGGATCTGGCATACGGCACAGATTTCTATGCCGTGTGCTGAATGAAAGACACACGGCACAGATTGAATATATATATATTTTTCCCCTGCCTTCTAATTTTATTTATATGTATTTCAAATATTTTTTGAAATAACTAATGAAAATGCTTCCAATACATATTACCCGAGGTTTGATCAAAGAAATTGTTTCATTTCATGTACTTTTTCTCTAAAATTCAATTTCAAACATTAAAATCCTACATTGGCAAAAAAAATTAAAAAATTTCAAACGAATCCTAAAAATACCGAAATTCTTCCTAGGCACATTTCATATGATGTGTAACCTACTTAAAAAGAGTTGCCTTCAAAAACCAATTTAATCTTCAAATTGTTTCCAAATCATATTGAATCATTCTCATGACTCGAAACTTCTCGAGAGATTCTCAATTTTCTAAACAACGTAGGTGGTAACTTTTGCGAAACTTCTTCCACTCTTTACCGCAACATCCATACATGAAATAATGATGTTAGCACAAATATCATGAGTTTTAGACTTCATTTGCATTTTCTACAATTAAAACACCCGTGGCCAACATGATATTCGTGATATTTTATGTAAAAATTGAGCGACATTTACTCTATAGAGCCTGTATACGGTCTTAAATTGGTCTTACGAACATGAATATAAAGTTTGTTTCCGACATATTCCAATATTTTAAACACTTCCAGTTCAAATTTTAAATATCACGAGAAAATGCCGATAACAAAATAAATGCGTCAAATATAATAAAATTTCAAAAAAAATGCACAACTTTGTACCATAAGGTGTCACATATAGTCTCCATAGTAAATAAAATAATTTCAATACGAAAAGAGGTAAAAAAATTATTGTGCCGTGTGTTAGGCAAAAACACACGGCACAATAATATGTGTGCCGTGTGCTCGTTGGCTGGGCACACGGCACGGAGGGGCACCTGCCAAGACATCCCACGCCATGAACCGTGTCGTGTGCCCGCCGTGTGGCACACGGCACGATGATGAGTGTGCCGTGTGCCTGAGCGTGGCACACGGCACGCTGGTGCGTGTGCCGTGTGCCCACCAAATGCACACGGCACACACTCGTTCTGCCGTGCGTCTGTATTGTGCCGTGTGTTTTTGTGCGGCACACGGCACAGTGGCCTCTGTGCCGCGTGCCCGACAAAAACACACGGCACAATCCTGGCACACGGCACATGGACTGTTTCCCGTAGTGCCTTACGTATATGAGAGCTTTGACATCTCACAAAATTCCTTATGTTCCACGCTTCCCCATCCCAATTATATTTCTTAATTCATTCAGAGGAGCAAGCTGCATTATTTTATTACAGGAACATTATCGTTAAGATGGTAACCAATGAAACACATTGCTACGGTCATAAAGTATGTGCAGAAAGATACTGACCAATTTCAATGTCCTAAAACAATGGATAATTGTAATTGTAAAGTAACCCTAGTCTAGTCGAGGCAAGTTATTGTACTAATGACGTTTATTTCATTTTGGCAATTCATCTAGCACTGTGTTCATTACCTTCTCATCGTCAACAATTCCATCTGAAATTATTTCTGATGCATAGGCCCTAAAGAGTAGCTTTAGATCATCAGCCCTCCTATCATGATCAGATTATGCTCTTCACCTATGTAGACCAAGAAATTAATATATCAGATAAGATTTTAGTAAACTGTAACATCAAGAGGTTTTATGTTTTACCTAATGAAATAGGTCCAAGACCACGACCACGAGCAAACTGATCCTCTTGAGGATGCTTGCTTAATCTTGTAAGCAATCTGTTAAATTCGACGACAGTCTTCACTTCATCACCCTCCAACACCCGCGCCGCCACCTTCCTCTACCGCGGAGCCGCGCTGCCGCCTGCTCCTTTGCCGTCGAGCCGCGCCGCCGCTGGCGAGAACACGTGAGGGAGGAAGGGATCCGCCACCACCTTCCACCTCCACCACATAGCCGCGCCACCGCCTGCTCCTTCATCGCGGAGCACAGCCGCCGCCTGCCTCATTCAGTGCTGGTGGCTCGCAGGAAATGGACGGGAGGAAAACTGCTTACGTACTTGGAACCCTAATCTAAAAACAAATGGATGAGGCATATGTAGATTATGATGATATTAGAGATTATAATTTCGTTAATTGTTAAAGTAATAATGAAAAGTTAAATGAATATAGACAATTTTACCCTAACTAATGGCCATTAGTTACTAATTTTCAAAACTAAATCTCTACCGTTAGATCTAACTAATAGCCATTAGTTGAGGAAAACTAATGGCCATTATTTTGGACTTGAAAACAGCCCAAAATCTCAAGTTTGTTTCCATGTTCAAAATACATGGCGAGGAAAAGAGGTGGCATGGTAGGAGGCAATGTTGTGTCATAGCAAACACAACTGAAATGGTGTCATATTTTTTTTTTTGATTTGCCACCAAAGTTTCTGGGAGAGTTTGGATAGTGACCACCTGATCTACTAACATTGGCTAGGGCTTCGTAAAAGTAGATTTTACCATGTCTTTGTTTGCCCTGTGTGTGAATTACATTTTTTTCTATAATTGAAGGTAACCATACAGCTTGATAACAACCAATGTGGAATCAATAAAGCACCATTTAACAGGTATCAAGTGTTGGTTGAGATGTGAGTAGTTGGACAACAAGAAGATGACTGAAGGGAATAAACTGATTAGATTCCTATGGTAGTCGGAAATCCTACTCTTCGATCATAGTCCCAAACCTAGAATATTAATTTTTGAAGTCAAGAATACCACTACACTCAGAGGTTATGGTATTAAAAGATAAAGTTTCTGACTTTTCTCAAATTAATCTCCCACCAGGTCAGCTAGCTATAGTTCCTGGTGGACTTTTCTTAATATTTTGTGAATCTCCATCTCCACCCCTTAAATTCACGAGTCAATGTGTTACATATCCAAGGGCCAATAGAAACATACGTTAAAATCGACGGCCCATAACGATTGGATGAACCCACACCCATCGGATCGGGAAAAGAAAGAAAGACCAACTGCAGCGTTTTGATCGGATACCCCATCAGATCGGAGAAAAAAATAGCAACAACTGCCGTTCGAAGGAAGCGCCACCACCGACGTCTCCTCCTGCCGTCCATCCATCAGGCCGCGTTGCACGCCGGGCTCGCCTCCTGCCGGCCGTCCACCCGCCAGCGCCGCACGCCAGGCTCGCCTCCTGCTGGCCGTCTACCAGCCAACGCCGCACGCCGGGCTCGCCTCTGCCGGCCGTCCACCAGGACGCGCTGCACGCCGGCTCGCTCCTGCCGGCCGTCCACCCATCAGCGCCGCACGCCGGGCTCGCCTCCTGTCGACTATCCACCCGCCAGCACCGCACGCCGGGCTCACCTCCTGCCACTCGTCTACCAGCCAGCGCCACACGCCGGGCTCGCCTCTTGACGGCTGTCCAGCAGGCCTGCGCCCTGCCGGCCTCTCCTCCTGCCGCGCCCTAGCACCAGGGCAGTGCCGCATGTCGGCCTCTCCTGCCGCACGTCCACCAAGGAAGGCATCACCATTTGGATCGAGTAACGCGCATCGACGCCGTCTCGCCTCGCCTGCACCTTGCCGGCGGCCGTTCCTCCCGCCCTCTCCCGGCTTCCAAGTAATGTTGCACTTACCGATCGCCCACGCTTTTCGATCCCTCCTTATTTACTTCCTGGGTTCTCCTCATTAGTGTTGTGGGTTATTGTAGGGTTCCAGGTTTCATAGACCTTGTGGATTTTAATTTCGGTGACGAAGGACGCCCATCATTAGATGCTTGTGTATCTGTCATCTCCTTCTAGGCCTAGGTTCGTTGGTTGCATATAGCATTAGGGTTGTCAGAACGAATGGATGCTGTTTCAGCTTGCAAAGTCCGGGGTGAACTGTTGTGTTATTATTTTTCAGCTTGCTGAAGAAATTGTTGATTGATTCGTAGTGTAATTTGTACTTCAGCTTGCTGAAGAAATGCGTCTTTCTTTATATATGTTGATTGATTAGGTTCTCTACTTCAAAAACAATGCAAATGCATAATTGAGACACAAGTTCTCATGCTGAAATTTTATAAAACAAAAATATAACACATAACCAGCGATGATCCAAATATGCCAATTGGGAACCCAATTTTCAATTTCTCTCTTGTAATTTGTCCATATGAGTTTCCTTTGTTTGTACCCTAATTAAAGTATCCATTAAACGCTAAATCACAGGCAACGGCAATGTGATCAGTTCCCCATTTTTTTTCTGTCAAGCAACTATAATAGCCCATATTAGTATGCCGTCCTGGTTCATAACCACCATGGCCCTCCGCCACTGCTACCTGACCATCAATTGTTTTTTGCATGAAATGTTTACTGTTGACATGTTCAAATTATTTTGTGCTGTATTCAGTATAGCTAATATTGCGCTCAATTTGTACAGGACAAATGTAAACCATTGTGTCTGACAATCATCAGCCAGAGAGAATGAGCACACCGAAAGGAAATCGGACCCCATTTCAGAAATTAACTAACAAGATCCAAGGTGGTTTGTTCATATAACCAATATCTATGTGCTTTTACATGTAAACTTTCCTAAAGGCGCATCTAAAGCATGATATATGCCCCTATTACCCACTGATCATAACAACAAATCAATCAGTACTTCCAGACCATGAATGCAACACAAGGAGTGAAGAGCATAAAAGGAGAGAGAAGAGGGCAAAGTATATGCGAGAATATCGTGTAAAGAAAAAGGTCGAAGCTTACACGGTGCCTGATAATGGAGATGGTATGATTTTCAGTGCCGGTGTCATAATTTTGCATATGAATATAAATATTCATATACTTGAATAAATATTTGCTCATCTTAATTTCCATAACTCATATTTGCTCAAACTACGTTCCATAACTTATTAGACACAACTTATTTTCGTCTTATTATTACTTATGTGTTAATTTACTTGGCCTACATATCATGTAGTCTGGTCAGGCAGTAACAATTCCGTGTTGACGGAAATACGTGCGAGTGTTGCACTTGCACAACAATGTGGACGATCGATGGCAGTGAAGCGTCATGCTATGATGAACACACAAGAGGAAGCAGAGAACATAGGAACTCAACAAAAAATACCAAATGGCGGGAACTGGATCAGGTATTGGCAGCCCATTTGGTGGTCCACCATCGAACCCAACAATTGGTAATTCTATTAATGTACTTTAATTTGATTCACATCGCACTTCGTATGTTGACCCCTATTTGCACAATCTTATGTATTTCCTCTTTCATAGGACATTCTCCGCTATGATGAACACACAAGAGGAAGCAGAGAACATAGGAACTCAACAAAAAATACCAAATGGCGGGAACTGGATCAGGTATTGGCAGCCCATTTGGTGGTCCACCATCGAACCCAACAATTGGTAATTCTATTAATGTACTTTAATTTGATTCACATCGCACTTCGTATGTTGACCCCTATTTGCACAATCTTATGTATTTCCTCTTTCATAGGACATTCTCCGCTAGGAACTGCTGCTTCAATGGTGTACCAGTCATCTCCGATTCCATGTAAGGAAAATATCAACCCGGATGATCCATCTGATTGGCTACATAGAAATGATAACTATGTTCGTGACTATTATCAAAGACCATATTGTGGTATTCCTTTCCAATGTAAGTTATTGTTGTCTCCTGTTAAATATTTCAAAATAAATAAAAAAATTAGAAAACCAATATATTAATTATATGTTTTGACATGCTGTGTTACAAGGGGGTAGCCAGGGGAAGGACAGGCTGTTACGCAATAATCGTGAGTATAAGAAACGTGTACCATGTGCCAAAACAAAGCATCAAAAAATACCAACACCTAGCCAAGGTATTGTGCTTCTGATTTCATGCATGTTATAAAATGTTGCTAACAAGTACTTTTTAAATACGTATTCTAACTAACCGGTATCATATTCTGTGTATTAGACTCCAACCCTTTTCTCTCAGATATACAAAACAATGTTCACCTTGCGCGAGAGCGCGAAAACTCTAGGAATGGTAGAGAACCCATTCAACCTGAGTTCGATAGTGCAATGTATGAACCCACTGATCCCGATAATGATGCTGGTGAAGGTGAGTCCAGATTTTTATGAGTATCCTTTTTATCTATTATATATTAGATATACAAATTAGTTTGTTCAGTTTTTCCTATCCTAATTTTACTGTGTTATAGAGGATTTTGATGAAGACGGTACCGTAGACTTGACAGACCATGAACTCAACATTTTTCTTGGACAAGGTCAAGCGCACATTCTTCATTCTGTGATATATTTTTGAATACTATATGAAATATTTTATTAGACAATGAAAGATTGTCTTTTTTTCAAATATGATGATTTTGAGTCATATCGTGTTCCTGTTGATGGAACTGATATTATTGGTGCTCATGATCCATATGACTTTGTGTACCATAATCTACCAACTGTACACCATGTGTTGACAAAAGTGCCTGAGTGCTAGTTTTGTGGGGCAATGAGATTTCAATATGAGTCACCTAGATTTTGCTGCAGAAAAGGGAAATAAAGGTCCATATTCCTGATGTACCTGCTGAGCTGAAACGATGGTTTACCAGTCAGGTGGACCATGATGCTAAATATTTTAGAAAAAAATATAAGGTATTTCAACTCCCATTTGTCTTTCATAACCCTTGGAGTTACACTCGGATAGACGAGTCAGCACTGCAGTTGGGACTGGAATATATACATTTCGTGTCCATGGTGCATTGTACCATCGACTAGACCAGTTGGTGTCGGGATCCTAGGGACCACGTCGTTTGCAGCTCTACTCTTATGATACTGATGAACTGTGGCATTGAATCATAGAGTAAAGAGATATCCTGATCTAGATATCAACCTTATCCGCAATATCTTACGAATTTTACAAGATAACCCATATGTAGAAACATTCAAGAGGGTTGGCTCTATTCCAAATTTAGATTACTACAGGATTGAGGTCAATACTAATATGACAACCTGATCAACGAAGGTATAATGCGCCGACGACATCACAGGTTGCTGCAATCTTGGAAGAAGGGAATGATCCACAGAAGAGTTTTGATAGGAGTGTGATTGTATATGCCAAAGGTGACCGCCGACGGTATATAAGAGCTTACCACGGTTGTTATGACCCACTAGTGTATCCTTTGTTCTTCCCTAATGGCGAAAGTGGGTGGGATCAGTTCATGCCATATGACAATGGGCTATCAAAAAATCTCGAGCCGACGATCCTGGATGACACAATTAAGACACGAGGTAAGATAGTTCATTGGAATAAAAAAATAATTAATCTAGGTTCATCAAAATATCTACCATGTATTTATAATTTGCATATATTTTTTACAAGGTCAAAGTGAAGTGCCAGATTCTGAGACTATGGGATATAGGGAGCCAGACAGTTCTGGGAATCTTACAGGTATAAAATGTAGATGTAGTTGTGGTAACTTCTTCTTTCTTCTTCACTGTTGATTACAAAATGAGCGATATAATGCTTCTGCATGAAACACTCATAATGAAATTAGCATATCTAAATAAATTTTAAAATTAATTAAAGTTTTTTTAATGGTAAGTTGTTGTTACATGTTGACCTCTGTTTACAAACTCATAGTGATATACTTTTTTTTATTCACAGTCCATGGTGACATGCAAGATCATGTGATGGAGGATGGCACTTTAAATGATCATTCAGGTAAGAGTCGTAATGAATATGTCATATATAAACTGTACTTTAAATCATTATGTGTTCTATATACTAATCAATTTTCTTTTGTAGACAATGGTGAGGTTGAACATGAAGTTGACAATAATTTGGGTAGCGATGAATTCTTAAATAGGGTGGCAGAGGTCGCAGAAACTCATAAATTTGTCACTGCAAGGGAGTACTATGCTTTCAAACTGCAAGTTAGGAAGAGACTTTTTAACATCATATTGTTCGGAGGACGACTTTTCTAGCAATGGGCTGTCGACATGTATATCAAAATTGAATCCATGAGGCTGGACTGGTACTCTAATCTGAAGCATCAAAAACTCCTACGGGCAGAGCTATGTCGGGTGAGAAACTCTTGTAGTTTTAGGTTACACATCTTGATTTTGTCATGAATCTGTAGGCTAATTTTAATTTTATTATTGGATTTTGATATTCTAGGGATTGGTAGATGTGATTTCTGCTGGAGAGACACAGGCTTCCAATATTGGAAAAAGAGTTGTGCTCCCTCGCACTTTCCCAGGTGGTGATCGTGATATGCAGCGAAGATTTCTTAATGCAATGGCTATTGTCCAATGTTTTGGGAAACCAGATTACTTCATCACAATGACCTGTAATCCATACTGGGAGGAAATAACAAGCAACCATGAGCCAGGGCAGACACCATAAGATAGGCCAGAATTGGTCGCGAGGGTATTCAGGGCGTTGAGAGATATAACAGATTTGTTGACCAAGAGGAAGTATTTTGGACAGGTTGCAGCATATGTACATGTAACTGAGTTTCAAAAGAGGGGCCTACCACATGAACACGTTCTTTTGATCATGAAGTCAGGTAGCAAGTTAACAAGCCTAGATGGATACGATAAAGTAATCTCGGCGAGAGATATCGGACAAAGAAAAGTACCCAATATTACATAAGCTTGTCACCAAGCATATGCTGCATGGGCCATGTGGTGTACTTAATAAAAATTGTCAATGTATGGTAGATGGAGAGTGCCGCTTTCATTATCCTCGACAGTTCCGTGCAGCAACGCAACAAGGAAGTGACTTGTATCCTTTATATAGGAGGAGGGATAATGGGTTTCGTGTGAAGATTAGAGGTGCAGAGTTAGATAACAGATAGGTGGTTCCATATAATCATGGGCTACTTATGCGGTATAACTGCCACATAAATGTGGAGGCTTGCTCAAGTATTAAGGCTGTTAAGTATCTTTTTAAATATGTACAAAGGCCATGATTGTGCATCATTCTCAGACCTAGCAAAAAATGAGGATGGCATAATTAATGAGATACGTCGGTACAGGGATGGCAGGTATATATCACCACCAGAAGCTGTGTATAGGATATTTGGTTCCTTATGTTTGGTGTCTATCCATCAGTCTTGCAGCTCCAACTTCATTTACCTAATATGCAGTATGTAGTTTATGATGGAGATGATAATCTTGATAATGTTGTGAGACGACCATCTGCGTCAAGGACCACACTCAGAGTATTTCGAGATGAACTGTGTAGATGATTTTGCAAGAACTTTATTATACCAAGATGTTCCTGAACATTATATATGGATAGCAGGTAAGAAGGTGTGGCAAAGAAGAAAGCTACGAGGTAGGGGACAGATTGGACAGATTGTGTATGCACATCGTGCTGAGGGAGAGAGATATTATATGAGAGTGCTTCTCAATCACATAAGAGGCGCAACCTCATATGAGGATTTGAAACAGTGGGTAACATTACATATTCCACTTTTAGAGAAGCATGTGAGAAATGAGGGCTCATAGAGACAGACAAGACACTTGATGATGCTTTGACAGAGGCATCAATGTTTCAAATGCCGTGTGCACTTCGAAGACTTTTTGCAACTATTATCGTGTTTTGTGAGGCTACCAATGTTCGGGAACTTTGGCACAAGCACAAGGAATCAATGTCGAAGATTACGCCGAGGGGGGGGGGGCACTAACAATGTTGCAGCAGTGCAAATGGCTCTTAGAGATATACGGGGTATGATCCATTCAATGGGAAAGGATATAGGATCATGTGGTCTACCCGAGTTGAATGAGCTGAATGATGCAGGTATAATATTATTTTCTAATTTTTTGGTTAATGATTCGTCTTTCCATATTGTTCTCTATTTACCACTATTTGCGAGTAAATTGATGGTAATAAATTATTTATCTGTCAAGGTTGTGATTATATTTTTTTCTGTTTTCTGGTTAATCAAAAGTATTATGAGGATGCTCTATAAATTTATCTATGCAACACTATATATAAAAATACCTATTTGATATTTCATAAGTGGTTTCAATAATGGAAAATAGTGTCTCAATTTGTTTTTATACCTTATGATGGAAAGTTGTAAATTAATTATACGTACTATCTCTAACAAATCACAGTGGGCATCATTTTTAATTTATATTGCTATGTTTCTGGTTAATAAAATGCCCCGGAATACATCATATTAATTATATTGCTATGTTTCTGGTCAATTCTTAAATGACCCAATGAGAGAGGTTAGGGAAGACCTTTTTGTCGGCGTAGACAACGAACATCTATGTGCCTATGCATCTCTTAGCGAGGAGCAACGTGCAGGATTTGACGAAATAATACATCATGTGTTTAATAAGAAGGGAAAAGTGTTTTTCGTTGATGGTCCAGGGGGAACAGGCAAGACATTCCTGTACAAGACACTTCTTGCTAAAGTCCGCTCGGAGGGCTTAATAGCCATTGCTTCCGCAACCTCCGGAATTGCTGCGTCCATTTTGCCCGGAGGACGCACTGCACACTCAAGGTTCAAAATCCCAATTAAGCTTACTAATAGTAGCATGTGTCATTTCACAATGCAAAGTGGGATAGCAGAGCTTCTCCGCCGAGCCTCGATGATTATATGGGATGAAGTGGCCATGACAAAGAGTCAAGCAGTAGAGGTATTTGATAGGTCCCTACAAGACATTATGGGCTCTAAGTTACCATTTGGAGGAAAGGTTGTAGTATTTGGTGGGGATTTCAGACAGGTTCTTCCCGTTCCGACACGTGGTACAAGAGCACGGATAACGAGATGCTATATTGCAGAGATCTTGTCTATGGGAACATATAAGGAAGATCAGGTTGACACGTAACATGAGGGCTCAATCTGACCCATGGTTTTCAGCTTATCTCCTCGGAATTGGGAACGGAACCGAAGCAACCATTGGAGGCGATTATGTTCGGCTGCCGGAAGACATTGTGATTTTTTATCAAGACACGAGAGGAGTCAATAAACAGACTCATTCAAGGTGTATTCCCATGTCTTGAAGAAAATGCAAGGTCAGCTGTTACATGAGTACACGGGCCATACTGTCTACCAAAAATGAGCATGTGGATCAGCTGAACAGGAGGATGATTGAAAAGTTTCCAGGCAAGGAAAAGGTTTATCATAGCTTTGACTCTATTGATGATGACTCACGGAACAACTACCCTATGGACTTTCTTAATTCTATCACTCCAAATGGTCTGCCACCGCATGTTCTAAAATTAAAGATTAATTGCCTTGTGATTCTTCTCCGCAATCTTGATCCTAACGAGTGGCTTGTGCAATGGTACAAGATTGATGGTTAGAGCACTCGCAAGACAATGCAATTGATGCCGAGATTGTTGGTGGACAACATGAAGGAAAGAGAGTATCCCTATGTCTCCGTCGGATGACACCACACTTCCTTTTAAGTTCAAGATGAAACAGTTCCCGATTTGGCTAAGTTTTGCAATGACGATAAATAAAACACAAAGACAAACAATACCAAATGTTAGGATCTATCTTCCGGAGTCTGTTTTCTCACATGGACAACTTTATGTTGCATTATCGAGGGGTGTGTCATGGCAAACAACAAGAATTCTGGCCAAACCAAAGAAAGAGTTAGAAACTACGGGAAAGAGCACCAGGAATATTGTGTCTAGGGACGTCCTAGAGTTTTGAGATGGTAAGGAAACTTTCTTTCAAAAAAGGCATTGGCCATATATATTCCATGCTGTAAATATTAAATTCACATATATTCCAAACTAAAAAAAAAGAAATAGATGCCACAAGGAAGAGCACTACGAATATTGTGTATAGAGATGTTTTGGACTGCTCAAAGATTGTAAAGAATTATTTATATTTATAAAAAAATATGCATTGTTAGTAGATTCTGCATGGACCTTGCTAAATTGTTTATCATCTTGTGATAAAAAAATATATTACATTGATTTGGCAATTTCTTTGTATAAAAATCTTATCATTTGGGGCACCCCTCCCTAGGAGGGGTATCGTGCATCGTGTACCAATCCCTGGATCGGTAGTTGGTACGCACAAACAGATAGTCTCAAATCCATACAGTACTAAAATACGAAGATTTACATAGAACTTACCGAGACAAGGTTAAGTGACAATCCGAGTATGTAGCGGAAAGGGGCAAAAGCTGAACACTTTAATCATCCACAGGCAACTTGAGCATACGACGAAACTTAACTGTCTCTATCTCTTCGGAAGTTTGTCCACTAAAAACCACAATGAGCAAACCGTGAGTACATAAGGTACTCAACAAGCTCTACCACTAACAAAGGGTAATAATATATTTAGGATGGTAATCAAGGATCGGATAAGGGTTTTGCGGAAAGCGCGAATGCAAGGTCTCACTACGGAATCAATAGGGTTTTTGTAAGAGGAAAACAGTTTTGTATCTTTTAGTTCGATCGGACCTGCGGGAGATATTCATCGATCCCGATAGTTCCCATAAATTTTAGTTGAGCCTTCCGACCGAAGGTCATAACAGCTCCGGCACTCTAGGCCAACACCATTTCCAAAACTCACGGGCACAAGGCTGCCCACTAACACATCAAGGGTTTAGTATTTATGGCTAATCAACGAAAGCTTAAGGTTTGGCATGACAATATACCGTGACAACGGACATCCGGATAGTTTTATATAGTCTGCAGAGGTTGGTACACTTTACCCACGAGGCTATGCACTCTTTGCAAGTAAGCTCATAATGCTGCCACCGCAACTAGGCACGCCCACAAGTCCACCCCGAATGCCGGGGATCCGACGTGTATGACACAAGCATACTGTCCACCATATATGTGCCAAGTACTTGGACTTCACCAAATAAACGATCCCTGGACCTCCGTCATCTACTACACCCGGTGGAACTTCTTGCTGCGTAACCCGAGGTTTGGTGCATTGTCCTACCCATAACAGGTTCCGTGGTTGTGTACTAAATAACCAATTTGGGGTCCGAAGAATCGGTCCTTATATGGCAGGGCAAATACTCGTCCATCGCAAATGGGCATCACCTAACATCAAGTACTCTACACTAGTACTATGATTTTCGCCCACGGCCGGTATCATTTCCCACCCAACTTCACCTTAACACGGTTGGTCTAATCACCCACCCATCAACTCATACCACCAAACACATTTTCACATATTTTCATAAACAAAGTGTATGGTGATAGGTAGTAAAAGTTCGTAAGCATGATACTACTATATCATTAATTAACGTAGTTAACAATACATCTAGGTTGATTCTAGTGTTCTAACAACAATCAAGGGTATAATGTTCGCATCTATAGTGATTTGAACATTATCATACAACAATTGGGCTCTAGCAAAATGGTTGCAAGGAATGATGCATAATAAGAGTACCTTCCTAAATAGGTGCGAGAATAAGCGGAGAAATTAGGATCAATTATGATCAAGGAATTGATAGAGCTTGCTTGGCAACGCTACATCCTTAGGACTCGTGCCTCACGTCGTTACTCCGCTTGGCGTCGGAATCCGTCTTGAGACTTGGGCCGTCGGGCGTCGTCTCCAGCTTGGGGCTCCTTCGGATTTTCCGTCTCTATCATACGTGAAGCTAATACGGAAAAGAAAATAAATAATTAAGATAACATTCAAGCTCCAATTAAAACTCCATTTAGATCGGAAAGTTTAGCGTATACGAATGGATGGCAGGGATAGGTCGGGGTTTATGAGGACAAGATCGGGATTATGGGGATTAGGTTTGGGTATGCCGGAACTCGGAAGTTCAACGGCGGAAGGATCGGTGGAAACGGAGTTCGGACGGTGGAGATGGGAGATTAAGGGGAGGGGGAGGGTAAAGAGGAAAATATTATGATAGAATGATATTATGGTGGCTAGCAAAATATTCTATGCGTTAGGACGATCGCGTGAGAACAAGAATCGTCCGAAACGGAGTTCCGGATCAAAAGATATGAAGTCCGTAAGTTCTAGGCACCTTTCTATAATTACTTTTAAGATCACAGGGACCTATTTGTAATTATCTAAAAGTTTCGAGGGACCTTTTTGTAAAATGTCAAGGTCCTAAAAGATAATTTCCAAAAAGTTTGAGGGTCTTTTTGTAAAAATCTAGGGACCTAAACATAATACAAAATAAGACAGGGGCTTAAATGCAAAATTGCATTTGCTAGGATTTTCTGGAATTTTCGAGATTTATTTTTGTATGAAAAATTTGTGGGCCTTAATACTAGGAAGGAGAGGGGCCAAAGTGCAAGATGCTAGAACTAATATAGAAGGGTGGGTTTATTTGGGAAAAGGACAAGGGCTAGATTGAAAAATAGCCAAAATACACGAGAGCTTCTTCTTCCTCCGGTCGTTCACCATGGGGGAGGGAAGCGAGGGAGAGGGGAATGGGTGGAGGACCTCGACGCGCATCCGTCCGGAGTGGAAGGAGGAGGGGAGGTGGCTCGGATGTGGAGTATTTTGGAGGAACGCATCCATGGCCGGGAGTTCGGGAAGAGAAAAGGAAAACTCGGATTGTGGGCAGCTCGGAGGAGGAGACGAGGGTGGCGTTTGCGCCGGTGCGAAGAGGAGCTCGGCGCGCGTCCCTTTTATAGGCGCGGAGCGACGGGGTGCACAAAAGCTCGCCGGGGAGAATAAGAACGACACCCATGGTGGTTCCGTGCATGAGCGATCAAGTTTTCGTCGCGAGCGTGCAATGGAGGGGGGGTCCGGTCAAGGTTAACAAAACCGGATTGACCGGCCCGGTTTTGAATCGAGAAAACCGGTCGGTTAACCGGAAAGCCGTCGGTTAACCTAATAGCTATAGTAAATAGCTACGGTTTTCCCGGCTAACCGGTCAAACCGGTCGGCCGGTCGGGACCGGTTTCCGGTTAACCGGGATAACCGGTCGGTTTTCACCGGTTTTGTGAACCATGGGTCCGGTACGACGGAGCTCCGTTGCGTGGTCCGGGAGGCACGCTCGTCGGATGCGGAAGCAAGAGGTGGTCCGGCATGGCGTAATCATGGAGCTTTATCCAGGAGTGGAAGGAAGAAGATGCGGACGATGCGGGAGGAAGACGACGACATCCTCGGTGTGCGCACCGTGCGGCGCCGTCTCCTAGGCCGCGCGCCCTTGTGGGCCGCGCCCTATTGTTGGGCCGCGCGAGGGGGTGGCGTCGTGGTGGGCTGCAGCCTCGAGGGGAAGGGAGAGAGGAAAAAAATATCGCTTGTTGGTTTGGGCCGTGAAGGGGAAAAAGAGGGGAGACGGCCCGGGAAGGAGAAATAGTTTTTCTTTTTCCTGGAATTTTGGGTATTTAGATTTGAGATCAATTTAAACGCATTTTTGGAGTTTTGAAAATTTGGAGCAACAATCACAAATAAAATTAAAACGAATTTAAAACAAGCAATCACTTTTCAAGGTAAATTTTATTATGCATAAAATGTCAAATTTTCTCTCTAGTTTAATTAATTCATCTTTGGTTTTCAAAAAGTCGTGAATCGTAAAAGTAAATCCTAAAAATTTAAATTAGCCATAAATTTTGAATTTGATTTAAGTTTTAAAATTTCGGGGTGTCATCCTTGCTCTCTCATTTTATTGCAGCAACCGATAGAGTCAAGCTTTGGAACACCAGGAGACAGGGCGGTCAGCCGTCCATGCATACATTAGTCAACTGAGTTTATGTATAATATTTTTGTTATCCTCGAAACTATTCTATTTGATACAACTTTAATGAGTGTTTATTCATATATATTGATCAGTTGTTTATATATATGGTAAAAAATGACTTGTTTCCCAGTCAAGTGTTGTCAGTATATTTTGCATGATTGGTTTGATTAACGGTGCAGCAAAAATGTGGTTTCATTTTCTGAATGTTGATTAGGCCAAACCTGATCTCCATGGGTGTGTGAAACCTTGTTGCCACCTACAAAATTCTTCAAGGGCATCCTCAAGCCCAAAAAAAGAATAATTATTTGTTATTTATTTGTGTTTGAGTCATGAACGGACACTATATACATTTGAAGATATTTTACACATGAGCCTCGGCGGTCATGCTAGGAACTCACGAGTCGTAGTCTGGCGCGTGACTCGCATAGTCTTAACATGATGTCTCGTCTCTTACTCTAACCGAGCCATCTTGCTTATTGTAAACCACCTTTTAGCTCCTGGAAGATTGACCCAACAGGAATAACCATTCTGCCACCAGGCTTCAGCTGCTGGATCAGCGCCTCTGGAGTCTAGGGCTGCAGCTTTGACATGGATGGCGTCATAGGGTGCAAGCTCTGGCCAACCTTCCCTGCCATCTGCATCAATTTCAATCATCAACAGGAGCATTCTAGATATATATTAAGAAACAACAATGCTGGACACTGAAATGCTACAACTGATGCAAATTTCCCACTCAAGGAGGACGTTTTGCTAATGGAGATGGAGAAGAATCATACTGAAAAGTATAATATTTTTATGTTTCCATTTTTTGGGTAATTTTTTATGTTTTAAACTCATTTTCTCTCACCCTCCATTTAGTTGCCACAACACATCATTACTGAAATTTTAAATTTGACAAACTTTACAAAAGACCTTCACGAGTCCCCCTTTGTGTTCTCCTCACAAGATAACTACCAAACAATATGATTTTTTATGATTGCTGGTGCAAACTCACTGAAAACAGAGGCAGGACTATTGAATGCTTCAGCATTAGGAAAACAGAAGCATCTACTATTGGATGCTTCAGCAATAGATTAACGAAAAAAAGACGTGCTAGTAAGGAATAAAGTTTTCATGATATATTGCCATGTTTATCTGGCTGCGGCCAGAGTGAACATGTGCGGCAATCACAAGTTCGCAACTCGCAAGTGAACTGGCCACTCTAATGCATATGGCAAGTCAATAAGATAACAGTGCAGTAAAGCAACGAATGCATGCCGTAGAAGAACAACGTTGTGCGCACTTGAAACTAAATCATGCATGGCCATGGCAGTATAGAGGATCAAAACGAATCAAGAAAGTAGACAATACACCGTGTTAAGCTGATAGTCGGCTGCTTGGCAGTAGGCAGACATGAAGGTAACTTTGCACAGCATGGATACGAACAATGCCTTGGTGAGCTGATAGTGGGCATTGCTCCTGATGCATGCTTGCGTGCTCGACATGAGGACCGGCCATCAAGCGATGAGAAGCCGAAAAAAATAGGTAAACATTCAACCGTATCAGCGGCGCCTGCTCTTCTCGACTAAGAAATCCGCAGCAGCAAACGATGGGGCTGGAGCCACAGCAGATGGTGAGGCACCACGGAAGTGTTCGATTCGTTTGGGCCAAACTAGGCCCAGCCATCGTGCGTGCGGAGGATGGATAGCGTGCGTTGCATTGTACGATCGGTAACACGCCGACTGCTGGGGCGACTGCGTAGAAGGCAACTGCCCACGATCCCGATAGATGCCATCCAAACACGATCGGATTCGGAACAAGCTTGGCAGCCAAGCAACCAGCTGCGCACGTCCCTGTCGATCCGCCGAACCGCTCCTCCTAGATACAGCCTTGCTCCTGGAACCGATCCGCAACTCCTGAATCTCGAAGCCGCGTCCCGTAGATAAACGGCCGGGACAACGCACACAACCAGTTTGCCGTCACCACGACTCCTTCCATAACCGGTCGATCACTACGAAATCGAGTGTCAAGTCCGTCCTGCTGCCGTCCAAAGATCAAGGGCTCGCGAGGGAAGACCGTCTCACCGTCCTAACTGGCGTAGCCGGGGAAAAGGGCACGACAGTTGGTTCGTTGTCTTGTCTTCATGGCTGACCTCGCTAACGATGGTGATCCCGTCGTTGGTGAGGACTTGCAGGACCAAGCCCAGCTGAAGGACGTTGCCTTTAACAACGTCAGCCTTAGGTCGCCCCTGGCCGGACAACGTCGAGTTCGAGATGCAGAGGTAAATTTTCTCCTACAACCTTTAATCGTGTATTTAATGGTGTATTAGATGGCAGAGAAAATTTGCACCTTATAGTTCTCTCCAACAACTAATAATTTTCCATTGCTCCATTAGGCAGTCTTTCTGTAACTTGCAATCAATTGTTCCGCTCCTCAATCTCTTCATTTAAGCCACAGTTGCCTAGAATAGGGTAGGATTGTCGTGGTGTCATCCCCTATAGTGATCATGCAACAGCCACTACGGGAAAGACCAGGTTTCCCGTGTGCCTGCAGCTTCGCCGTGTGTTGTTTGTCGGGCACACGACGAACACATCATTTCGCCGTGTGCCAAACCCCTAGCACACAGTACACAAAGACCACACGGCACAGAAGCACCTTCGCCGTGCGCCGTAAACATGGCACACGATAAAGTTTCTGCTCGCCGTGTGCCAGCGCAGGAGCACATGGTAAAGTTTTTGTTCGCCGTGTGCTAGCGCGGACGCACAGGGCGAAGCTTGACGGCGCGTGGGAAACGGATCGACGGCGCGGCCGCCGCATGTGCCGCACGTGGCCCTGTTTGCCGTGTGTCTTCTGCGGGGCACACGGCAAATATTAGTACCACATCGCTCAGCTAGGGTGGCCGTGCCCAGCTTAAAAGCATGGCCGCCCCTGCTGCCTTGAGCTTCCCTGAACATGCGAACGTGGCGTGTGGGCCACCTAGTTGGGTCGGCCGAACCTGGGCCTCGCTTATGAAAATGGTTAGTAATGGCTGACCCGGTTGATAGGCCCGGGCCGACTTATGAAAGCCATGAGTAATGGCGGGTCCGGTAGTAGAGGCCCTACCCGGAGGCTCGGGCCCACAAGCCAAATTTTTCTGTAAATTTAAAAAATAAAAAATATACTACACCGAGTATAGTATAAAATATATTAGAAGAAATTGTAGTATAAAAAATATACTATAAAAATATACTACACGGAGTACAATAAAATATATTGGGAAAATGTAGTACAATATAACATAATATTGGGACAAAAAAATATATTGCTAAGTAAAATGTTCTTTTTACTTACTATGGAATTTAAAAATGTTGGAGCAAAAAATATATTGCTAAGACTCGCGCTTGAGCTTAGTGTGGAAATAAAAAATTAAATGCAATTTTTTTTGCCATGTGGACTCGAGGCTCCGGGTAGGGCCTCTACTACCAGGCCCACCATTACTCATGGATTTCATAAGCCGGCTCGAGCCCGTCGACCCGGCCAGCCATTACTAACCACTTTCATAAGCAGGCCTAGGTTCGACCGACCCAACCAGACGGTCCACGAGCCACGTTCGCATGTTCAAATAAGTTCGAGGCAGCAAGGGCGGCCGTGCTTTTAAGCTGGGCACGGCCGCCCTAGCCGGACGATGTGGTACTAATGTTTGTCGTGTGCCCTGCGGGAGGCGCACGGCAAACGAGGCCACGTGCCGCACCACGCCCCTCTCTTTGTCGTGTGCTACACAATGGCACATAGCAAAACGAGCCATGTGCCACACCCAGGCCCGCTCTATTTGTTGTGTGCTACACTTTGGCACACGACAAAGCTCATATGCGCACGGCATGGTGCCCACGTGACATGCACGTGTCCATGTATGTCCGTGTGTTTTACCATGGCACACGACAAACATTTTTTTTCTTTTCATTTTCTTTGCCACTTTTTTCCCTTGTCAACATATTAAGCAAGGAACATGACTTGATTATTTGGTAATTTTTTATTTAAGTTTGCTACATTTATTCAAAATTTTCCATTCTTTGTATTATTTCGTGAAATTCAAATTTTGAATTGCAAGCGGTTCCGTTAATGGAGTATGGTGGATGAAAACATGATATTCATGTTTATTATTCCTATTTGAGTCCATATGCGAGTATTGTACATGAAATAACAAGAAATGATACGTGTATTGTACATGAAATATGACTACTAGCATTTTCTTACATCAAAATTAAATTTTATAAATACAAACAGAGTCTGAAAATTATGAGAATTGCCCCGACATCATTTCATCCTACGTAGAGGTTGTGGTAAAAAGTATAAGTGTTTCAAACAAATTGTCGTGCATATTGCTCACAAATTTAAGAATCTACATAGAAGATTCGGAGTATTGAATATGAGGCATCCATATATCAATGAAAATATTTGTCGGCTCATGTTTTGACTTCAACCAATTTTGTATAGGCACTAAGACATTTGAATAGTGCCTAGTTCAAATTTGGTTGTTTTTTGAAATTTCTATGTATTTATTAATTTTTTTAAAAAATAGTTAATAAAATCTTTGCCGTGTGCCTAGTGTGTGGCACACGGCAAAGAGCCTACTTTGCCGAGTGCCACGGAGACTTGGCTATTTTTGGCCTCGCCTCTTCCGACAGAGCCTCGCCGCGTCGCCGCCCGCGCCCTCGCCTCCGACTTCGCGCGCGCCGCCACGCCCGCGCGCGCCATCGCCTCGCACGCCGCCGCTCACGCAATCGCCCTCGCCCCGCGCGCGCTGTCGCCCTCGCGCCCCGCGCGCGCCTCTCCCACGCGCTTGCGCGCCCGCGCCGCCGGGCTCGGCGTGCCCCGCGTGTCCGCGCCGCGTCGCGTGTGCTCGTGCCGCCACACGCGCGCGCGTGCCCGCGCGCCTCCTCCACGAACGCACCCTCCCGGGTGCGCCCGCGTGCCGGCGCTCCCTCGCCCACGCCGCGTGCTCGCCCCACGCACGCCGCCACCACCCGGCGCTGCCATCCCGATACCCTGCGCTTGGATAACCCAAGCTCCTCCTCGACACACGACCGTCCTACACCGTCCCGAGCACCTCTCGTCGTCGATTCCGTAGGTGAGAACATTTTGGTGAATGTCATTGACAGCGGCCATCGCGTCGTCTCCGTGGTTGTGGCGGTGATCATCATGTGTGTGGTTATTGACCATCGTGTCGTATGTGACTATGTATGTTCTAGGTTGTGGAAACCACTCCGAGCGAGGGATGTACTCGCCGAATTTTTCAATTGACAAGCTTTAGTTCGTTCTTTTGTAGGGAAGGCGGTTTGACGTGGCCCCGACACTCTCCCGGTCACCTCACCATGCGTATGTCATCGAGCCCTAGGTGAGCACATCGAAAACACTTCTCTGTAGGTTTCATGTTCATAGGTTGAGTCACGTAACCTAGTTATGTGTCTCCCGTTCGAAAGAGATACGGTTCGAGATATGCCGATCTTTGCATATCTTTGACCGTATCTGTTTCGAATTGTTCACGTTTTTGGACAGCTCGAGGATGCGTAGTGGGGGTTACTTTCCATGGTATACTCCTCTTCGAGACAGAATTTTGGCAGCACGTCTCCGTTGTTCTCCGGATACACAATCTCCTTTGCAGGACGTGTAATTTGGAGAACAGCGGGGAGGTGCTGCCGAAATTCGTCTCTGAGAGGAGTATACCGTGGAAACTAGCCTCGGCCTACGGATCCTCGAGTGGGATTAGGACATATCTTCACCTATTAGACTCGTAGGCACCGGTGTAGATGAAATTATGTTTGATATTTTCGTACGATATGTCGGAGGATGTCGAACCGTGAGTGGATGTACACTCGGATGGGCAAAGAATGGAAACTTCACCCATGAATGGATTTATAACACGGACCGGTTCTTGGAACGAGCATTTGCTAGGCTTGAAGGACCGAAAGTAACTTGGTGTCCATCACGAGTAAAGATGTTGTAGGTAGACACCTTGGCAAGAATAGATTTATGCCGGACTATACCCTGTGGACCTGCCATGGTGAAAGCATGTGTCCGCGACATGAGGTAGTGAGACAACGCATGGATGATTATGATTCGGATGCCGGTGTAGGAGACATGTTAAATGACTACCATTAAGCACACGGGGATGTAATACCAACGGAGGAGCGGGAGGAGGAGCCGGAGGCAACTGCAAAGGTATATTACCAAATGATGAAGGCGGCACAACAACCCCTTCACGGGCATACCAAGGCTTGCCAACCGGATGCCATTGCTCGACTAATGGCCATGAAGTCTCGAGTATAGCATTAGTCGAAACGACTTCGATGCTATGTTGACGGTTGTTGGCAGCATGCTTCCGGAAGGTCACATTCTGCCAAAGAGCATGTATGAGTCATCGAAACTACTTAGCGCGCTTAAGATGCCATATGAGCAGATACATGCATGTCGTAACGAGATGCGTCTTGTTCAGGAAAGAACATGCTCAAGCAAAGCACTCGTCCAAAGTGTAACTCCTCTAGGTACATGGAGGTAAAGGGGAGGGATGGTAGTGTGAAACAGCTCAATATTCCCGTAAAAATCCTTCGGTACCTTCCGTTCATACCGAGGATCTAACGTCTTTACATGAACGAGGAGACCGGAAAGCGGATGACATGACACAAACGTGGGCATAGGTACCATCCCGACAAGCTTGTACATCCCGCTGATGGTGAATCCTAGACACATTTTGATGGGGTTTACAAAAACATAGTCGTAGAGGATCGCCATGTACGTGTGGCCGTGGCAACCGATGGGTTCAATCCTTATGGAATGGGTGCTACCACATACACTTGTTGGCCCGTGTTTGTTATACCACTTAATCTCCCTCCCGACATAGTATTTCAACGACAATTCATATTTTTGTCGTTGATAATTCCTAAACACCGGGGAATTGTATGAGTGTGTTCATGGAGCCTCTGGTTGATGATTTGGAATGTGCTTGTAATGATGGGGTATTGACATACGATCGAGCTACAAGGCGCAACTTCAAAATGCGCGTGTGGTTCCATTACTCTCTGCATGACTTTTTGGCATATGGGGCATTCTGTGGCTGGGGTGTTCACTCTAGGATACCATGCCCCGTATGTATGGGAACCGTGGCGTTCAATCGGTTGTCTAAGGGTGGAAAGTTTTCTTCGTTCGACCAACACCGACAATTCCTCCCACTTGACCATTCATTTAGAAAGGACAAAAAGAACTTCACGAAAGATCGAGAAGTTAATGACCCTCCACCACGAGATCATGATTGGTGCCATGATTCGGGCTGAGTTAGACTCCCTAAGGTTGGATACAAAAAAATTATTTCATGGGATACGGAGTACAACATGCTTGGAATCAAATACCGAGCTTGTATCGGCTTGGATATATGGATAACATTCTCCTTCCACACAATATTGACGCAATGCACACCGAAAAGAATATCGCCGAGGTGAGTTTTAACACAATCATGGGCATCCCCGACAAAACAAGGGATAATGTGAAGGCGAGACTCGGATCAACAACTTATATGTGATAGACCAAAGCTAAGCATGGTGGAGCCTAGACCGGGCACCAAGTCATGGAAGAAGCCTAAGGCTGACTTCACCCTCACTGCGGCTCAAAAGAGAGAAGTACTGGAATGGTTCCGAACGTTAATGTTTCCTGAAGGCTTTGCAGCGAACCGGGCTAGGGGAGTGAATTTATCTATCGGGCGAGTCAACGGGCTCAAGATGTCATGACTACCACGTGTGGCTTCGGCTTTCTTCTTCCGGTGATGGTTTGAGGCTATCTCCCGGATCATGTGTGGACCATGCTGGCAGAGTTGAGTTATTTTTTCCGTTTGGTTTGTGCTAAGGAGGTCTCCTGGACCCCGATTAAACACTTGGAGAAAGTGGCACCCGTGTTGCTCTATAAGTTGGAGAAGATCTTTCCACCCGGATTCTTCACTTCGATGCAACATATGATTTTGCACCTTCCTTATGAGGTATGAACGGGTGGTCCTGTGCAGTTTCGATGGTACTATCCAATCGAGAGATCTCTAAAGGTTCTTCAAACTAAATGTGGAAATAAATGCAAAATCGAAGCTTCTATAGCATAGGCATACGTTCTTGAGGAGGTGGCAAATTTCACAACCAAATACTATTCCGACAACATCCCAAGTGTGCATAACCCTGTTCCTCGTTACAATGCCGGCGAAGGTGAACCGAACCTTAGACTTCTCCAAGGGCAGCTCGGAACTTCATTTGGTGAGAATAATAAGTTGTTGAATCATACCGAGTATCACACGCTCATGCTATATGTGTTGACCAATCTTTCGAAGTTGAGCCATATATACAGTAAGTTCTTAATGATTCTTTCACTCGAGTAGTCACTCTTCTACATCAAATGTCAATCCCCTTGATTTCTTGTTGGTACAGGAAAATTTTACATCAATTCCGGCGTCGAAAAAGGGAACCTACCCCGCATGAACTTGATACCCTACTCAAACATGGTGCGGGGAATCAAATGCTTGATTTCATTTCTTGGTTCAGACATGAGGTAACGTCCAATTTGTCTTGTACTTAGTTTGTCACTACAAGTAGTGCATAATTAATTAATTGTCCTCGTGTCTCTTGCAGGCACAAATGGATATGTCCATGAGCGCCGAGTTGAGGCAAGTTGCGTGTGGCTTTAACTATAGAGTCACGAGCTATAAAGGTTATGACGTTAATGGATATCGCTTTCACACAAGATGGTACGAGGAGACTCGTCCCGAACGACGAACCACAAATACCAGAGTTTTTACTCCTGGACAAGATGGAATACTTGAAGAGATATACCAACTCAAGTTTCATGGTTCCAAACCCGTTACTCCTCGTCATTTTCAAATGTCATTGGTTTGACCCTCAAAGTAGTGAGATGGAAGCCTGGCATTGGGATGGTTGAAATTCAACAATCCTCCATCTTACCTAGAGACGATGTCTATATCGTGGCTCAACATGCCACACAAGTATATTATGTCTCATACCCATGCCGGAAAGATGGTCTCAAAGGTTGGGATGTTGTCTACAACGTAAGGCCACACAACAAACTACCTCTTCCAAATGATGCCGATTACACCATAGACCCAAACCAATATCAAGAAGATGAGTTCTTTCAAGACGACAGGCTAGAAACAGGACCTTTGCGATAGACATATTCGAAATGTTCGAAATGGAAGTAGACAATGAGGATGTTGCGGAAGAGGTTGATGATCCGGTGACTTACGTGAACTTGAACAATTACGTTCGAGTGTTCCCGACAAGCATGTTCCTTCCGACATCGATGTTGATATCGACTTGTGTGAAAGTGATGACGGGGATTATGATCCAACTGGATCCCGATGATGAAGATTATTTCTAGATGAACATTTATGATTTTGTTCCCTAATAGTTATTTTGACATATACTATTATAATACTTTCAAAGTATGTTGATAGTTTTCTTTTTCTTCAATTGTAGGTGATTGGGCAAAGATGGTGGGTGGTGTCGTCAAGTCGCTCGCGTCGTTGTACCGGACAGTGAAGCCAAAGAAAAAAGTAGACCCTCCGGAGCCGAGGATGCAGGGAGTATTCGAGGGAGACGAAATGGGGGAGGAGGAGGGAGAGCGTGGGGAGGAGGAGGAGGAGGAAGAGGGAGGGGTGGAGGAGGGTAGGGAGGGAAAGGGAGAGCGAGGGACCCGTCGCCCGTAGCTCGGCTCCGAGTCCGAGGCGAGGGAGGAGCGTGACAAGCAGGGGGAGGAGTCCGAGTCCGAGTCCTTGTCCGAGTCCGAGTCCGAGCGAGGAGAGGACGGAGGAGGGGAAGGGACGAGGAGGAGGAGGAGGAGGACGAGGAGCGAGTTGCGAGCAGGGGGAGGAGGGTGGGGCGAGAGGGTTCCACTTCCTCTACTCCGTCAGTGTAGTTGAGAGGTCCTTCGGAGCTCCCGAAGCGACCGATACTTTTTGAGAGACGACCGCCGATTCGACCCGATCCGCCTAAGTAAGTAATTTTACATGCTATCACAACATATTCATTCGATTCATATATTTGCATAATGGAAAATACTAACTTTTCATAATTTGTGTAGGAGTTGGGTGATGGTCGCTCCAGGTGATCACAAATGCCATGTCAATGGCATCCTAGGTCTTTTGGTCGGGACCCACTATCTAGGATGAGTGACTTATGAAGGACAAGTTGTGTTGGCCACCTCGTGGAAGCACTACTATTGTGGTCATGATGGCTATGATCGGGACGACAGGATATTTGACCATAAGGCGGGCCGTGTGCTGATCGAGCTATGGGTAAGCCTTCATCGCACTACATGTGTCAATAATTATCTTATTCATTGGACATTCTTGAAATAATGATATTATAAATTGAATCTATTTACGAGATTTCTTCGGATGGCAGGGAGGGATTTGAGGAGCAAGGCGGAGGTGGTGGCTAAGGTGGCATGTCCTAAGCTCGTGATCGGGCATGTTTTACGAGCACGTATTTAGGTTGTGATCACGTACCACGACATACACCTTCTTGTTAAGGTCGGTAAAGGTCAAGCAAGGAACATGAAGCTTACAAGAGAAGAGTACATGAAGGTAAATATAAAACATTAATCTTTTCTCTTACACTTAATTTGTTGTTCTTATATATGTGTTTTGTACTTAATGACATTTAGATGCCTGCGTGGAGGGTCAACAACAATCTTGTTCTTTAGGGGTTAGATTGTGGACAAGTGGTGCGCGGAAGGCTGGGAGGAGATACATAATGCTTGTCGGGAACGGCGTTTGATGATGCTAGGTCTAGCACACCATCAAGGGAACCTTTCACTCACGCAATGCGCGGAGAGATGGGTATGTGAATTCATTTATTTCTTACCCAATATCAAATGATTTCTAATCATCTCGCTATTTTGTTTTGCAGATCAAAGTCACACGAGGACCATCCTTGCACCCGGTTCTCGGCATGGGCTATGGCCCACGAGGGCAAGGCGACGAGCGCTCGACACCGAGTACATCCCGAATGCTCCACCTCGACGTACAACAATCCGTCGTCCACGCCGCCTCACGAGTACACCGAAATGGGAAGACAGATCCATGGGCCGAGTGGGATCCCTCCACGGAGGACCTTGATGGAGAGGTCGTGATGAGGGTGGGTGGAGGCAAGAAGCATGGGCAGGACTACATTGGACATGATTCACTCAACTACGGGCACACTCTCTCCGATATACGAGCCAGAGCACGAGCTCAAGCCCGGCTATACGCCCTTGACCTAGCACTACTACGAGACAGTGGAAGCACTTGAGGTAATTTCATTTACATTTGTCCCCGGTTAATTGTTTCTAGAGCGAAATTCTTATTTGCCATCCAAAATTATACTTTTCTCTTATTTGCCATCAAAATTTTACACTTCTCTTATTTGCCATCAGATGTAATTTCACGTCTCTTATCTACCACTCCGATCACTTCGGTTGTTAGATTATTGTGTCTTCATTGCTGCATTATTTGTGCTACAGTAGTAAAATAGATTCATCTCGGTCTATACTATATGCGAAGAAAAATTCAAGTTTTTGGATGAAAATTATTAGCTATATTTTGTTTAAACTCAAAATTGCCACAAATTTTAATAAGAAAATTTTGGAAAATATTTTTAGAATAAAGTACACAGTGAGACAAAACTATTTTGGTATCGTAGCTTGAATACCGGCGTGACATTATCAAAATTTTCTTTGAGCTAAAGTGATTGGAGTGACATATAAGAGAAACGAAATTTGATCCGATGGCAAATAAGAAAAGTGCAAATTTTCAATGTCAAATAAGAGAAGAGTATAATTTTCAATGGCAAATAAGAAATTTACTCTTGTTTCTACACATGTCTTTTTTCTAACTGGCACAATGAGATCAAATATTGCAGGCCCAGCTCGAATCGGAGAGGAGGGCATGGCACGATCCGGAGCGAGAACATGCAAGATTGAATCCAACTGGAGGTGTCCAGGAGGATTGCGGACCAGCTCGGAGCAGCGCAGGCGCAGCTTGATCCGGGGGAAGATATCCATCACGAACCGCATCATTGAGCGATGTTTCGGTTACTTTGCTCGCTACCTAGATCTTGAAGACCGAATGGGAGCCGGTCACGAGGAACGAAGAGGAAGACGCAGGGTTGGCGGTAGACTTCTTTTTGTCCATCTTGAAAGATGAAAAAAGGAAATCCGAGATTGGTTTGTGCGGAAAGGAAGAACAATAATCGTGATGTCCGAAGAACAAGGGCGTATGGCGGCGCGTATGAAGTTTCGGAATGGGTTTGACCTAGGTCGACCTTTCGATTTCTTTTATAAGCACCCGAGCGCTCGTGGACTGAAAAGTTATTGGGCTATTTTTTACGGCCTAGTAAATTTGGCATTAAATGACTTATGTCGTGATCGTGCAATTATGACCTAACGGCCATAAGGATATTAAAGATTTGCTAGTAATTTACGCTAATTATGACCTAAACGGCCATAAGGATAAGTCATCATGATTACTACGGTCATGAGAAATTTTCTATAAATAGAAAAGCGGTCCGAAATTTGAATTTTTCGAATCTGGATCAATGTAATGCTAATTTTCATAATTTAGCGATATGAAAGAGTTAGATCTTACTTAACTCAATGTTAATTGATGCCTTAGGCTATGGGTGTTAATCATCCGGTTGATTATAGGCCTTGGAGACTCGAGTCGATGCGAGAATCTGGGAATAAAACTGGTGTGATCAACCAGGATTTTGCTTCTTAGTTAAAATTAACTAAAAATGATAAAGTTGAGACCGATTTAAGCGGTCTTAAAAGGATATGCGGTATGACTGGTTCGATCGGTCTTAAAAGTGTGCTCTTGGTAGAAATTGCTAAGAAGGATATGGTTTAATGCAAAACAATAAAGCATAGTCTATCCGGAAAGACTCTTGCATTATTTGCG
This sequence comes from Chloris gayana, assembly GCA_031894775.1. Lineage (NCBI taxonomy): Eukaryota > Viridiplantae > Streptophyta > Magnoliopsida > Poales > Poaceae > Chloris > Chloris gayana. The sequence goes on along the minus strand of JAUNZO010000249.1, from coordinate 52,482 downwards.
AGCCTCAAATGATACAAGAGTCGGGGCTATACCTAATTAGGTGCACCTAATCGGTGCACCATATTCAAGAGCGGTCTCGTGGAGATCACGGGAAGTGAAAGATAATGGAAAATTGAAAGGAGCGGTCTCGTAGAGATTGCATATTAAAGGAAATAATGAAGAATCAACTAATGGACTCTTGCATTATTTGAAAAGAGTTCAAATGATCCAAGAGTCGGGGCTATACCTAATTGGTGCACCTAATCGGTGCACGGAAGAAGAATATGCAATGATTTTTGTGTTACCTAATCAGGTGATATGGAGGATAAAAACACTGATTTTTTTGGCTTTTTGAAGCGCCTTGAAGAAAGAAGAAACATTGCAGCAGATTAGAGTTCTTTTTAATTTTACCATGGAATCAAGACCAACATGCGTAAGACTGGTCGGTCTTATTCAAGGTCAAATAAAAAATTACTCGAGGGATCGCAATCATATACTTGTCTTATGGGTATACGAGATGATAAAGGAATGGATACGCAGAGACACGGTAACAAATCATTGAAGATAAAGCTAGCAGAGATAGCCAACAGAGTGGTTCCTAACCAGTCTGGAATAACAGAGGACTCCATGTACCGGTATGTGTAACACCTTATTTTTTCGAAACCTAAAAATGGCAAGTAATAAATATCATTTCATAAAAGTTTTTCTAATTAAATTATTAATTCATGCATTTCATCTCATGGTATTCAGGCACGTAGGTGGAGTACATTTTTATAGTTTTTGTTCGGTTTAATTTACACGCTTTTTGGTGGAGGTTTGCTAGCGTTTTGCACATGTATTATGAAAATAAAATTTTGAAAACAAAAATCATGTCATCCGGGCCTTTATCTGCCAGCCAGGCTCAACCTCCCCATTTCTTTTTTTTTTCCTTCCCTGCTAGGCCGTAGCCGCACATAGCCCAGCAAGCAACTATGGCCCAGCTGGCCCATTTGCCTTCGTCTTCCTCACGAGCAGAACGCCTCCGCCGCTACCAGGAGAATCGTCACCGACGCCGCTGCCGTTTCCTCTTCCCGTTTCCGCGCCGCTTCGCGAAGCAACCACACCACCACGCCACGACGTCTCTTCTCCTCAGTCCCGAGTCACCAGATTTGAAACGGCCCTCCGCTAGTGTGCGCTGCCGTGACGCACTCGCCATTAGTACTGGCAAGCTCGCCCACTCAGCTCCCCTCCCTCTTGTCCTATAAAAACTGAGCACGGAGCACTGCCATGACCTCCCCTCACCGTGACGAGAAGCCACAATTCCTCTCCAATTCCAATCGTTGCCATCCCCAATTTTTTTCCCCATCGCCGGTATGCACTGCCGCCTCCGTCGATTGGCCACCGTGGAGTAGCACCTCTCCCCTCTGACTCACTGGTTACATTCGCAGGGGACTTCGAACCATTCGAGCAACATCCCAACGAATTTCTACTGCGGCGAACCTTTCCCCATCAGTACCAGGGTCAAGCTTCCGCCTTGCTCTGTCACCGGCCAACTGCACGTTCTTTAGCTTGTCGTTGACTATGCAGGTGAGCGCAGTACTGTTCCCTCTGCCTCTCGAGCTCTTGGCGGCGAGGTTTGGCGTACCAGAGCGCCCGAGCGCCTTGCTCCGGCGAGCCCACGCGGCGCTCTCTGTCCCTGGTCCATGGTAGACCAATGGGCCATCAGCCAAGCTACGATCCACGGTTGCGTGGACCTGGTCTACGGAGTTTTCTTTGTAAAAATATATAGACACAAAAAAACCTTTTATGTGTGTTTTACACTTTAGTCCCTCCATTTTTATAAAATAGAACCCGCAGTCCACCCGCTCTGGTTTTCTTTCACTTAAGACCTTGTATTTTTATTTAATTAAACCACAGCCTTACCAGAAAGTTAAATTTTTACCTGCTAGCCCCTGAAATTTAGGATTAATTGAAATCTAGCTCCTAGAATCTTTAAACTTTAATATCTTTTAAACCGTAACTCTGATTTAGTTGATTTTTGAACCGAAATTCTCGTAGCGACGAACTCTTTTCTATCATTGCATAAACATATTGTCTTCCTCTGTTTATTGTACTGTTTTTCTTATGTTTGATTTATTGTTTGTTTTTCCGATTTGACGTTTAGAGGGCGAGCTCGTGGAGAATTTCCAAGACTACCAGTTTGAAGAATCCGAGCAGCAGCAGCACTTGAAAGAGGCAAGTGTCCTTGATGCACATTGCTCCTATTTCTTATCTATCCGAACTTAATTTTATGCATGCTTGTCTAATTTGAATCCCATGTTAGGATTTACTAGAATTTGTTGTCATCCTTTCCTTATCGCCTCGGTTTGAGTGTAGTAGTGCAGTTGAGGATACGCCATGCTTATAATGCTTTGTGGAGATTAAAATATGACAAATAATAATATTGACTAATTATTTTACTTAAACTTAATCATTATGGGGTTAATCTCTTTTTAGCAACATGGACTTAGGTAATCCCAACAGGAGGATGATGGTGATGGTGCGGGTATGCACGGGTACTAGGTTGAGTACCCTTGGTTGCGGTAGTGCCTCGTTTGGGATTATAAGGACCGGTTTGCGGAGCGGCAACCCAGGACAACAGCGCAAAGCACATGGTCGATATGGGTAGGCTTGGTTAATTAGGAGATCACTTTCCGGCTTTGCGGGCATCAAGGAAGGAGGACGATAGGGTTACTTTCGGCCTCGGGTGATGAAGGGGTACTTCTAGCCACGGCGCCGGAGGGGGCTTACGTAGGAAGGGGTACTTCCGCAGCGGTGAAACCTTAGCGTGGGTGTTTTAGCGGATCGGGAAGCTCTTTGAAAGACCATGTGGTGATCTCCTGGCCTCACACCTACGGAAGTGTTTTGCAACATGGAGACTTTAGTCACCGAATAGGTGCTTTCTATGCAATAAACTTTATGTTGGCCTTTCCTTCTTTAAGCTTGCATGACATAATTTTCCCCACTTGCTTGAGTACGTTATGTACTCACGCGTGCTACTTTCCTGTTTTTGCTACATATACCTGCTTGCTCGGATGATGAAGACTTGGACTTCTTTGACGAGGATTACTACTAGGTGTGCGACTCCCAGGTTGATCGCTCGTGGAGTGATGGCGTGCCATCGTATTGTGTTTTTGCCTTATGAGGCATGTAATAATTCGGGTATTGTAATTTACTTATGATATAGTAATAACATGGTTTTTACTTGTTGTTGCACTTTTGTCTCTATGTGTGTGAAAAATTGATCCTGGCACACACATAGTTATGCATTCGGTTTTGTTCTTAAAGCTGGGTGTGACAAAGTGGTATCGGAGCCGACTCTCACGGTTTCACGGGCGCATGTGTTGCACGTGTGCGAGCATGGTGTGCATGGTCGGTGTGGGTCCGGAGTGGTCACATAGCATGGCACATGCGGCGACGGTGGACACATAGACGTGGCCAAGAGAGGAAGTTTCGGCTCGGGGTTGACCAACGAGGACGTCGGTCTTCTAAGGGGGTGAGTGTGTAACATCCTAGCCCAGGGCTTAATAGGATTGATAGAATACTCATGTCAACAAGTTGCAACTTCTTTTCTGGAAGCTCATCTCTAAAGAACTCTAAGGTTAAGCGTGCTTGGCACTGGAGCAATTTAGGGATGGGTGACCGACCAGGAAGTGTTTCTCGGGTGTGCATGAGTGAGGACAAAGTACGTAGAAAAGACTAGTGCTGGTACGTGGGGAAATCTTGAGGTCCTATTAAGTCTGTCATGTGTAAGCGGACTCGGCCGGAGTGGCAGGATGTTACGAGATGGTATCAAACCCTGGTTGGCTAGCAAGTAGGGAAAGAAAGACCGGTCGAATTACCAATGGCAAAGATCCTCCCCTTAGCCCTCCCTTCACAAGCTTGACCTAATCTACCAAATTGGCAAGCATGCATCTAAACAATCAATTTCATACCCTTGCTCCATAAAGTGTATGTCACCGAGTGTATAGGTGCTATTCATCTTGTCAATACGATATCGAACTCGATCCGGCCATAGAGCTAAAGGTTCAAGTTGGACTCCTCAAGCTCCATTGGAAACTCAGTCTATTCCATGCATCCAAGGAGCACCAAGATGTATCACGATCCGAAACATCACTATTGGTGGTATGGGATGAAGAGAGCGATGAGCCGAGTACGTTGCTTTGTGTGATACCCGTCGGAGGGTCAAAGCAAAACGTCAAAGGCTCGCAGGACTCCTACAACCATTAAAGATACCCGAATGGAAGTGGGAAGAAATTGGCATGGATTTCATTGTAGGATTACCAAGAACTCAAGCGAGGCTATGACTCTATCTAGGTTATTGTAGATCGTCTTACCAAGGTCGCCCATTTCGTTCTCGTGAAAACTACTTACAGTGGGCCAAGACTTGCGGGGCTCTACATATCCGGAATAGTGTGCCTACATGGTGTTCCCAAGAAGATTGTATCGACGAGAGGGACCTAATTCACATCAAGATTTTGGGACTCGAATCAATAAGGAAAGCTAGAGATAGAGTTCCCATATATGTAATCCGTATAATCGATTAGGACTCGCATGTAACCCTAGCTCCTCGGATATATAAGGCGGAGCAGGGACCCCCAAAAACTCTCTCGAGATCTTGCAATTAGCAATCCGCTAAAGGCAATACATAACACACAAGATGTAGGGTATTACTCTCCATCGAGAGGCCCGAACCTGTCTAAAATCGCGAGTTCATGTGTGTTCCGTGTGTTGCACCATCGAATTCCACGCTCGTAAGGGACCGGATAGTTCTAGTGCCGAGTTTAAGACTCGACACACTTCAAGCGTATGAATCACTTGGTAAACCGAGCACGTGTTTCACCTTCTCTCCGACAACACGTGGCCAGGTCTCTGCTATTAAGTTCCTTTGGGTGAGTTCCCCGGAAATGCACCGACAATGCCTTCTTTAGCTACCCCCTAGAGCCGATGGATCCAGCTGGAAGTCGAGAATACCAAGTGCTTGCTATGCCTTCTAGAGCCAGCGGGAGCGCTCTTGCTTTAATTGCATCTCCACCACCGCAGACTCCACTGTTTCATACCGAATGAAGAATTCCTTCGGGTCCGAAGTCCCCCTGTATATCGGAAGCTTGACCCCGGCCAACCGATGAGGCCACACCGCTCGTTTGCAACTCCCATGCCAAGGATAAGGAAGGATCCACATCCACACTTAGATCCGAGCCAACAGCTGAAGGAAGGATAGTCTGCCCAAGTATCGGGTCTTGCGAAGACCGGACTATCTGCCCGACCACCGGATCCTACGAAGACCGCTCCCGACAAACTTCATATGCTCGGGGCCTCGCCGCTCCGACATGTTCGCCCTCCCGAGGACTTCTAGCTGCTTTTTCAACAGCTTCCCGAGTTTTCATGTCCGCTTCCAACCTTTCCTTGTACTCTGCCTCCTGTCTTGCATTATTCTCTAGAGCCCGTGTCCTCAACGCGCGCTCTTCGGCTTCTTTCTTTTGGACTTCCAACTGAGCAGCAAGAAGCCCGACATTTTCTTCTCGCTCAAAGAGCGATTTCTTCCTCTTGGTGAAGCCTTTCCCGGGCCTCCCTTCGTGCTTGCTCTTCACACTCGTCTTTCCTCTAGCACCCACCTTTCCAACTCCAACCGCTCTTGCTGCAGCCTAGAGTCTTCGAGCGGAGCTTGCACCGCCGCTTCAGGGACCCCTTCGGTCCCACCCGAGGTTCCTTCGTTGATCACCCCTTCGAGTAACTCGCCTTGTGTGAGTATGACTTCTTCGTGGCTAGTTGTATCGACCGGATCTGCTGCTCGTAGCTTTGGGGATCGCCTCGCCTTCGCCTTCCGGTGTACCCGCCCCTCCCCGTCCCGCCATGACGGAGAATATTCTGTTCGATCCCCACGGACGGCGCCGAATGTTGTGGTTAGGAAGGCCATGATCAACAAGGATTGGGCCAGCCCAAGGATATCCCGAAGAGTGACGAAGGAGCTCCTTCGTCACTCTTCGGACTGCGGAGGCCCTTGGGCGGCGCGGCCGCGCGAGCGTGTGGGCGCACGGCCCGGGCGAGCGCGCTGTAACACCCCGATTTTTGGCCAAATTAAAACTCATTAAATAAATCATTTTATTTTATTCGGAAAAAATATTTACGAAAATTAACTAGGAATTAAAACCTAATTACATATGTAGGCAAAACAACCCATAGAATTTTTAAATAAAATCCTAATACTTGCAAACTTGGTTGTTTCTATTTTATTTGCTTTGCTTTTATTTTTCTTCACCTTATTTTGGTTTACCTCAATTTATTTGGTCTTTATTATTTTGGCTTATGGAGTGCAAAGAGGAAATAGAAAAGAAAAAGGAAATAATTACCTATCAGAGCCGCCCTACCCCCTTTTCCCTTCCCCCGGCCTAGTCTCTCTCTCTCTCTCTCTCTCTCTCCGCCTAGCCCACCGCCGCCCCCGCCCCCCCCTCTTCTTTCCCGACCGCGCGACGCGCGTCGTGCAGCCGGCCGCACCTCCGCCCTTCCCCCACCTCGCTACCGCCGCCCTCCCCGCTCCCCACGCACACACCGCCGAGCGGACCGCGCGCCCATGCCGCCCCCATGGCCGCTGCCCCTCCCTTATCCCCTTGTCCCTCGATGCCTCGTCGCCGGGATCGCCGCTACGCGGCTCCCGATCGTTCCTCCGCTTCCGGCCCGCCGTCGAGGCCGCCCGTCGGTTTGTGCCGATCCGAGAGCCTCACCGGATATGCCGCGCTCGCCAAGCACTCCGTACGTGGCCCCCTTGCCCTTCCTCGCGAACGCCGGCCGGGCCACCACGGCCATGGCCACCCCCATCGCCACCCGCGTCGCTTCCCCTCTATAAAGCCGCCCGCTCCGCGTTTGCTCGCCACCGCAGCCGCCCGAGCTCGTAGGCAAGCCTCACCCCTCCGGCTCCCCTTCCTCCTCCCTCCTCTCGCATCTGCCACCGGCCGCCGGACCCTCCCCTCTCGTTCCCCTCCCTCGTCCGACCGCCTAAAGCCCTCCCCCGGCCTAGCTCGAGCATCGCTCGACCCCGCCTCGAGCACGCGCTCCTCCCCGTCCCCTCCTCCCCTCCGGAACCAGGCCGCGCAGCCCCTTCCCCCTCGCACCACCGTCTCGTCAAGCTCCGACGGGGAGCTCATCCCCGTCCGGCGCCTCCCCGCGTCACCACTCCTCCACGACCACCGTCGTGCCCTCCCCTCTCCCCTCCGGCCGCCGGAGCCGCCGGGATTGGGAATTCCGACGAGCCTCCCCTGCCGTGCCGCCCCTGCCGCCGTCGGGCCTCGTCGCCACCCTCCCACCATCCGATCCGGGCTCAACGCCCAGGATTAGAAAGGGGCATACCCCTTCGCCCTATTTAAATCCCGACCGTCGATCCGGATATCCACGCCCCTCGGATTTTCCCGCTTCTTCGCTTTAGAAAACAAATCCCACCTATTCCATAAAAGCCACTTTATAAAAAGCCCCCGGCCTTTTCCGAATTAAGCAAGAAGCCCTTAGATTTTTACATAAAGCCCCTAGCTTTTCCAAAATTACAAATAGGTCCCTAGCCGGACCGAAAATGCATTTTGCATTTTAGCCACTCCACTTTCCCAAAATTACCAAAATTTATTTATCCTTTTATAAAAACCTTAACTAATTTTTACAAAAACACCCCTAGACTTCCACGACCATAACTTTTCAATCGTAGCTCCGTTTTAGGTGGTTCCGACGTCGTTGGAATCGTCATAACAAACCCTAGCCCCTGGAGCCTTCCTCATCACTCCATTTTATTTGGTTTTTCCTTGTTATTACTTTTTGCCTTCATTATTTTATGTGACGTAGCTTACGTACCCTAACGCTCGTCTCGTAGACGAGGAGAACCAGGACTAGGAGCCCGAAGACCCCGACTACGAGGAAGACTTCGAGGACGCGTAGGAGGCAAGCTCTATCAATTTCTTGATCATAATTGATCCTTATTCATTTGCTTATTCTCGCACCTATATAGGAAGCTACTCTTATATGCATTTATCCTTGCAAATATTTTACTAGAGTCCAATTGTTATGTGATAATGTTCAAATCACTATAGATATGAACGTTATACCCTTGATTGCCATTAGAATACTAGAATCAACCTAGCTATATTGTTAACTACGTTAATGATATATTAGTATCATGCTTAGGAACTGTTACTATCCTTCATCATACACCCTGTTTATGAAAATGTGTCAAAATGTGTTTAGTGGTGTGTTGATGGGTGGGTGATTAGACCAACCGTGTTAAGGTGAAGTTTGGTGGAAAATGATACCGGCCGTGGACGAAACTCTTAGTACTGGTGTAGAGTACTTGATGTTTAGGTAATGTCCATTTGCAATGGACGAGTGTTCGCCTCTGCCATATAAGGACCGGTTCTTCGGACCCAAATTGGTGATTTAGTGTACAACCATATAACTTGTTATGGGCGAGGATCGTGCACCAAACCTCGGGTTACGTAGCAAGAAGTTCCACGGGGTGTAGTAGATGACGGAGGTCCAGGATCGTTTATTTGGTGAAGTCCAAGTACTTGGCACATATATGGTGGACGGTATGCTTGTGTCATACACGTCGGATCCCCGAGCATTCGGGGTGGACTTGTGAGCGTGCCTAGTTGCGAGTGGAAGCGTTATGTGTTCCGTAGCTAAAACATGTAGCTTGTGGGTAAAGTGTACCAACCTCTGCAGAGTGTATAAAACTATCCGGATGTCCGTTGTCACGATATATTGACACGCCAAACCTTGAGCTCTCGTTGATTAGCCACAAATATAATACCTTGATGCGTGAGTGGGCAACCTTATGCCCGTGTGTTTTGGAAATGGTGTTGGCCCGGTGTGCTAGAGTCGTTAAGACCTTCGGTCGAAAGGCTCATCTAAAAAGAATGGGAACCTGTCGGGATCGATGAATATCTTCCCCATGTCCGACCAACTAAAAATTGTGAAATTGCTTTCCTCTTCAAGAACCCCTTTGCTTCTATAGTAAGCCCCGCATCCGCGCTTTTCGCTAAAACTCGACCCTACCTTGACCACAACCGGATTGTATAAATAATATCCCTTGTTAGTGGAAGAGGTTGTTGAGTACCTTATGTACTCACCCGTTGCTTATTTGTTTAGACGAAGATGGAGAATACCACGAGGATGAGGAGTAGGTCGCGTCATTCGCTCGATGTTGCCTCGTGGAGTTTATAATGCTTTCCAGTGTGTTTTCTTTTATGTCGAGTTGGCCTATCCACCTTTTTGAATGTAATCCGGACCATGTATCCCCGAGCTACTATCCCTTTAAGGAATCAATAAAGGTTATTGTATCGGATTTATATCATCTATGTGTGTACCAACTACTGCTTCGGGGATTGGTACGTATACACGATGTAGTCCCGAGAGTGGGGCGCGCTGCCGGACTTGCGCGGCCTCGCGAGCGAGCGCGCAGGCGGCGACGCGGCGAGGACGGGGGTGGCGCTCCGGTGGCCGGCGGCCGGGCCTCTCGATCTACTAGGCACGACGAACGCGAATGGATTTTGGAGAAAGGTGAAAATCAAACTAGGGTAAAACAGTCATTTGCAACTGTGGGTCCCATATGTCATAGTTAAAATGTAACGAGAATGATGGACGTAATGACGTAGGGATAAACAAAAGTTAGGCTAATAGCACACATATAGCTTAGAAATTTTTTATAACATGGAGGTAGGGCACATCTTTCTTAACAGCACAAAGGTAAACAACTCTCCTTGTGCACTGCAAACAAACCAAACGCACCGTAAGCATAAGCCAGTCGCAGTTCGTGTTTAGCTCTTGCTCGCAAGGGAGCCCTCGGTCCCGTAGATCTATTCCCAATCTGCAGCAGTGAGGAGAGCCTAGGAACGCCATCATGGATCTCGTGGTGGGTGCCTCCGAGTCCACTGTGAAGTCCCTCCTGGGCAAGCTCGGGGGACTTCTCGCCCAGGAGTACACTCTCATCAGGGGCGTCGGTGGTGACCTGCAGTACATCACCGACGAGCTCCGCACTATGCAGTCCTTCCTCCGCGACCTCAGGGATGCCGAGCAGGACCACCGAATGAAGGACTGGATGAAGCAGATTCGGGACATGACCTACGATTTAGAAGATTGCGTGGACGACTCGGGTCACCGGATCCACAATCCCCGCTGGCTTCGCAGGGATATGTGCTGCTACTTCCTCGTCAACAGCGTCTACGAGGTCCTGACGTGGTGGCCTCGCCGTGACATCGCCAGCAAGATCTCAGACCTCAAGATGCGGGCGCAGCAGATCGGCGAGCGACGCGAAAGGTATGGCGTTGACAATCCCAAATCCAGCCAGTGCTTCGCAGGAGGACCTGGTCCCAGTACTGGATTTAATGCTGCTGAGAACCAAGACTCATGCCTTAATCTTGTCACGACGGCGGACCCTGTGGGAGTTGACGCAGATGTGAAGAAGCTCGAGAGGTGGATGGAAGACAAGGCAAACAAGAATGGCGTGCTAGCCATTGTTGGGTTCGGGGGAGTGGGGAAGACCATCATCGCCACTGACTTGTACCGGAAGTTCGGGGATCACTTTGATTGCCGTGCAACGGTGACGGTATCTCAGGGCTCTGACCTTGTGGCTATTCTGACCAGCATAAAGAATCAAGTCATGCAGCAGTCCGATGACCAGAAGCAGCAAACCAATGTTGTGGAGAAGAAGAGTCTTGCATCAGTTTTTCAAAGCATGCTGAGTCAGGGCCGCCGAGCCACATCAACGGTCATGGCAAAGTGCAGCTGCAGCATCGGCAGCATCCATGACAACAGCAATAAGCTAGAAGAGATGTCACCCTCTGATTCTGACCACCAAGGGCAACAGGGCAGTTTGCTGGAGGAGTTCTTATCTGACTCTTACGACGAGGAGCAGCAGGCTGATTCTGATCACCAAGCGGAGCAGGGAAGCTTGTCTGATGACGAGCAGCTAGGCAGCTTCCTAGAGAAGAAGAGCCTGAAAGCAGCGGTCAAAGACGTGCTGGGCCAAGTTAGCCGACGAACATCAGCTGTCATTGCCAAGTGCAGCATCGTGGGCACCTCACAAGAAACGCAAGACAATGCCAAGCTAAGTCAACTTAAGGAGGATCTGAAAAATCTCTTGACCCAAAATAGGTATGCCACATCCAACCCAACCTTCGACATTGTTTATTTTCTTTTTCCCTAATTATTCTCTCAGGTGCCTTTTTTCAGTAAGGGAAATATATTTCATTAAACAAATGAACACCTTCTCTTTTGGAGAATATCTCCTCTACTTTTGTTTTCTTTGCGATGAATCTCCTCTACTTATACGGGTATGTCTTAGGGATGTGATGATTACAACAGGAAATACAAAACGGTTCACTACGCTTACCTTGAAACGAAGTCACCAAAACTAGATAGGTTGCTTAACAAGTCATTATTATTATTATTTTCCTACGCATAGGAAATAAGGAGAGAGATAATGGTAGGGATGTACTAAGTAGAGTTAAAGATGCATAAAAAAGTGAGAAGGATAATTAACTTGACAAAAATTAAGGGATTATGAGGACAAGTAATATCAGAGGAAGGGGTTAATTTTTAAGATCATTCAATGACAAGTAATATGAGGTGGAGGGATTACTTTTTAAGATCATTCGCTATTCCATTTAAACATTTTTGACATATGTTCTAGTGCTAGTTAACATATGGAACCCAAATGTTATTCATTTAATTGAACGTTGCCAAACTGCAATTAAAGAAAAGTTGCTGTGTAGTTTCTTTGCCCATATTTTACTACCATGTAAATTTATTTTAACCAATTTATCTTTTGAGAAAATGACTCCTTTATGCACGAATCCAAGAAAAGATATTGATATCTAAAGGTACCTTCATATTCCATAAGATATTGCGATATATTTTATTTGTTCGTCACTATTTAAATACAAATTATTGAATATAATATAAATGAGTATGTACAAATAAAACAAAAGAGAGCAGAAACAAATAATCCTTCTTGAAGACCCTTTATGTGTTTAGCTTTCACTCTCATGGATAACAATGGAGTACTTGCGATTTTTTAAAACTGGAAAACTTAAAAGCCAAAGTTGAAATTTTAACGGTTACCAATGTATCAGTCCCGACAAGAGCAATGATATTTTTACTTGAGCATAATCTGCATTTCATGAGAAACTTGTTCATCGCCTCTCCCTCCTATGACTCTGCATGGCATCATGAGACTCACTAATTAATCTGCATTCATCTCCCTTCTCTGCCCTCCTCCCCACTGGAAGGAGCAAAGCGTGCAGTTGACTCCATCCCGCGCAAGACTACCACATGATTCACAAGGATGACCGACACACAATGATATCAATTACCAACATAAGCGTAGGTGAAACTAAAATGACATCTCTGGTGGTACACATCTAACACAAAGAGGTGCATCTATTTTAGATAATTTTTGTTGTCACATGTAATTTTTGCTTCATCACCTTGGATTCTTCCTGTTCACATGTAATTTTTGTTGTCTCAAAATGAGATAATAATAATCTACAAAAGATTAAACACACCCGGAATTAGAGCAGGAACAAGGATGGGGTGACATTCGGGCAAAAAGAACTTGATTTTGTTGAAATCATGTGATGTTATGGGCCAAAACTAAGGCCAAAATTAAATGCCTCCACACAAGTTTTTGGGTTTTTACGAAACCCAAAATCTTGTCTAACGCAACTAATGCTAGTTTTTACCTCATTCTAGTTCAATAACTATATAAAAACTAGTTTATAGTTTTTAGAAAATAGAATACAAAGAACCTCACCTGATTTTTATTTAGAAACTATACTAAAAACTACTTTTTAATAAACTATAACAGAATCCAAACATTCGTCTGACCTAATAAAAATGAACGAGGCTAGCTACTCAGCCCCAATGCGGAGAACCAGCTCCAATTAACCAATTGAGATAATGTGGGCACGTGGAGAAAATAAATGATTGAACCAGAAATTGTTTTTAGTCAAATGCTTACCAAAATCGCTATTAAAAAAAATATCATCTTCATATTATATAATAGAATTACCTTGTTCCATTAAATGTGGAACTACTCTACTTAACTAGACATTTTTTTCTACTCCCCCCCCTTCCCAAAATAAGTGTTGTTATCGCTTCCTAAGGAGTTAACTACTTTCAACTTTGACCAAATATTTACAGAAAATATTAATATTTATAATATGTAATTAGTATCATTAGATAGATCATTAAATCTATTTTCATAATAAACTTAACTAGAGATATAAATGTTATTAATATTTTCTGCGAATATAGTCAAAGTTAAAGAAAGTTCACCGGCACGGATACCATAGCGAAACTTATTTTTGGTACGGAGGGAGTAAGAAAAAACTAGGCATCTTCTTTGAGGGACATTTGTTCCATTATCTAAAAAATACTAAGCATCTTCTTTTGTTCTCGCATATCTACCGTCATATCTACCGTCGGACTAAACAATTTGGAGCCAAGGGATCTCCTTACCTACCTTCTTTTTTAAGATTACTCTATCTTCATAAGAGCAACTTCGAGTGGGAGCTTTTTCCTTTTTCCTACAAGTACTCTATCTTCACAAGTGGGCTCGGAGACACAACAAAAAATCCACCGGGGCCCTTACGGGGTCTCATTTTGCATACCCTCTCAAATTCCACCCTCAAAAGCCTCCATCTCACCTTCTCAAATGTGGGTCCTACTTTTTTCCCTTCCCTCCTCTCCCTTACTCTTGCGTGCTTGCACCCAACACAATTATTGCACGGCCGCCTCCCTCCCGGCCACGTCACGCTGCTACATGGCTTGGGCGCGATGTCCACCGCCCCGAGTCCCGCCGTCTCGAGGTTGCCGGCCTCCCTAAGCTTCAAGCATAACCCGTGGGAGCCTAAGCCCGGGCTGCAGCTTCGGATCCCTTCACCTCGAGCTTGCCCTTGGCCCTCCTCCCGATGTGGCAGCTTTGGCTCATTATGTCGTCTCCCTCCTCTCGTTGCCGGCGTGCCCACCTCCTCCCCATGGTCGCCCGTTGTCCTCGAGCTCTCCCACCGATGATGAGGCGGTGCGACCGGGCGCGAACAACCGACGATGATGATGTGGTGCATTGCACGTCCAATTCAAGCACATTGGGGGTGCGAGGGGGGGGGGTGTTGCTTTTTGCAAACCATGTCGTCTGTCTCGGCGGCGCACGCACCTATGTCCCGGCTCCAGCTGAGCATACCTTCTCTTCCCCTGGCGGCGGGCACCTCTTCTTCCCTGCCACCAACTACCACGAGGTGGTGCACAAAACCCCAGCTCGTCAAGCCATTGCTACACCTCACTCACTCCCAAATTGTGCCCCTATCAAGTTAGTTGTGCCCCCACCTCCATCGAGAAAGCCGAACAAACTAGGCCTACCGTTGAGCACCCAACATTGTGCCTCCGCCCCCTTCCTCCACCCTCTATCGGTCCATCTTGGCCCCAGCGACCTCCGGTGGCGGACACGAAGCCATGGATAAGGTGATGGTGGCTGACATGTGGGTCAGTGGGTCCCACCTTGCGGAGTATGGACAAGCACTAACAAGTGGGTCCCATCTTAGTAGAGAAGTAGAGGCCTGAATTTAGGTAGTGCTGCTGGAGTTGACAACAAAACTTGGACCCTAGAAAATAGAGCCGGCTCTCAAATGGTCAAGTAGGAGCCTTGATTTGAGAGCTCCTGGTGACCTAAGAATTGCACCATTCTAGAGCTCTGTAGCCCCCCCCCCCATCAAAAAAAAAAAAAAAACTAATGTAGCGGCCTCCATTAAAACACCTAAGTGTTTTACGAAGATTCCTGTTGCTAAATCATCAGAGAAATATTTTTAAAACCATCCTGAAACCATTTAAAATGCGTACTTATAATTTGATGAGACAGGAAACCTTGGCTAGAGCATTCGGGGCCAGTGATGGGACTACGTAGTGCAAATGCCTCGGGGAGGGTGGAGTTTTCTTTTATAAAATTAAAATAAAATATTTTCTGAGTATTGTTGATAATAACTGGACTTCTGTTTCATATCATTGTTGTATCTTTAATTCTTTATTATGGTGCAGTTACTTGCTGCTAATTGATGATGTGTGGTCCACATCCACATGGGACCAAATCATACGGTCACTGCCAAGTAACAATGACCGTAGGATAATAGTTACTACAAGATTTCAGGCTGTTGCCACAACATGCACAAGAGATAAAGATGAGAATATTCTTAACGTCAAGGCCCTTGGTCGCGGTGAATCTAAGAAGTTGTTTCAGCAAGCTGTCTCTGAATCCAAAGGAAAAATATATGTTGACGTCCCGGAGGATGTGTGGCAGGTATGTGGGGGTTACCTTTGGCCATAGTCACCATGGCTGGTCATGTGGGGTGCAACCCACACAAATCGAAAGAGGAATGGTTAAACCTTTGTAGATCTATGTTTCCAAAGCCAGTGAAAGATCGTAGAAATGACTTGACTCAAGAAGAAGTTGGTAGAATTGTCAGTCACTGCTACAATGACATGGCTGCTGAGATCAAGACTTGCTCGTTGTATCTGAGCATTTTCCCTAAGGGCAGCAGGATTAGCAGGAAACGTTTGATAAGGAGATGGATAGCTGAAGGTTTCGTGAGTGAGAAGCAGGGGATGAGCATGGAGGATGTTGCCGAGACATATTTCACTCACCTGATAAGGAGGAAGATAATACGACCAGTGGAGCACAATAGCATTGGAAAGGTGAAGAACTGTGTTGTTCATGACATGATCCTTGAGCACATTGTTACCCAGGCGAGTGAAGAAAATTTCATCGCAGTGGTTGGCGGCCACTGGCTCATGCAGACACCTAGCAGCAAAGTCAGGCGGTTATCCCTCCAAGGTGGTGACTCTAAGCGTGCAAAGGATACAGAGAACATGAACTTGTCTCATGTTCGGTCACTGACAATGTTTGGTACCTTAAACCAGCTGCCTCTCCATTGCTTCAAGTTTAGAATTGTACAGGTCCTAGATCTTGAAGGGTGCACAGATTTCAGACAGCGACATGCAAATCAGATATGTAAAATGTTTTTTCTCAAGTACCTGGGTCTCCGAAGAACAGACATCAAAGAGATTCCAAAAGCAATAAAAAAGCTTGAGAAGCTTGAGACTCTGGATATAAGGGAGACAAATGTAGTTGAGCTTCCTAACACAGTGTGCAATCTGGGACGGCTGGTTAACATACTTGGTGGGAATAAAAGAACAATTCAGGCACTTCGGCTCCCTGAAGAGATGATTAAAAAGAAGAAGATGGCGGGACTACACATACTGTCAGGGATTGAGATCAGTGGGGAGTCAGCAGACCTGCATCATTTGACTGAACTGAGGAAGCTTGTCATTTACAGTCTTCGGATCAAGAAGGGGGTAAGGCTTCCAAGGATTTAGGCTCCTCTATTGAGTATCTAGGGGGTTTCTCACTGCAGTCCCTTGTCATTTATGATACGTCATCTTGGTTTCTGCAATCACTTGATGTTCTCGCCAGTCCCCCAAAGTTCTTCATTGCCCTTGAACTGTGCGGCCAGATGGTTAGGCTCCCTGGCTGGATCACGGGTCTTGATGTCCTCAACAAGTTAACTCTTTCAGTTACACTTTTACAAGAGTGTAACTTGAAACACCTTAGCACTCTGAAGGCATTGTTTTCTCTCACTTTCACAAGTTCTGCAACAAAGCAGGATCAGAAAACAATGACTATAGTTGAGAAAAACAGATCAGGCCCCAACGGAGAGATCATTTTTCCTCCTAACGGATTTCCAAAACTTAAGTTACTTCGCTTCTCTTCTCCTCACCTGCCACTACTGAGGTTTTCCAGAAATACTATGCCATGTCTCGAAAGGCTTGAACTGCGATTCAGTGTGTTGGAGGGCCTTCTTGGCACAGAAAACCTGCGGAGTCTTAACAAGGTGCATCTGAGTCTTCGATTGAAAAAGAAAGAGTCTCCAAGGAAAAATGATATAACAATGGAACAGCTTAAGAAGTGGATTGAAAATGATATACCAGGATTTACCTCAAAACATGACGATGTATCAGGAGCTGCTTCCTCAACAGCCAAGAAGCCCAAAATCATCTTTGCTCAATACTATGAATAAATAAAATATACTCTAGATCTTGCAGATAAGGGGCAAATGTTACCACGGCTAATACTATTGCATTTAGTTTCAGCCGCTGCCATGGAAGAATACTCTATATTATTTCATTGTCTCATCATATTTCCTTACTCCGTTAGGAGCCCTTCAATTTTTGTAAGACAGTTTGGTGTCTTGGATGTTTTCACGATTGAACTATCCATCTGCAGAAGTTTAGTGCGCCAAATTGTTGACTTGGTTATTCTGCTGATTAAGAAAAAATGAGCTTGGTTGTCGGGTCCGCTCCCCTCCTCGCCATGTGCTTAGGTCCGCCTCTGAATTTTTACTTAATGTTTATTAGAGCATCTCCAGCAGTCTCCCTAAACAGCCCCTCCTATGCTAAAATTTAGAAGTTTGATTAAAAAACCAACTCCAGCAGACCTCCTATATGGGCTTCTAAACTAGCTATCCTCCTAAGAGCATCTCCAACAATCCTCCTAAACTGTCCCCCAATCCTAAATTTTAGGAGTTTCATCAAAAAACCAACTCCAGCAGACCTCTTACATGGACTCCTAAATTAGCTACCCTCCTAAATCCCTCCTCCAACCCCTGAAAATAGGATCCTCCTATCCTCCCTCAAAACACCAGCTGTCGGTGGGTCCCACCATCTTTTATTTTTTTTCTTTTCTTTTTCCCATTTCCTCTCTCTCCTGCCTTCTCTCTGGTGTGGCTGAGGCCTGATGCCTGCCGACGCCCGTCGCCAGAGCCGTCGCCTCTCGCTCGACGCGCGCCGCCGCCACCGCCCGCCGCCCTTCCATGCCCGACGGCTGACACACGCCGCCGCCCCGTCCTTCAATATCCGCCGCGCCGTCGCCTCGCTGCCGGGCCGGCTTGCTCCCTCACCCTCTTGCAGCGCCCCGGGCTTCCTCGCCGGACCGCCGCCGAGGCACGGTCAGCTCGTGCCCGGCCCGTTGGCCACCACGCGCCTGGCCATGTCGCCGCCAAGGCCTTTTGCCGCGCCCTGCCCGCTGCCTCGCACGTCTGCTCTGTCCAAGAATCGCCCGTAGCCGCCGGCCGTAGCTCCAGCCGCCTCCTCACTCCGGGTCGACGCACCATCGAGGGACTCCGTAAGCAAGAATCGCATCAGTATCTGCAGGTAGGAGCTCTGTTCTCTGTTGCTTTCTTATTGTTGTGACTGCTGCTCATGTAAGTGTGCGGCCAATGCCTCCAGCCAGCAGGTCAATGGAGAAGCTTGCACGAGAATAGTGTCGCCATGACTGCCGCAGGTTTCACGAGAACAGTTTTTTCTCTTGGTTGTTTCATAATTCCTGATTTGCATTCGTCCTGTGATTATGACATGCTGCTATAGGTACACGACCTTTTGATATTCTGGCATCGATAAAATGCAAGTTTTGAGTGATTGAGTCTTTGTTTGTAATATATGGACCTCTCTATAGCTGGAGCCACCAATTTACTATTGACTCTGTGTGGCCACTAAATGATTAGGATTAAGGTACTGCTTGGTGACTTGGGACAGTGGTTCTAATTATTGGAAGGTGTTCTGACTATATTCAGATAAACTTCAATAGTTGATTTTATATGTTCATTACAATTTCCACTGCGATATTATAAGTTCTATCAATCAGGAATGAAAAACACATTTTGGTTGTGCAGATATAAACCTCATTTTCATAAATTCCAAGAACCATATTTGATGTCCAGATATACACTATATGTTATGATCTTATTGTGAGATGCAAACAGATAAGTCTATCATGTTCAGTTACTCTTGTATGCTTATTGTGAGATGCAAATAGATGCAAAGCACTGGTTTTGAGTGCTTACTCCTAGCAGTTGCCAGGAGGCTCCTTTTTGTTTTTTATCGTGGTGGATATTTGATGTTCACTAGTGTTTTCTTCCATGTCCAGATTAATTCCCTCGATGGATGAGCAGAAATCACAAGTGCGATGGTTGCTACAGCCAGCGCAAGGATTATCTCAATGGATGGGGTCAGCGGGAGCAAAAGTGGCGTGTCACACTAAATTAGTGAAAATAAATTATGGTCAATCTATTACATACACTATTCTGTCTTTAGTTCACAAACTAGCTAATAATTCTGTGTGCTATTCAGTGTGCTTGTTGGGTGTGTATATCACCTGTGTGTATAAATCAGCTTCTTGCGATATTATGTGTGCTATTCAGTGTGAAAGAGCAATTATTCTGGTTAATAGCTTCATTTTATTTTCCTGATTTTGAAGTCATATTCTGTGTGCTATTCAGTGTGAAAGAGCAATTATTTTGGAATTATTGTCATCGATTTTGTGCAGCTTTGTGAATCTTGGTGAACCTGGATAACAGCTTTGTGAATGCATCTTTGTGAATATCCCTGATCACTACACTTGTAAATGTCCCTGATCACTGCTCTTGTAAATGCAATAGGTATTGTGCAGCTTTGTGAATCCTGGAGAACCTAGATAACAGCTTTGTGAATCCATGCATTAGTGACATGTGGTCATCCTGCTGGACCGTTGGAGCAATTTTTTTCTCTGTTTGCTTTGTGAATAAATGTGTAGCTTTGTGAATACTTCTCTGTTTGCTGTACAATTTCTGTTGTTTTTCTTTTTAATATAAAATCATAACAGTAGGGGCTTCCCCTAACTTTACCACTACAGTGGAGATGTTCAGAAGAGTGGTTAAATTATACATTTTTGAATTGCCAATGCTGCTTAGGTCACAAGACTGAGGTCTTAATTAAGGAACCGAAAGAAACTATGAGTAAACATTACTGTGATGGACTGATGGTTATTATCACAATGAATATTTTGTTAACCTTTTAATGATCTTCTACTTTTTAATATAAAGTTGTGGAAGCATTGATTCAGAACATGCTTGGTCAGAGACTAGTGTAAACTGCTATATCAATAATTCTCAATAATTTCAATAATGGAATATGAAAATGAAAAATGGAACATTATGCAATATTTTCTCAGACCATTGTACATTTGTTCCATTAAAAAATTGGAAATGGAACATGAAGAAGATAATTTAACAAATCATCATCATCGTCAGACTCTTCGTTCGACCATCGCCAAAGGATGTTGTTTTCGAAGTTTGACATCTGCCATAAAAACAGAATTTAGTAAAGAATACAGTTTTGAGCAAAAGAAAAAAGAAAAAAGTATTGGCCTACTTTTTCAACCTTGCTGCTTGCATGAAGTAATTGGGGTAACATGTTCCTTGATATTTATTAGTTGACAAAACTAGAAAAGTTAAGTGCTACTAGTAGTCAAACAGTTTAGCTGGACTAAACCAGAGGTTGGTGCAGAGTCTCATTGCTTTATCGAAGCATATCAACAATATAAATAAATTTAGTAAATAATACAGTTTCAAGCAAAATTTAAAAAGTATTGTCATACAGAGAGTAATTCTCCAGGAGATA
Organism: Chloris gayana; assembly: GCA_031894775.1. Taxonomy (NCBI): domain Eukaryota; kingdom Viridiplantae; phylum Streptophyta; class Magnoliopsida; order Poales; family Poaceae; genus Chloris; species Chloris gayana. Next base: position 31,968 of record JAUNZO010000249.1, on the reverse strand, counting down.
AACTATGCACATGAATTAGGCAGTGACTTTGGGACAAACTAAAGATCTTTAAAATCGTTTCACAATTACTGAGCCATGGAGTACTTAGCACAAGTTAAAAGAATATAAGCTCAGATCCTGCAGTTGCAAATGAGGTCTACGGATCTACCTTTCCCAGTACATAAACCATGAGCATGAATTAGGCAGTGACTTAAGAGTTAAGACAATCTTCCAATTCAGTGCCACGCTACAAATTCAGAAAACTATTTGATCTCTACGGTATATAATATTCAAAGCATATTGGGTGATCCAAATAAATCTGTTGTTTTCTGAGGAGTAGTGAGAGTGCGCTTGCCGGTCATCAGCGCGGCTAGCACTTGCCGGTCCAATTAAATACACTATGCCAAGAAATTTGAGGCCTGACGCTAGGAAGGAGGAAGAACGTACCTGGCGGACGGACGGCGGCGACGAACAACGACGGCCGGCGACGCGACCAGGCGGACGGATGAAGGAGCAGCTGCGTCTACAGCGCAGGCGCTGACACGACCACCGCCGGGGTTGGCGCGGCAGGCGTCACCGACAAGGCCACGGGCCGAGCACTGGCGAATGGCGGCGCGAGCGGGCCGACGGGCGAAGCAGAGAGATTTGGTCTGGTTTATTCGTTTGACTGCCAACGAGGTCCCACCTGTCAGATGAGATTTAGGGGTCCTCGGTTGGGATTCTGCTGGAGTTGCGAGCCGGTACTCGAGCACCGAACGTTTCGGGAGACCCCGATTTTAGGATTTCGGGACCCGATTTCGGGGCCGTTGCTGGAGATGCTCTAAATCCCCCTCCAACCTCCTGAAAATGGGATCCTCCCATCCTCCCCTAAATTCCAGCTGGCAAGGGCCCCACGGATTTTCTTTTATTTTTATTTTTCTTTTTCTCTTTTCCCCTTTCTCTTCCTTGGCCCGACCGCACCGGCCCGACCACGTCGCCGCTCTTCGCCTGACGCGTGGCCACCGGCGCCCTCCGCCGGCCGACGACCGCCACCGACCAACACCCGCCGCGGACCACCGAATCCGGCTGGCCGCGGCCTCCTGCCGCCTCCTTGCCCCGTGCCCACCGTTCTGCGTCGCCGTCCACCATCCATGCACCATTCGCCAAGATCCACCGGAGCCCCACCGCAGCCCGACCGTGCCGTTTGCCAGGATCCACCAGAGCCCCACCGCAGCTAGGCCGCGCTGTTCGCCGTCGGACAGCAGCGCGTTGTGCTGCCGCGTGCCCGGGACGCACGGCCCGGCAGCAAAGCTGGAGGAGCTGCTACTGCCGGTGGGCTTGGCTGCTATTTCGATGGCGGACCGGTCGTCGGACGACGATGACGACGGGTCAGTCAGAGTCCATGAGCACGGAGTGGATGGACATCTTGGAGGAGGCGATGGCGTACATGGAGTGCTCATGCACCGTCTCGAAGGCGAGGTGTGAGATGAGCAGGCGGATGAGCCCACCGCAGCTACCCCAGCACATAAGCTAATTTCCTTCAAATCCACAAGGAACTGTATCCACATACACCACAAAAGGTCTGAAATCCAACCAGCAGAACAAAAAATTCACCTGAAGAAGGCGTCTCCTTGATCTCTCGAGACAGGTAGCCTCTCGCACAAGGACAAAAAGCAATCCGCCTCGGTTCTCGCTCAAGCTCCTATGAGGAATTTCCTTTTCTCTCTCGCCTGTGCCGGCCACGGTCGGGTGCGGTGCTGGGGCGCAGAAGGCCGTAGGCGGCTCGGCAACCCCGGCGAAGAAGGCGGCTGATGCCAGAATGTTGGTGCCCGGAGTGGAATAAGGTGCGGCCAGCAGTCCGCGCGGTGCGGCTAGCGGTGGCAAGCGTGCGGCGCGGCGCCACAGTGGTGCGTGCGCGGCCGAAGGGATGAGGCCCGTCGCGCGGAGGAAGAATGGTTTCAGCTGCTGACAGCTGGGCTCCACAAGTTAGGAAAAAATAGGAGGACTGTTTTAGGAGGCTTTGTTGGAGTTGGGTGCAAATTTGGGCCTCCGAAATTTAGGAGCAGGCCCCGAAATTTGGTTTAGGAGGGTTGTTTTAGGAGGCCTTGCTGGAGTTGCTCTTAGAAGCATCTCCAAGAATCCCCTAAACAATCCCCCAATCCTAAATTTTAGGAGTTTTGTCAAAAAATCATCTCCAACAGACCTTCTATATGGGCTCCTAAATTAGCTACCCTCCTAAATCTCCCTCCAACCCCCTGAAAATAGGATCCTCCCATCCTCCCTCCTAAACTCCAACTGTCAATGGGTCCTACATTTTATTGTTTTTTTATTTTCCTCTCTCTCTTCACCCGAACGCGTCGGCCGCTCAGGGCCCAACTCCCGCCGCCGGCCGTCGGCCGACGGCCGTCGCCGCCCGTAGCTCGGCCATCTCCGGCCGACTCCTACCGCCTACCGCCAAGCCTACCTCGCCGCTCCCGAGCAATCGTCGGATCAACAAAGCCGCCGCCGCTAGGGATGCCCGGCCGCCGACCCACCGTCGTCGCTTGGCCGCCGGACCGGCTCGCCGTGGACGCCGGCGACCGACGCCGACCGAAGCCCGTCGTGGACGCTCGGCCGCCGGGAGGTGCCCAAGATTCACCCGCATCCGCTAGGAGCTCGCCCAAGATTCGCCGCGCCGCTCACGCGCCCGCCCATCGATGTGGAGGCTCCGCCGTTAGCCCAACCCGCCATGGACGACGGCTCGGCGTCGAGACAACCCGCCGTGGACGCCGACCCGGAGTTGTTCGTGCGTCCTCCTCGTCGGCCAAGATTCGCCGCGGCCCGTCGGTCGAGCCCGAGCGGCGGTCTTGACGACGCGCGAGCAAGTGTCCGCCACGGCGAGCACCGGCGGAGATGGTGGGCGGAGCACCGGCGAGCGGCGGAGCGGCGGCCGGCGGCGCGAGCGGGTTGCGGCTCAAGTGGACGGACCGACGAAGGTGGTCGAGTTTTGGTTGCTTTCCCTCCTTTCGCCGACAAAGGTGTCCCACATGCCGGAGTATATTTAGGAGTCTTGGAACGGGACTTCGCTGGAGTTCACGCAGCTTCGGAGCACCGAAATTTTCCAGCTGACCCCGAAATCGGGGAATCGGGGCCCGATTTCGGAGTCCTGCTTGGAGTTGCTCTTAGGTGTTAGGTTGCGGGGCTACAAAATGAAAACCTTTGTCACTTAGCCCTATCATTGGTTATGGCATGGCAAATGGAGCTCATGCACATTATTTACTGCCTTTTCCCTTTGAAAATTAATTTATGTTTACATCACCGACACATTGAGAATCCTTTGAATGAACTTTCTAAACAAATTAAAAAAAATATATGATTCCAATAGTTTAGAACGGAGGAAAGAAGCTTCACATCCTTAACGACAAAATGCTTTCCTCCACAAACGCATGAACAAAAATAGTAGTATGAGCAAAAGTTTCTGCCAAAAATTGCTCTCCATAGAGGTGAACATCGCATTCCTTAATAACAAGGTGCTTTCCTCCACAAGACGTACGAACAAAAATTGCCAGTGTGAGCAAACAACGCTCCATAGAGGTGAATGTATACAAGGCCGTTTTACATCTGAAGCTCGTTTAGGATGAGCATATCCTCTTTTTATGGTGGATGATGCTCAGGTTGTCGTGGAGTTATGCCAACCCGCAGACGTACGTGCCCTTGGCGACGGTGAAGCCATAACCAATGATAGGGCTAACCAATGTTGCCGGAATGAGGTTGGGCAACAGGGAGGCTGCTGACAGGACCGTGGATCTTGCCTCTTTGCGGCACTCATACACACTACGAAGTCGGTTACAAGCGTTCATAAAAAAATTTCACAACGGAACCAAATGGTAGCCACGCACGCACAAACTACTAAGAAAGGACGAAGCTTGCCATTTGGGAGAGAAAGTATCGCTTTCGCGTTGTCTCCTTCCAGGACGACGCGGGGGCGACCCACCCCTCAGCCAACCCAACCAGCGCCGCCACCAAGCTTCGGTGGCCGCCACCGGCGCCATCGAACGCCCCGGTGGCGAGCGGCAGAGCTCAAAAAGGCTTTTGTCCATCGTCCTCTCCTCGTGTCTCCTCCTCGTTTCCTTCTCCTTCCTGCTACCACACACCCATGACGAGATCGGAGATCCCAACGGCCGGCCTGCCCGTTGCTCCATTGCTCTCCAGATCCGGGCGTTGAAGGTCAAGATCGAGTGTTCCCATGTCAGCTCCCCACCCTCACGCCCCCTGTTTTCGCCGGCGCACCCCCTCCTGCCGGTAGATGAATCTGAGGAGGTGGGGTGCGCGCTGCTGCGTGGGCCGACTTGGCGTTGAGGGTTGCCCTCCTCATGCGCCCAAGCCGTAAGGTAGCCGCACCTAGAGCAGGGGTGGTGATCTCGTTCTTCCTAGTGTCGTGACTCGTGCAGCGGCGTGTTCGGACATCTCTAGCACTGGATCTTGGCACCTTGTGCCTGGATTTCGATGACAATGATGAGGTCACACGCTACTGGTGGGCGCATAGGTGAGGTGCTAGTGCATGAAGCTCGCACCTTAGCCCCCGAAGTCGCTGGCGTGCTGTGGCGGGTGTCCATGACGGCAGCAGAGGAATATCTCTGCTTTCCTTCATCTGTATAGATCTCCTGACGAAAGTTTTAAGGCGACGACGGCATTGTAGATGTCGTGACCTCCTTGGGGGTGTCACTCAGGATATTCTTCTCACCGTTTACAATGCCAGCAATCCCCTTGCCCTTCGGTGTCTTCTCTATGGCCATTGCCTCTAGCTCTACATCAGTTGTTTTTCTCATGATCTGGCAAGTGCTCTGCTAGGTTCCTTGCTTCGTCCTCATCCTATTCAGGATTGTCAATGGTTGCAATCTCAACGTCACTCTCTCCTTTGGGGCATCCTTCCCCCATAGGGCGTCAGGATGGCGTTAAATTTGATGACCCTCCCTCCTTTAGGGCATCCTTCCTCCAAAGGGCGTCGGAAGGCATCTGATTTGGTGGCAGCTTGAGAAGTCAGCCCCTGTTCTGGCTTTATGCGGGTAATCATTGTCCATCACAACTATGGGATATCAATTGCAATATTCAGCAAAGGGTGGCATGGGCTGCAACTGATGAGCTCCGGTATTTCCCTAGTTGTTTGTGGACCGGATGTTGTCGTGTCTGATTTATGGTTGTCCTCTATAGTTTTTTCTTTGGTCCGAAGCCGGGTTAGCAAGATCGGGGGCCTTGTTCTCTTAGGCTAACCTCCCGCCTTTAGGGCATCCTTCCCCGAAGGGCGTTGGAGTACGTCGACAAGAGTGGCAGCTAGACGGCCAGGACATGTGCCCATGTCGTGGTTAGATGAGGACCAAACCTGAAGCTTATGTATGGGCGACATGGATCAGCAAGTAAGGTGCACAGTGGTGGTGCGAACTGGCGATTGGCGGACTCGGTTCGTGTTGTGCTTGAAGCTCTTTGGTCATTGTGTTTGTGTTGTGTCTTCTTTTGTTTCTCTCAGTTTTCAGTGTGCTTGTAAACATGTACTTGTCTACCTGATATTATCAGGCCTTTCATGGACTCGGCTTCCATGCTCTGTTATCAGCATGTGCTGATCACTTTTCGATTAATATAAGGTGGGATCCTCCCCCCCCCCCCCACCCCCCACCCCTCCGAAAATTTCTCGAAAAAAAAACACTACTAAGAAAGGACACACCACCGACTAACTAAAGCCCTACGAGAGCACCGCCTTGAATTTGTGTAGAACCTTGACCAAGCCCAAACCAACATGCGGCTTCTCCAAAAAGCAACGGTACTAACATGTAAAAAATGAGCAGTTTCTATCCAAACTTGTAAGCCAGCAGCAAGCAACAGTAATTATAAAGCTTTCCGGTTATCATGGCTACCATGTACTTCATTTCATTCTCTCATTACTAGAATAAAAGCCTGTAATAACGGGCATTTTGCCACTATAATAACGACCAAACGGGCCGTCACTATATAAACGTTATTACAGTGGTCCATTTTCAGTATCGGCCAAGACTGACCGTTATTGCAGTGCACCACCGTAATATCGGTCTAGATGACGTCATACCGACCGATATTACAAGGGTGTACTTGCAATAACGACCAGTGACATCACCTGGGCCGTTATCGCAATATCGGCCATGGTGATGTCAGCTTGTCGTTTTTGTTGTGCAGCACCGGGATAACGCCCATGATGATGTCAGCAAGCCCGATATTACGAGTGTGTTTTATAATAAGCAGAATTATATGGTTTTATTTGAAATTCCAGGTCACAAATTCAAATTTAATTCACAAACGAGTAAATTTATATACATAAGTTATTCATTCACATTCATAATTCATAGTTGAACCAAACCATCATTCACTGTTTTACATAAGTCAAAACAATCTCAAATCATCATTCATAACATAAGTCTCATATATATACAACAAAAATTAATATGTTTAAGACAAGTCATCATTGCTTATCCAGGCTATTTCGGCTCAAGTTGCTTCGGTCTTTCCTCCTCGACCTTGGTGTTTTCTCTAACTTCAGTGCCGACCCTTCTTTCCCTTATATAATCTCGAAGTAATTCATCCTCCCCGATGTCACTAGTGGGATCATGATATGCACCGTCGAAATATACAAACTCCGAAAATATGAAGCGCAACAACTTAGCTGCAATCAATTCGAGAACACTAGTTTCAAGGTGGGAATTATTCTTCGGTGGATACTTCACTGGCTTGGACATACAATTGACAAATTAGTACAACTTTTGTAGGTAAGAAATAAATATATCAATATTTAAAACAAATTCTTCGATACTTACATGTCTCCATACGGGAGGATCTTCCGTAGGGAAAGTGGTGTAGTTCCCCTTGTTAGCGGATTTGTAACTACACACATAGTAGCTGCCACGAAGCTGTTTTGCACACTATTTCAAACAAATTGAAATCCTAAGATACATCATCACATCGAGACATGAATAAAATAAAATGTAGTACAACTTGATAACATTACCGGGAAGTTTGTTTTGTTTGCCATTGCCTTCCTCCATTTAGGGTGCCCCTCACCACTAAGACCGATGTAGAACTGATATGCACTATTTAGAAGAACCAAAAACATAATTAGTAGGAAATCATAAAGACTATGTGTTAACCAATGTCTCGAACTTACTCGTCTAAGACATTCAAAAAATCCTTGTATCGGCTCGAGTACATAGTCTAACGAGTCAAGGACCCAAACTCCAGCAAGCTTTGGATATATGAGAAAAGCAATCCAATGATTACTACATTGAAATATAAGATTAATTAATTAGTGTATTAGTATGACATAGAACTGTGTGATTAAGTACGAGGATAATAAAACTTACTCAAAGTTGTAAGGAGCCATAATGCAGCGTCGATCTCTCCACTCGTACATGCGTCGACCGATGTACGTTGCCACAACTTTCTTTGCATCAGCCTTCACCTCGGCATGTAGTTTCTTTTTTCGGTTAACTTCTTTCCGACCAAGGACGTGTCGTTGTAGTTAAAAACCGGATTAAGCATCCTCTGGCTAATGAGTGTTGGGTTTAGATACCCAACTTCTTGATCGTCTCTATCGGAGTGATTACATATTCTAAGAATAAAAAAATGATAGACCTATTAGTATGCACGTGTAATTTCATTGCATATAAATAAAGTGGTTGAAAACACTTACATGCACCAGACAGTGATGAGGGTGGCATCGAGGCGGTCAAGACGATACAGAGCATGTATGTCCTCAAATGGCACATGCAAATCAAATGCCCCTTGTCCAAACACATCACCGGGTATCTTAGCAGCGATGAATTGGACACCTTTGTTGCATGCTTTGAAGTACCGATCGTGAAATTTAAGTATATCCAATCCTTTTTTTTTACCTGGTCATGTGGTAGAAGCGGCATGCCATGGGTATACTTGGGAAAATCGTCTTGCGTAAGATCCCGACCTCCTTCTAGGACACCAGCGAGCGGAATGGGTATATGCGGCACGAGTTCTTTTGTGGTAGACTTGTAGGAGTCTTTCATGCCCGTCAACCATGTTTCAACCGCACGATAGATAAATCGATGCTCTATTAATAACTATATGAATAAGTACATAACCATAAAAAGAATTAGTACAACTCAAATTTACCTAGTTTCTTCTTGGATGGGTTACCATCCTTCCTCGGAGGCAAAGGTGGAACGGGCTGGATCAAAGGTTCATGACTCTCCTCCTCTTGTGTATGTTGAGGTCGAGTAGACGAGCATCGAGTCGCCACCACCCCTTTGTCGTGTGGTGTGTGTGGCGCCGGGGTGGATGACGTACGAAGTAGAGAAACATCTTTCTCCACTATTTCACGAGGCGGAGTGGAGAAGCCTTCTCGTTGAGCGATCTCATCGCGCACCTCATGTGTCGGAGATGGCCGAGGTCAAGGTTGGGGCTCGATAGATAAGCCACGATCATCCTCTTCTCCATGAGTGGGAGCATGCTAAGGTGAAACCGGCGGCTGGAGACATAAGTCTTGAGAGACCTGTTGTGAATCTTGCACTCGTATGAATAGTGATCTCTCGTCACGGCCAAAGGATGAATTGATTAATAGCATCCTCAAGTGTGTCAATCCCGTCATCCTCGTTGGGATAATCAAGGTCGCACGAGAGATAGTTGTCATGGACCTTGACTATTTGAACCCTAGCACACTCCCGAGGGATATGTACATCACTAAATGTACATCCGGGAATAGCAATGCCCTCGGCGACCTTGACGACTGTCTTCCCTCACTTGCCAAGCGCCATGTGTAGCGAGCAAGGTGTATTCTCGGTGTTGTCATCCACCGGGTACTTGGTGACATCCGGAACCGAGCCATGACCGCTTGGAGGACGAGTTTGTGGACTAGGATTGTCGACGGTGAGGTGGAATTTTGGAACCACAAAAGGTTGGGGGGCAAGATGTGGATTATTTTGGATGAATTGGTAGTAATTTTGTACCCACCAATCATGACCAGGAGCTTCAACCGGTGGCCCACCACATCGACTACATTCTCTTGTGCTCGTAGTGCCCGTCGACGGCATTTCTTTCAACCTCGCCTTTGACGTGACCCCCGCGTACGACCTCGGTGTTCATTGGTCCCGATGGCAGCGAGTAAGTTGGTCTTTCGTTGGGGACGGAGTAAAAGTGCCATCCTTCTCCGTGCGGCTAGTCTGCTTCGCCTTCTGCAATACTTCGCCGACCCTAGAGCTTTTTGGAACCAGCTGTCCATCGTCGGTTGACTTTGAAACTCTACCGTTCTCTATATACTACAAAAATAAACGTAGTGAAACTCTACCGAAATATATAAGTAACAATATTAATCTAGTTACATAGATTACTTTAGATATATAAGCAAATATTCAACTACAATATAGGCAAAAAGATATTATATCAATGTCACAATCTATCAATATATTATTTTTCCATACCCTCATAACCCTCTCTCTATATTTTTCTATTCAAATATATTTGTACATAAATGTAACATAGTTAAATTATACCAAAAAAATAACTAACAATAATCTAGTTACATATATCAATACAGATATATAAGCAAAAAATCAACTACAACGTACCCAAATAAATATTATATTCTAGGTAAAAAATAATCACAATTTTTTCAATTTATTAAGTTTCCACACCCTCATCCCAACCTCTCTCTCTCCTATCATACACATGGTCTAGATCCAAAACTAGATCTTCAAAATGTTAATGTAAAGTACATAAGAAAGCCATGAGACTAAAGAAGATGATAAAGATAAGTTGGATATAGAAGATATATGATAATTTTCAACTCTTATTATGCACAATTTTGGTAAAAAAGAGCTCCAAACCCTAGGAAACTTTAACTAGCAAAATATGGGGGAAAACCACATCTAAACATGAAAAAAGTACATGAATTGGTATGGATTTACCTCCTTGAACAAATTCCTTGAAAAAAAACAGATTCAAAACCTTCCCCCATTGTTTTTTGATTTTTTCCGGCCACCGTACGGACAGCCGCCCGAGGTCCGCACCCCTACGTGAAGACAACGTTTTTGTACGCGAGATTTGTAATAATGTGATGTCACCGCAGCGACGTTATTACGGTGAGCTCTGTAATAACGGCAAGGATGATGTCATCTAGTACCCGTTATTACGGTGACTCGGTGTAATAACATCGGTCATGACATCATGATTGACCGTTATTACCGTGGCTCACCGTAATAACGGTCGGTATTGATGTCATCACCGACCGTTATTATTGGGCGCCCTCCATCTGTAATAACAGCGCGTAGTATGATGTCACGGCCGTCCGTTATTACGGTGACCATCGTAATAACGTGCGTCCATGATGACATCATGTTCCTCGCATCGTAATAACGGGAACTCTAGTGCCCGTTATTCCTGGAAATTCTTAGGTGCTATCTTTGGACGATATTGTAGTAGTGTCTGGTTCCCAAACTAGAGTGCGTGAGGTGAGGCTTTAAATCCACCAGATTCAAGTACACCAATATACTTAATTTAAGACACTCCATCACATGATAATGTAACTAAGTTAGTAAGAAGCCGAGACATATGTCAATAAGCATGACATAGCGATGCTATGGTATATACTTGGTCTCCTGTTGCTCAGAATGGGCTAAGGCCCCCTTTGTTTGCCCTCCAAATTATGGAATCCATATTCTATAATCCAAAAGCTAAAACAAAGGGTCGGATTTTGATTCCGTATTCTATAATCCGTGTAACAACCCTAAATACAAAAGTGCATGTTCATGTCATTCATAAGCATATCATCGTGTGCATTGTGAAAATATTGAATTGTGTTAGAGAAAATGCACATAAAATAACAACGTTAACCTAAGTTAAAACTAAGGTCTTAAAATAAGTAATTAAATAAAAGCAAATTATGGTGTTTAACATTTTCTATTGTTTAAACACAAAAGTAAATAATTTCTGAAGTTGCTACCCATTTATTTTATTTTGTAAAAATGTCTACAAGAAATAATGAAAGTTCTCTTTTTAATTTAAACACGAATTTTTAATCTGAAAAATATTTGGAATTGGAACATGAACCTAAAAAGAAAAGTGCTTAAAATGTTTTCAAATACCTCCCTGATTTTTCGTGGAATTTTGCGAGTGATAGAAATGTGATTTTCAATTAGTCAAAACCACGAGGGTGTTTTTGTAAAGTTGCTCGGAGCCCCACTGTCATCCTCTTCTTCCTCTCTCTCTCACCCACCGCCTCGGCACCCCACCGCCTTGCCGTCGCGGCTGGCAAGCTCGGCCGCGTGCCCCTGCCTTTCCGCGCCACGCAGCTGGCCACACCGCCACCTCACCCTCTGTCGTAGGAGATAAAAAGCACAAGCTCAACTCTTTTCTTCTTCCCCGACTCGCACCCGGACACAACCGCGCCTCCGGTTCTCTCGCCGCCCGGCCGCCTTCGGCCATATCCCGACGAGCCACCACCACCGGCCGCTCCGCACGATCATGCTGGAGCTTCGCATGGTCTCCGTTCCCGACGAGCTGCCCTAGCATCGGAGATCGAAGCTGTTCTTTCCAAATCGGCAATTCCCGACGACCCGGCCGCATCTCCGAAATTCCCTCGCTCCGGTGCGTGTTGTCCTCCCATTCTTTTCACCAAAGGTGCACAAGACCCTACTCTACCATCTAGCTAACTCGCGCGGTCATCTATCCGCGGACTCGACGGCAATCGGTAAAATTTCCGGAGCTTCGTCCGCCGCCGCCTCGGCCTCGCCGGTGAAGTCCCTACTCCGGCCAGCTCCAAGGTAAGCCGTCGCCGTGCCGCTATTGCTCATGTCTCGTGGATGCTTCCCATGTTTTTTCTCAAATTTTTCGTGCACCACGGCGACCCCTAGGCCTCGCCGGAGCCTTGCGCGGGCCGTGACTCGTCGCCGGTGACCTCCCGGGCCGCCCGGCCACCGTGGACCCTTCCACCGTAGTGCTCATGCTCCACTGCGTCTTCCGGGACCAGCCGACCGCCTCTTCACCCCCTTCCGCACCCTCCGGCGAGCGCCGCCTGCCCGGCCGCCGCGGCCATGGGCTGGCGCGGTCCGGGCCGCGCGCGGCCGTCGGGTCGGGTCGGGTCAAGTCGCGGGCTCTTGGGCCGGGATGGGTCGCTTGGCCCGAGTTGTCTGGATGGGCCCGGCCGATTTCGGCCCGGTGGCTCCTTATTTCTTTTTCCAAATTTATCCATTTCCAGATTGTTTCAAACTTCGAAAATTCATAGAAAATTCAGGAAAAATCAGAAAAATATCAAACAAAGTTCATTAGATTCATAAAATTATTTTCTATTTATTTATGTATTCAAATACCTATTTTGAGAAATTATAATTTCATAGTTTAAGTAATTACTTTTCTTTAGTTAATATAACCTATTATTTTATGCTAATTATTAATTGTTTTTGAAAAATAAATTTCTTTAAAAATTAGAGATACTGCAGACGAAAGTTTTTGTTAAGTTAGTTTTCCAAAATTCAACATAAACACCGTCATTTCATGTAATTCTAAATTAATAGCTTAAGTGTTATCCCATGTCGTTAAGCACTTATTAGTGTTGTTTAAAAACATGATTAATTATTAATGAATGAACCTGATTAATTATTAAGTAATGAACATGATTAATGTTTAATTATTAATTAATTAATGACCAAGATTAATTATTAATTACTAAACATAATAAATCATTAATTGGTAATTGTTAATTAATGAACCTAATTAATCAATAAGTATTAGTTGATGAACAAAATTAACAAAACCTTTGCATGATCATATCATCTTCATCCATGCATACATGGTTGTGATTCGCGACGTATTGTTGGTCGACCTAGGTCCTGGCGTGATCGAGGTTCCGTCCGAGGTCAAGAAAGGAGACGGAAGCTTCGAAGTCGACCGACACATCGAGGAAGCTAACCCCGACTCGAATCAAGGCAAGCCCCGGTGCATCCCACCTATGTTTTTAAAGTCTTTTCTTTTATCACGAGTAATTGTGTCGTGATTGTGCATTAGGTTTCGGGAATTGCTTGACACCCTAGATGCATGAGTAGAATTCCTATGTTACCTGTTTATCCATGTTGGTTTTGTGTCTCGATACAAGCTACGCTTAATTCACGGGGCTACGGTAGAAGTCGAGTGGTGCTTGAGCACACTCGCGAGTCGAGTACTGGTCCGATCTTAAAGCATGGAGGCTTTAAGTTGATTGATGTTGTTCAAGTTGAAGTTAAAGATGAAGATGAAAATGAAATGGAGACCGGACGGGCCTCGTAGGAGAAAGGGCAAAGACGAGGTCTTGCAAGGTGGTAGCCCCGTCCGTGTCGGTCAAGGACCGTACCGTTGTTGGCCTCGCTGAGCAAGTATTTGAACGTACCGATTTACATACTCGGTGTTTATGGGGCCAGGAAGCCGATGTAACCTAATTGCCACGGCGGTTGGACGTAGCCCATCCCCTAATTGGCTGGAGAATGAGGTGAGGCCTCATGTCTCAACGGGAGAGGAATGGGTGGTCGCTCACGGATAACGTCGAGGACGGGTATCGCGTGGGGTCCCCGGGTTCTCGGGCGGATGGGAGACTAACCCGGCCACTTGCCAGGAATTAGCGTGAAAGGTTGTCGTATGCGACCATTGGGGTGCGTATACGCCGTGTAAACGGGTTTTCCCAGTTGGTGAAATCGATTCGAATCGCTGTCCCTCGCGATAATGAGTACCGCTTGTTCACCGTGTCACATCGTAGTTAATCTACTGGAAGATGAAGGAAGAGGAATGAAAGGATTGTTGTTTGGAATTTATCTTTTCCTGCAAACTTGATTGCAATAGTGATAGACTCGCAAACCTAGAGGTTAATAAACTTAATGCTTGAGCTAAAACTTTGAAAGTAAGGATCCAACCTTTAAAGCTGTTTTCGCAAAGCGGTAAACCCCACAACCGGAAAGCCTTTGCATACTAGGCGTCGGCCTTAGCGTGCCATGTTGACGGGTCGGTCTTGTCGAGTATTAGAATACTCAAGGTTTGTTCGTTACCTTACGGGGTATGAGTCGTGTTATCACGACTTGGACGGTAGTTCCCCGAAGTGGAGCGAGTGTTTCGAGGGTGGTTCCCTCAAGTGGGAACAAATCCCGACGTCGTGAAGAGGGAGGACCGTGATGTACGAAGGGCTCGGTGCATCACGTTGATCGTCTAATAGTGTGTTGTTGTTCAAAGTACAAGTTTCCGCTGCAATACTCGTAGGATGTTAAACTTCAATAATGTTATATTCCGCTGCACGAATGTTTGTATTTTGAAAACCTGGTTGTATTATACCATGATGTATATATTCGGCTTGTATGAGATGATGTTTCTATTGTAACTCGCTTCGTCGAGTGTTCCTCTCGTTCCGATTCCTGGGTATCCCGAGAGGGATGTCACAATCCGAGCCTCTAGATTCCATAATCTAGCAATCCGGCAACACCCAGATTTTGCTGGATTATGACACAAATATTTATTGTTTTGCCATTGTGACCCGAGTGTAAGTGACTGCAATTGGATTGTGGAATCCAGACAGGACAAACATCCCTCGGATTTTAATACTCGGCTCCCTTTGGTTCAGCTTTAGATTGTGGATTTTAGATTATGGATTGTAGATTGTGTAATTGAGATTGTAAGAATCGAGTCTTATAATCTGAGAGATGTTTGTTTGTCCGGATTCCACAATCCAACTACAGATCACTTACAGTGGGCCACGATGGCAAAACAATAAATATTTGTGCCATAATCCAACAAAAGCTGGGTGTTGCCATATTATAGAATCTAGAGGCTCGGATTATAGAATCCAGAATCAAAATCCAGCCCTTTGTTTCAGCTTTTGGATTATAGAATCTGGATTCTATAATCTTGATGGTAAACAAAGAGGGCCTCGATTCTTACAATCTCATATTCTACTATCTACAATCCATAATCTAAAATCCACAATATAAAGCTGAAATAAAGGAGCCCTAACAGCACGTCCACAAGCAAATCCAACAGCAGTTGCAGTCACAGCTATTGCCCTAGTCATGACGAACCTATTGCTCTTAACTTGCTTTACCTTGTAGAATTCCCGAGATAACATGCCAAGAAAAGACTTAGAGTGAGCCCTTCTTAGCATCAAATCCTTATATAAAAATGTCTCCGAAACAAAAATCAGTAATCAGAATGCAACACAAATCAATTATATATTGAAAGATCAGTAATGATTGCAGAGGCACAAACATATTCATAAGTAGCATTAAGACTTCAAGGATAACAAGCATCTAATAGGGGAAACCCAATTTCGTACAAACAGGGTGCTTATCACTCCGGAGTACGCGTGCAAGACTCGCTCCAGCTATTCCGTAGTTGTGACCAGGGAGAAAACTCCGAGAAGGCAACAGCAATCAATGGTGCTCTTAGTATTGACATACAATAGATGGCTCCACGCGCGTCCCCCTCCGTTCCCGCCGCTACGCCCCTCCACCGTTCCGCCGCCCTTACTCCACCGTCACTCCCTCCGCTAACCTTGCCGGTTAGAGGTCCACCTCTCGACGACCCTCTCCCGCTCTCCGTGTAGCTAGGTTAGTTAGGCTCCTCCTCTGTTTCGCCGCACCTCTTCCGTTCTAGCTTCCGCCATGGCCGGACCTCGACCCTCGTCCCGACCGGTGGAGTGGGGCCTCTCCCATGGCAAGCGCTTTGAAGCTCAAGTTGCTGCGCGTCTAGGTTCTCAAGTGCACTTCCCAAGGCGCTCGCCGGAGAGCAGCTTCTTCTTCATTGCTGTCTTCGGGCGCTTCACCTTCCGCCTCGACGAAACTTCGGTCGATAACGCCCTGTTCTCTGTTCTTGGTGGCTCGCCCACATGCTTTCATGTATCGGCCGAAACAGACCGCCAATTCCGTTTCTCGGTGGCGTCGAAGCGATCGGTCCGATGGTCCATAGTCTTAAGCGAGTCATCACGGATCACTTCGACATCTACTTCCATCTTTGGAGAGATGGGGGTACAGATTGGCAACGCGAGAAGCAACTTTGGGAAGAGGAAGAAGAACAAGGATGGACAACAGTTCTCAGCAAGAAGAAAGCCAAGAAAGTCTGGTTTGCAAGCCCACTAAAGCACGGTTCTCCCAAGCACAAGTTCAATCCATCCGAAGATCAGCCCGCGATCACTTTCGGAAAGATTGCTCCGTGCAATGCCACAACAAGACCCTTCTTCAACCTCTCGTCTTCTTGAGTTCCGGCAAGGGTGCCAATGGCGGCCAAGTCAAGTTTTCAAATTCAAAAGAGACTCCAAAGGAGGTCCCACCTGGAGCACAACCCCTCAAGCGTGCTCCGGGTATTCGATCGTTTGAAGCATCGCAGCCGAGGCGGCCTCGACAGGGTGCGCGAGGCAAGGCCAAAGGATTGGCTTAGTATCCAAAAGCAGAGCAATGCTGAAGTTATGACCCAGGAGTCCACGCTACAACGGCCATCTCCCGCTCGGATTTGCTTCCGCTGCCCCACCCCGGGCCACCTTGTCATAGTCCGCGAATCCCGGATCGGATGCAAAATCTGCTTCCATTATGGTCACATTGCCCAAGCCTGCTTTAAGAGGAGCTTCGGGCGCAGCTTGGGCCCGGAAGCCAAAGATACGGCCCCATTTTGGGGAATTTATCGAAGCCATTGGTCCGAGTGTCGACGCCAATACACGGCAACTACCCCGGGAGAAATGCGGCTCTTCACCTTCACCGGACCCGTAGCGGACTCAGCTCCCGCCGCACCAAATTCCCATTTTGCCGGGTGACGCTTCGTCTCCCGCCAAACAACAGAAAACCAAAAGTCCTCGTTCCCCTCCTCGCACCGATCAAGTGCCGATGGCTGCGGCGCACAACGCCGAAGCAATGGCAAACTTCGCCATCAACCCAACGCGCTTCCTCCCGCACGGTGCTCAAGTCATCGACGGTGGGCCCGAAAGAATGCAGCGCCTCTACGCGCACCTTCCAGGACCGGTGCGTCGCGGCCATGAAGAGTTTTCTATCGCCACGATCGATGCACGGCTTGAGCCGCACCAACTACCGTCGCTCCTCCTCGACATTAGGGAATACGTGCAGGAAGAAGCGAGGATTGCGAGTACAATCATGCAGCTACCATCCGCATGGGCTTGGCCTCTTTCAGCTCGGTAGCCCGATGCACGGGGAGCTCCTCATCGCAGCAAACCCACACCTGATCGGTAACATCTCTCGTTAACTTTATCAAGCATGATCATGGCATCAACCATAGGGATAGTCCTTACGAGTACACGTGGTTGGATTGTTCTCCTAGGCTACCCTTTGGATTATAAAGAAACTAGGCACCTCGAGGTTGTCTGTATCTGGTTTTGGTAGGCTCTTATAATGGCAGGGACATGTTAGGGATAAAGCTCGAGTCATTGTGGAATGTATGTACGATAGTATCATAGCCATCCCAAGGAGTCTTGTCTTGAAAATGGGGATTGAATGGGGTGGGGAAGGTCGTTCTTGGACCTGTCCTGTCTACATTTTGAGTGATGAATTTCTGGACATTCATCCGGGTGATGAAGACCTGCCACCCCCAAACAATGGCAATCCACATCCTTTTGATGATCCCGATCTCAATATGGCAGATCAACAACCTCGGGATGAAAATCAGGATCAGCAGCAAGGCCCGCATGATGATTGGCACTGCATGGGAGCCGAACAATGGCAATGACATGACTCAAGATGGCCCCGGGCAAGATCAACAATCTGGGATATCCTCTCGCCTCGATAAACAACTTCATGTTCGGAGCACCAGGACCCGAGCAGGTAGTCATGCTCCAAGCCAATCTACCTATCCAGGGACAACCCATGGAGCTGGATCTCCTCAACCTACTTGATCAGCCGCAGCCTTAGGAGCACTTCATGGAGCCTCGGCGGTTACACTTGATGCCGATACCGAACAGTCTAAACTCTAGCCTCAAGCTCTGCAGGAAGAGCATCAAGCTATAAATGTGCAGGTAGAAGAAGTGCAGCCGGCTCAGCATGATGACATTTGGCCCGACTTCCTAGAGTACCTACCGTCGGCAGCTGAACTTCAGCAGCTTCAGCTTCAACAGCAAGGGCAGGTGCCGGATTTGAACTTTGCTTGGCCGGACTACTTACCATCGGAGGCAGAAATTCTTCAGCAGCAGCTGCAGCGAGAATGAACAGCAGGAAGCCAATGCATTGACAGATGAGGAAGTTGTTGACGTCAAAAGTCGCCAACACACCGTCGTCCGGAGAGTCCACCGAAACCCCGGCCGACGCAGGGCCCCGTGCTCCCAACGGACCGGCTCGGCTCGCCGATGTTCGTGTGCGCCGGTGCGTGCGATGGTTTTCCCGCAAACCAACAAAGACAATAAAAGGTGTAAAATTCCAGTGTCATCGGTCCGTATAGACCGATGTGCAGCCGTGGCCGATTCTCGGCGTAAGATAGACAAAATCGGCCATCGATCGGGAGCAGCACGGCCCATCCATTTATGTATTAAATGCCAGTGCAAACGAACTCGCGATACAAACGATACGAAATCGGCCGACGCTATAACATGCGATCGGTGGCTAGCAACCGATTCCGTCGGTAAACGATCACATCATTAAGACTTTGCAGGATGCATTATCGGATAAAATGTAAACAAGGTAATTATTAATGGGATGTGATTAATTTGGTAGTAAGAAGATGGTTTAATCATCAATCAGATCAAGAATCGGCCGATCAGCATCCGCCGATTTTGCCATTGATTATAGTAGTGAATTATTTAGATCTATCTAAATGTATAATGATGATCAATGAAATCGTACTAATAACTCGGGTCCAAAAGCAGCTTTAACGGATTTAATTAATTGAACATAAAACAGCTTAATGAACGTGATAAGCAATCGGCTAAACACTCCGAAAGAACAAGAAGACAAATACAACCACACAGTATCCCAAATCGACTCGCCGCTCCAACAGACAAGTCAACCGATGGCACGCGGCCGGACCAGGTCTAACGGCCGCGCACGCCCGCCGATTCAGGACAAGCACAATCATAAACGTCTTAACTATGAAAGTAAGTCTACACCCTAGCCAATCGGCTGCATGCGCCTAGGACAAGTCAACTATCGCAAAGGCAAACACAGGACACGTCAACCGAATCCGCACACTGAATCGGCCAAGATGTAAAAGAATTCTCATAGCGGCTATCGTGACTCGAACGACCAGATCCGAGCCAATCGGCGCCGTGAGCAAAGGCTGGAACGGGGAGGCAGGACAAGTCAAACTACCTCCACCACGAGCCCGACCAGGTCAACTTGACTCATCCCGCCGATACTCACTACGCCGATCGAAAACAGATCCGGTCGCCGGATAACTAGCAATTAAGCCATCTAATTACGAACAATGCGCCGAGAATTAGACAACATAATTACCTTGTCAAGCCAACGTGTTGTCGACCGGAGCCCCGAAGATCCCCGCGCGAAAAACAGAAAGACTTGACAGTAAAATTAGGGTTTGGCGATGCGCCGAAAGTTGTATTGGATGTGAATCGAGTTTACATGTTACATCCGAGTATGTATTTATACTCGGCAAAAAGAATCCTATTCGGACCCTCCTCGAGCCGATTTCCTAACCGACTAGAATCCTTTTTCCAAAACTAACTATTATTTCTAATTTTATAACGTGGGCCAGGCCCATCAATGTTGTGCTCTTCTCGTTGGCGTCCGCGCACGATTCCCGGGAGAGACGCGCCTTTTACTCGCCTCAAGCGGCCGTCGCCTTCTCGCCCACCGGCCCCTTTTTACCTATAGTCGCCGACAATGGGTCCCTTGGTCAAAAACCGGCGTCAACACATGTCCCCCCAGCCTGGGGTATGCAACGCATGCGTCTGGACCGATTTATCCTCTTTTATCGCGCCGGTTTTATCGCCCGTCACCTCTTCATAAAAGCCGTGGTGACCCCCGGTCATTTCCCATCCGTTTCCTCTCCTTTGGCTTTCATCTTCCCCCGCTCTAGCGACCTTTGCCCTTTTCGAGCCTTTTCAACTTCCCACCGCGCCGCCGTCGTTTTCTCTCCCGGTGACCATGAATCCCACTCGTTGCCGCTGCTGCGGCCGCCGCCGCCGACCGAGTCGTCGCCACCACCAACGCCGTTCCGGAGGTAATGTACATTCTGGCATCCCTCTTCTCTACTTTTGCAATTTTCTTTGTGTTCTTGTTCTTGTTCATTTTCACAATCTATCTTCTTTCCGTCTTGTTTCTCATTTTAGCCCTATTCCTTGTTTTTAGGAGATCCGGAACCAAATCGTCATCCCTTCTAACATCCCGACCCATTTCTTCTTGGGCCCCATGGGCGATCCGGACCCCACGGATCTCATCTCGTGCCGAAACGAACCGGGTCCCGTTTCGGCAACAATCTCCATTATCGGCCGAGTGGTCCAAAGAGCTTTAGGTCATGGCCGACTCCCGTCGCAGGGTGGCGGGATTGGTATAACCGGCATCGGCCGCCCATCGCCAAGGTTGGGCCAATATCGGCATCGCCCATGCCATCAAACTCTCTCTAGCCGATCACCACAAGAACGAACCATTGCTAGCGGCCGCTTCTTATCTCTCGGTCGATGCCCCGAATCGCTTCATGTTCGGCACGGCCCGGCTACCATGACCCTCCCGGACACCTGGCCATGTTGGCCGATTTGAATATCACGGCGGAGGCCACCCCGCACGCCATCCGCATCAAGTCCACCCACCGGATCAATCCCAAGGACACCAGGGGTTGGAAGGTCTATATCCGTACCTACAACAAAGGGCACGGCTCTGGCCGATCGCCGCGAGCACGTTGCTTTCCTCAACATGTGGCTTGACCACTTTTTCTTCTCGTGGGGCCGCCGTAAGCCCCACAAACAACTTCCTCGCCGATGGCCGATGTATCGCCGACAGCCTATGCCCTTCCTATGGGCAAGTATCTTCCGGGATCGGCCTACCTCCTCCTTCACCAGGTCTCGGTGGAGTTGCGCTCCGCCGATCGCCAAGAACCCGGGAGGCCCTTGGTGGTTCATCCAAATGTGGTTGTCCCTTCATACCACCAAGGCCATCGATCCGGACCTCGTGTCCTCACCTTCCCCGGCAATCATGCCGAACCGGCCACGCCCCGATCCAGCTCGATGTATCTCTTTCGGGAAGCGTTGTCCATGGCACCAGGGCGGCCATGTCGGATGACACCTTGGCATATTGGTTCGCCGCCCTCTACAAGGGCCTCAACAACGAAAGTACGGATTGGTACCCGTACATTGATTTCTTCGAGAAGGGGTATGACACTCCTTTCCCCGATCGACCCTACCTTCCCGACGGCCGACGCGGAAGCGGTCAAGATCTTTACCACCCGCCTCCGCCCTCGTCCGCCGCCGACGGGACTCATTGCCGGGAGCAAGGCTTTCGCTCCTATGAGTTCTACCACCCGTCGGTGGCGGCCCGCCAACTCGGCTTCGCCGCCTGCCCCCGCCTCTTCTATGTGGGGCAAATAAAGGCGCGATCCGTCGTCGACAACGCCATCCAGAGGAATTGGCTCGTCGGCCGCACCGCCGATGTCATCACCGGTGACTTAACCGGATTTTCCCGTGCCTCTGAGTACCCGCCTTTTCGACCGCTGGTGGGGCGAATGGAACCGGCACCTCCGCAGCTCGAACACCGCCTCCTTCTTCTCCGGCTTAGTCCCGACGGAAGCTTTCGCCGAGGTACGTGTAGCCGATTTATTTTTATAAGGCCGATTTTGTTGACGAAATCGGCCGCTCCAAATGCTCACCCTTGTATATTCCTTTTCAGCCGGACACGGAGGAACCGCCGACCCGCAGTATCGCTGGCCGGCCAATTGCATACTTGATGCCGAGCCCAATTGTTCCAAATATCGGCTTCACCGATCGCACTCCCGCCCAAGCTTTTGCGGCGATGAGTCGAGGGGCACCAGCCGCCCGCAAGGCCAAGACCAAAACGGCCGCCATCGTAAAGAGGAAGGCTAACAGTGCCGGCCGCAAGGCCGACCCAAGCCCCGAGCGCCACCGCGCGCCGTTAAAGCAGCTCGCGCGCCCGTCCGACCCGGACTACTTCAGCCGAACCATCTCCGCCGCGTCAGGTTATTATTGCATGATCGCCGATTCCCTCTTTACTTTACATAGTCTAACTATGAGTTCTTTGCAGAATCGGCGGTTCTTCCTCCTCGTGCCCGGACACCGACGCCCGATAGGCCGATCCGCCTATCAACTCCCCCGGCCAGGACGCCGACACCCGAAAGGCCGAGCCCCGTAGCTCCGGAATCGGCGGTTGTACCAAGCCAGGCCGATCCAAATCTTGCGGAGAGCTCAACTCGCTTGGATCGGCCTCGCGTCTTCCGAGGTCGCCGCCGAAACCGAACAAGCCGGCCGCGTGTCACCCGCGGCTTCTCCCAAAGGCACCGCCGCTAACGAAGAATCGCCGGCCAGGAGCCGCCCGCGGCTTCTCCCGTAGGCACCGCTGCCGATGAGCCCGCCGATGAGCCCGCCGGTTGAACAAGCTGGCCATGTGCCCGATGCCGCCTCCGAGGATGCCGCCGGTGAAGGGGGATCGGCCGGCCGAGAGCTGATTGAAACATACGAACCTCGTAGGTTCAATGGCCCACCCGATAGACGCTCCGGCCCGCTTCGCATCGACGCTTCACAGTGTTTGTTTTTACTATCTCCCTTTTATTTTCTTGATTGCTTCCGATTATTAACTTCATCTTATTCTTCTTGGTATTTCGTGCACTCGGCTTCCCTCGTCCCGCGCCGATTTTAATATCTTCCTCTCGGTCTTACCACCATGAACGAAATCGCGCGCAGCTCGAGGCCTCTTCTGGCCGATCGCTTGGTGGCCGATGCACAACCCATAAGGGCCCTGACACTTGGAGGTCCGGCCCGAGCTCCCGGAGGATGCGCGATGCTCGCATCGCGTGGCATACATGGAGTATTGGCAAATGGACTTCACTCGTGCCCGCCGGCGTTTGGCTCGCCATGCGGAGCAGCAGCAAGCCGCGCTACTCGCCGATAACTCTATCAAGCGCTCTCGAGGAGGAGGTCCGTAAGACCCAGGAGATGCAAGAGCAACTCTCAAATCGGCAGGATGAACCGCAAGCAATCAACCAGGAGATTGCCGATTTGAGAGCATCGCCGGCTCTCAAGGAGGAGGCGGCGGCGGCCTTGGAAGCTACTATTGCACGCTTGTCGGCCGATGTGGCGGCTCAGCCAGAAGACGACGGACGAAGCCATTCAAACGGCCGAGAAGATGGTCGCCGCGGCGCAAGCCGATATCGGCCCCATCGAGGATGACCTATTGGTCATGGCCAAACTCGACTCCACGCCGGCCCGCGCACTATCTCGCCGTCCAAGACTTCCCGTCCCGCGCCGAGGCCGTTGACTATGCTTAGGTGTAATAGGATTTTGAACAAAGTTTTGGTTGTAAACATTTTTTTGCACTAAGGGCGATATACAATCATATCGGCCATCCGAAGGCGATGTTCAAACATCGGCTAATTTATCGTGACTCCCTCTCGTTTTACTTTCATATATTTTTTGGGCTAAGGGCGATACTCTCGCATCGGCCGTCTCAAGGCGATGTGCATCGACATCGGCTATAGTCTCTTTTAGGCCGAACACTATGAGTTAATCCAAATGCTAGGATAATACCGCTTCAAATACTTTCCATTAAGTGCTCGGCCGAATTCTTCCCCTTCTAACTCTTTCAAAATATATGCATTACTCCAGTGCCGATCGGCTAATCAAATAAGGTCCTTCCCAATTAGGCGACCATTTGCCAAACCGATTGTCCTTCACACCGATCGGCATCCTAAGCTTCCGCACCAAATCGCCCTCTTTAAACTCGTTTATGCACAACCTTCTTATCATAATGGCGGCGACCCTTGCTTTATTCTCGCTTCTATTTTCTCCAATGCATCCAACTCGATTTTGTACTACATCTTCTAATTCATCCATCATCAATCCGTAGTACCGATCGGCCGAAAGCTTTTGTTGCAACTCAATCCTTCCGGAGCCGATAGCCGTCTCCCATGGCAATACGGCTTCGTGCCCATATACCAGCCTGATACGGCGCAACTTGCATAGCTCCATGCCGTGACATACGATAAGCCCACAAAGCGTCCATCAATTTCATGTGCCACTTACGAGGATACTCTTGTATTTTCCGCTTGATTAACTTGATCGTACTCTTATTCGCCGCTTCAGCCTTGTCCATTGGCTTGGGCATAATACGGCGATGAATTAATCAACTTAATTCCCATCTCATCAAGCAAAAGATTGAAATTCGTCCGACGTGAATACCGATCCTCGATCTCGTTGTGATTGTCTCTCGGAATCCCAAACCTATAAATAATATGCTCTTTAACAAACGTTATCACATCGGCCGTCGAAACTTTACGATAGGGCGCTCGCTTCAACCCATTTTGTGAAGTAATCTGTAGCTACCAATATGTACCGATGCCCTTTGCTCGACGCCGGATTTATCCGGCCGATCATATCCATGGCCCAACCTCTCGAATGGCCAAGGTTTGATTACCGGATTCATAGCCGATGCGGGCGCCTCTCGTATAGGCCCGAATTTCTCGCAGCCTTGGCAACTTTTGTAATATTTGAAACAATCGGCCAACATTGTCGGCCAAGCAATAACCAGCTCGCCTTAGCAGCCACTTCATCTTATGGGCCGATTGATGCGTTCCGCAAATCCCATCATGTACTTCGCTCATTACCACTTTGGCTTCGGTGTCATCAATACACTTGAGAAGCACCCCATCAATTGTCTTGAAAATAGTCGATCATCCAACGTAACATACTTCAAAGCTTTATATCTTATCTTCTTATCTCGTAGGTTGGGATGGATTGCTCAAAAATTTTCGAATTTCCGTACGCCAATCGGCTTCTTCAATATCAGCCTATCTCTAAGCTCGTTTCGGCGAGCCGATATCCGTATGCTAGCTGAGCCAAGTTATTTGCTTCAAAATTCTGCTCTCTTGGTATATGGCTGACTTTAACACACTTGAACCTTTTCATCAACTTCTGGCACTTTTCATAATACTGCAACAATATTTCATCTTTACACTCATACTCATTGGCAAGCCGACTTACAATCAATAAAGAATCGCCGAAAATTTCCACAAAATCAGCCCCGGCATCGATGAGTAATTCCAATCCTTTTAATATCGCTTCGTATTCGACTTGGTTGTTGGTGTACGCCTCCACCGTAATAGAGTATCCACGCATCGCCCCCGAGGCGACACAACAACCAAGCCGATTCCACTTCCTTCTTTGCAAATCGAACCATCAAAGAACACCGTCCATGGCACCGGTTCAACATATCCGGCCGAGTGTTCACCGTGTTGCACCACTAAATCAGCCAATACTTGTGCTTTCACCGCTTTGGCCGATTCATAGCCTAAATCAAACTCCGCAATTGCCAACATCCATTTGCCCAACCGGCCTTTGGGGACCGGAGCCGATAGCATATACTTTACGACATCGGCCTGGCAAACGACAAGACATTCTTCGGCCAACAGATAATGCCTTAATTTCGTGCATGAAAAATACAGTACAGAGACATAACCTTTCCACTTCCGGATACCGTGTTTCGCATCAATCGCCTTGCGGCCGAGATAAAATATGACCCGCTCTTTTCCCCCCGCTCTTGAGTCAATGCCGAGCCGATGCACCTATCATCACCGATAAATATAACTTAAAGGGTGTGCCCGACTTTGGCGGAACCATCACCGGTGGGGACACCAAATATTTCTTGATATCTTCTAAAGCCTTTTGATGGATCGGCTCCCACCGAAACTCTTGACCGGCCTTGAGCTTCAATAATGGCGTAAACACATCAAGTCGGCCGTACAAGTTTGAGATAAATCGCCTAATAAAATTAATCTTGCCGATCGTGGACTCGGAGCTTCGTCTTGTTCGTCGGCGGTTCCAACTTTCTCGATAGAATCAATACTCTTAGGGCCAACTTCAATTCCCTTTTCATGCACAATAAACCCCGTAAATTGTCCAACTCGAGACACCAAACGCACACTTAAGCGGGTTCATCTTCAATCCGAATTGTCTTGTCCTCTTCAACACTTCCCTGAGATCAGCCACATGACTTCCAACCGATCTTGATTTCACCATGACATCATCAATATAAATTTCCACCAATCGGCCGATCAAATCGTGATATATAAAATTCATGGCCCTCTCGATATGTAGCACCAGCATTTTTTAGTCCGAAGGTCATGACAACCCACTCATATAGTCCCAACGCTCCGGGCATCCGAATGCCGTTTTCGATATATCTTCCTCGGCCATAAAAATCTGATTATACCCAGCATTTCCATCCATAAAGCTCAAAATTTTGTTGCCGGCGGCTGCATCAACCAACAAATCGGCGTTTGGCATTGGATACTCATCTTTCGGAGTTGCTTTATTCAAATTTCTCAAGTCAATGCAAACTCGCATCTTTCCATTCTTCTTTTCCACCTGCACAATACCGGAAACCCACTCCGCATATCGGCATGGCCTAATGAAGCCGGCTTCATATAATCTCGATAATCTCTTCTTTGACGGCTTCATAATACCTAGGGTCAATTTTCCGAGCCCCCGCTTATATGGCCGATATCCGGCTTGGTGGGCAACCGATGTTCAACGATCGATCGGCCGAGTCCAGGCATCTCGCTATAATCCCAAGCAAAACAATCTTTATATTCTTTCAACAAGGCCACTAATTCATCTCTTACTTCTTTACACAATTTCTTGCTAATATATGTCGGCCGAGGCTTGTCTCCATCCCCTATATCGACTTCTTCTAACTCATCGGCCGACACAAAACCGTGGCCTAATTTCCCGTCTTCTCGATTCATCAATCGGCCGACTCACCATGTCTTCAGTAGTGTATATCGATCGGCCGATTGTCCGTCAATTCTCCCGTGGGGCCCATCGTAGCAGCTCGGGGGTACCCGACTCCCTGGCCACAATAACTCCATCATCTCGTGATGTTTATGGCCTCCGCATCCCAATACGTGCCCGATAAACAAGGCAAGCTCTCTAGACCAAGCAAACTCGAAATCGGCGGTTGCAATGGTTACGTACTTATCGGCCCGCACGATTTCGACCTTGTTGCCAACCCATTGAATCAAACACCGGTGCATGGTTGAGGGGATGCAACAATTGGCATGAATCCAGCCTCTTCCTAACAAAGTTGTGTATGCACCTTTCCCGTCAATGATGAAAAAAGTGGTGGGTATGGTTTTGCTGCCCACAAGTGATCTCCATTATTGCGGCCCCACGCACATCTTGGCTTCTCCCGCCGTAATCCTTGAGCGTCAAATTAGCCCTCATCATTTCTTCCGGCGTCTTCCCGAGCTTGCGGTATGTAGTAATCGGCATGACGTTGACCGCCGCTCCTCCGTCGACCAACATTTTCCTCATCGGCGACCCATTGACGTAGCCGCTAATGTATAATGCCTTGAGATGCAAATGATCCGAATTGACCGGCTTATCAAATACCGCTGATTCCGGCGTCCACGTAGTCTCCGAAATCTCCCCAATCGGTTCTTCTTCGCCGAATTTTCATCGGCCGATCCGACAATCCCGGGCATTAGTGACATCATATTCACCGCGGCTTCAGCCCGTACCACCCGAGACCGTACTTTCGGCCTCCATTGCTTCTTGGGCTTGGGCTCATCATCTTGGTCATCTCTCGTAATGCCGTCCACCCTTGATTTCCCGACAACGCATTCTTTGAAGCCTCCTCTTTTGGGTTTTGCCGAGCAACCCACCGGGGCACCACCGTCCTTCGTTCTCGGTTTGATCACCTCTCGAATCTTCATGGTATTGGTAATCAAACTCTTCTTCATCATTGATCGGCCCCACCCGATCGTGAACAGTAGGTTCTCTTTGGCACTACGTATCTTCGTTCATCATATCCATGATCGTAGTTGATTGCTCTTCTCGGGGGCCGATTGTCGAGATTCATAGTTGCGACCAATCGGCCGTCCCTCGGTAATTTGACGACCCGACGTCACGATACTCTTCCCGCCAGTGCACTCGGACAGCTTCTCGATAGATGGAAGCTTCATGTTTCGGTCCCAAGCAGATCGAAAGAAAGGACAATCCCGAGGTGGGTCAAAATCTTCTCGCGGATCACGCTTTGCCCGTATCGCCGACTTTGATCGATAGATTCCCGTTCACGTGCCACTTGATCTCCTTCTTCCCTCTCCCTCTTCCTCTCATATCGGCGTATGAAACCAGCTGATCCACCACCGATGGTATTGATGTACATTGTATTAGCAGTGGAAAGGGTGCCCATCAACTTTCATCTTCTTCTTCACATCGGCCGCTCGCAATATCCCACTCGTCAACCGCCTTCTCGGATCTCATCTCTCATAGCATAACAATCAACAAGTTGTTATGATGTGAATTTCCATGCCATTTGCACCACTTAGCCATTTTCTTCAATTCCTCTCGGTGTAGGAATTTTGTGATGAGGTGAAAGCTGGATTTTCTTTTCCCGCAGCAGACTCGATCAAATATCTCGTCGGCCTTAGATAATTCAAAATCATACTTTCTCTCCTTAGGATTGACATGCGGAGAAAATATCGGCCGTTTATTATTAGTCCACTCAACGGCATTAATTCCCTCTTCATCATCTTCACCGTCGAAATCAGCATAAGCTACCCGATACCGCCGATTCCTCGGTGAGCCGGAGATTTTCTTCCCGGCCAACCGCCCTACGTGTCACCTGCGCCAGCCCATCAAACTCATGTGGGGTAAACTTTTCTTTGATGTTGGAGAATAGCCCCGCATAAGCGATCTCGGCCAACCGTTGCTCGTCAGGTTCGGATTGTAGCATCGTCCCCTCGTAGTCCCGAACCTCTCGTATATAATCGGTCACCGATTCTCCCGATTTCGCTTTCACCGCCATTAAATCGGACAAACTAAGCTCTGTAATGCCCGTGAAGAAGTACGAGTGAAACCTTTTCTCCGCATCGGCCCAACTCCGAATAGAACCAAAGCGACAACTAAGCAAACCATGAAAAGGCCGATCCGCACAACGACAAGTGGGAATAGCCTAACCCGCAAAGCTTCCCGAGTAGACGCTCACCAAGCCGTGCGTCATACCGACCGATGTGCTCCATAGTTGATGTGTTATCTTGCCCGTAAAACTTGGAAAACTCAGGAATTTTATACTTATTGGGTAAAGCCACGGAATCCATCCAATCAGGGTAAGGTCGCCGATACAATGCACTTTTCTCTTTAGGCTTCAAATCGAACCGATCTTTCATCATATCGGCGATCTTAGCCATGAGGCTATTCATATCACCGGGTTCAGTAGCCGCCGATCCGGTCCCCGTCATATAAGCTGTGTTGGGCTGTCCCCCAGCTTGGGTGTATCAACCGACCGTTCCCGGAAATCCCATGCTAGTAGCCGGAATAATGTCTCAGTGAGCGATTCCATAACTCACGGCCGATTGATCGGCCGTCCAGCCATGAATCCATGTCCCCCACCCGATGCGGTCGACCGTGGAATACCGTATATCGGCCGTACTATAGTGGGTGAGTTCTCAATTCTACTCGGGCCGGTATTTGGTACGTAGAAGAAATTGGGCCGTTGTGCCATCTCGCGGGACCGCCGCCACATTGGTTGGTGCCCCCAACTCGTGCCGGCCGTTGTACATCTTGCCTCGTTGCCCTCTTCCGTTACCGACTTCTTGGGATCACCGTTATCCTCTTTGCTTGGCCGGGTTGCACCGGTACTTGCATTTGCATTGTCCTTGCCAGTGCCATAGGTTAGGTGGCATGCCATACATGGGCTGAAACCCCGTTGGCGGTGTAGTATTCTCGATGCCGATTCCCCGAATCGGTCGTACAGAGTGCCAACAAGCCGAGTGTATGCAGGTCCGTAATATCCTTCAAGAAACAGCCCGCCATCAACCGTGTCCTTGATCAAATTTCCGATGGTGTTGGTCAACACGCCCGATTGATTGATTAGGGCCTCGATGAACGGACGAGTTGACCATATCACCGAGTTGGTTGGCATCCTGCGCCTCTCGGGCTTTGATTTGGTCTAGTTCTTCCGATGCGTAATCCGAGGGATGTCTCCTTTGTGGCCACTCGCCACGTGTCACTTTCAGTGGCTTGAAAGTACTTTTTCATTGCTTCGGCCAGGT
Source organism: Chloris gayana (assembly GCA_031894775.1). Classification (NCBI taxonomy): domain Eukaryota; kingdom Viridiplantae; phylum Streptophyta; class Magnoliopsida; order Poales; family Poaceae; genus Chloris; species Chloris gayana. The sequence continues at coordinate 1,812 of JAUNZO010000249.1, read as the reverse complement.
ATTCTTGGTACCGCAGCTTTTGTTCTGTCGTCATCTTCCCCAGTGCCGAAACCTCGTTGTCATCGTAAACTTCTCCATGCCCTTTGCCATCCGTCCTAAGAGGAACCGGAACAAAAATCGGCCGATTCTCAGCATCGACCATTGGTGTTCCGTCCTCCCCGATCGCCTCGCATGTACGACATCTTGATCTTGGTTGCTTCTGTCCCACCGGGCGTGCCAAAAAGTGTGTTGACGTCAAAAGTCGCCGACACACCGTCGTCCGAGAGTCCACCGAAACCCCGCCGACGCAGGGCTCCCGTGCTCCCAACGGACCGGCCGGCTCGCCGATGTTCGTGTGCGCCGGTGCGTGCCGATGGTTTTCCCGCAAACCAACAAAGACAATAAAAGAGTGTAAAATTCCAGTGTCATCGGCCCGTATAGACCGATGTGCAGCCGTGGCCGATTCTCGCGTAAGATAGACAAAATCGGCCATCGATCGAGAGCAGCACGGCCCATCCATTTATGTATTAAATGCCAGTGCAAACGAATCGCGATACAAACGATACGAAATCGGCCGACGCTATAACATGCGATCGGTGGCTAGCAGCCGATTCCGTCGGTAAACGATCACATCATTAAGACTTTGCAGGATGCATTATCGGATAAAATGTAAACAAGGTAATTATTAATGGGATGTGATTAATTTGGTAGTAAGAAGATGGTTTAATCATCAATCAGATCAAGAATCGGCCGATCAGCATCCGGCCGATTTTGCCATTGATTATAGTAGTGAATTATTTAGATCTATCTAAATGTATAATGATGATCAATGAAATCGTACTAATAACTCGGGTCCAAAAGCAGCTTTAACGGATTTAATTAATTGAACATAAAACAGCTTAATGAACGTGATAAGCAATCGGCTAAACACTCCGAAAGAACAAGAAGACAAATACAACCACACAGATCCCAAATCGACTCACCGCTTCCAACAGACAAGTCAACCGATGGCACGCGGCCGACTAGGTCTAACGGCACGCGCACGCCCGCCGATTCAGGACAAGCACAATCATAAACGTCTTAACTATGAAAGTAAGTCTACACCCTAGCCAATCGGCCGCATGCGCCTAGGACAAGTCAACTATCGCAAAGGCAAACACAGGACACGTCAACCGAATCCGCACACTGAATCGGCCAAGATGTAAAAGAATTCTCATAGCGGCTATCGTGACTCGAACGACCAGATCCGAGCCAATCGGCGCCGTGAGCAAAGGCTCGGAACGGGAGGCAGGACAAGTCAAACTACCTCCACCACGAGCCCGACCAGGTCAACTTGACTCATCCCGGCCGATACTCACTACGCCGATCGAAAACAGTATCCGGTCGCCGGATAACTAGCAATTAAGCCATCTAATTACGAACAATGCGCCGAGAATTAGACAACATAATTACCTTGTCAAGCCAACGTGTTGTCGACCGGAGCCCCGAAGATCCCCGCGCGAAAACAAGAAAGACTTGACAGAAAATTAGGTTTGGCGATGCGCCGAAAGTTGTATTGGATGTGAATCGAGTTTACATGTTACATCCGAGTATGTATTTATACTCGGCAAAAAGAATCCTATTCGGACCCTCCTCGTGCCGATTTCCTAACCGACTAGAATCCTTTTTCCAAAACTAACTATTATTTCTAATTTTATAACGTGGGCCAGGCCCATCAATGTTGTGCTCTTCTCGTTGGCGTCCGCGCACGATTCCCGGGAGAGACGCGCCTTTTACTCGCCTAAGCGGCCGTCGGCCTTCCGCCCACCGGCCCCTTTTTACCTATAGTCGCCG